>JAOXJJ010000069.1:17487075-17498055 GCA_025769935.1 Phoenix roebelenii | reverse complement strand
TGGACCGACACCCGTAATCACTATCCTACAAGATACGTGCTATTGCGTGGTTTATTTTCAAAATTGAAATAACCGATTATGGAGGGGTTCGCGAAAGAAGAAAAAAGTGTGAAATGAAGGAGGGGGTTACCCTTATACAAGGATATGAATGGCTCTAATTAAAGCGACAGTTTGACTATCCGAGTTGATTCATTAACGTGTCAGCTCGGGATACAACTTGAGCGATTCATCTGAATCACTCCATTAATAGTGCCTTAGAAAAATTCCACAATAATGACGTCTTGGGACAGCCTTGATATGATGGTGCTTCGAGAAGATCAATCGACGCATTAAAACTTTCTTCTAGATACCTTGTCCTCGATCAAGATGATGATACGACTTTTGTATCTCAAACTAAGATTTAGTTTAGTCTCAGAAGTGGGGGGCAAGTAATGGAGAAAATATTGGATATCTTGACCTCGGGTTGTCCGACCTCCTTGACCTCAGTATTAATCGAGGTGAATAACTTTGGCAAAAACCGAGGTGCCAGTCTGCTCGTGCTAATAAAAACCAGCAGTTATGGCAATACTACAGTTAATGCATAATCGGCGTAATTGCCGCCACATGCTGCTGTGCGGAACAGTTACCACATTGTAAATGTATTGTGGACCGTTACTATACAGTTAAGGCACGTTGTGCCAAATCAGATAATGGATTAGTATACAACCCTATATAAAGTGGCAGCCTAAGGATCCTTAAGTAAGTTCATTTTAAGTCTCTTCACAATAAATTTTCTCCCTTTTCACACTATTGCTCTATTATTCTGAATTCGACTTTGGAGGGACTCTTGCTGAAAATTTTTCGGCAAGTGAACTTCTTACAGATCATCGTCGAAGGCGACTAGTTCTTTCTCACCTCATTTTCATCCAACCTTATTCAATTTGGTTCTCACCGACCTCAGAGTAAGCCAAGCAATGCTCCAACCTCGGTTCAATATTTAGCGACAACAAATTGGTGCTAGGAGGGCCAGCTATACCCACACCAAACAAATAGAGTAATGATCAATATGAGGTCATGAAGGAGTCACGGTGCATCTCATGCCTCGCAATACCGTGCTCTGGCCTCATGGGGTTTGTTGCAGAGTTCGAAACATTACCCGTCGGTACAACCCACTGCACTATGAACACTGAGCAGTTTAATCTGGTTGTACAACAGGTGCAGGCCTTAACCATGGTAGTTCAGGGCTTACAACATATAGCAATGCAATTGGAACCAATCTGACGAGAACCTGTTCAGCCTAGCCGCCACTTCCAACAACCAATGTGCCATATGTGCCAAGTCAGCCATCATTCTCGACGCTAAGACCTAGAGCGATCTCGCCAAAGTTGGTATACCCAACAAAGGAGTTCTGGTCGAGATGGGAAGCGACGTATTTCAAGCTCCCATCCTAAAAAGGATTCTGCTCCAAGTCTCTTGTCTCCTCGTCATACAGAGCCCCTACCTCAACAGAAAACTGACCTCGATAGAAAAATCAAAAAGATGGGTCGTCAGATTCAGGCCTTTAAGGGGCAAACTTCGAGGACCCCCTTTGTTCCACAGAATCCCTTTTTCGGGAGATTGAGTCGATCGATAATCGCCCTACAATAGGGGTTATTAACATGATTGTTGGTGGTACTTCCGAGGTTCGAAGTACCTCGGACAACCGAGCCCAGTAGGAGGGCGAAACTGCTTCGAAGAAATGGCGCACAGGAGACATCATCTCTTTTTTTAACGCCGATACTAACTCATTATAATAATGATGTGGTTATTTCTCTTATAAGTGCAAATTATGATGTAAAAAGAATTTTAGTTGATAATGAAAGTTGGGCTGACGTGTTATTTTACAATGCCTTCTAACGAATGAAGTTACCTATTGAACGACTATGAAAAGCCAATGTACCTCTAGTCAGTTTCTCAGAAGATTCTGTTTCTGTGGAAGGTGTGACTAATATACCAGTCACCATAGGACAAGAGCCTCGAAATAACACTGTGGGGTTAGATTTCTTAGTAGTTTAGGTCCCATCAGTATACAATGCAATCTTGGGCCAACCTAGCCTCAATACTTTTCGACTTGTGGTATCTGCCTACTATTTGCTTATGTGATTTTCTACGAAAAGTGGAGTAGAAGAAGTTTGAGATGACCAAATGTTAGTCCGTTAATGCTACATGGACACCCTTAAAGGCAAGAAACCAGTAGAAACTCTACCTATTGAAGGGGGATTGATGAGGAGCTTGCTACTATAGAGCCGGCGATGCGGACATCAGAGTCCTTCATCCAGATGATCCTGAGCCTCCGGATTGAGCCAGATCCGGATTGGATCCATTATTTTCCCATCCGGGAGGAGTTGATGGGGACATCATCTAGGCCACCATTTTATTTACATATTTATTTTATTTTTATTTCTGGGCTTATTTGCATTTTAGGGCTTATTTGTGGTTTATTTGTGTTATTTGTGGCTTATTAGGATTTATTTCTGTGTAAAGGGGTTTATGCAAATTGTGTATTTGGGCTCTATATATAGGAAACTATTTTCATGATTAGGGTTTAATGAAGTGATTTGGAATTTTCTTCCCCTACGTTCTTTCTTCTCTTTTTCTCCTCTCCTCCTCTATTCTTCCTGTGTCTTTACAACCTTTTCTTCCTTCTTTCTCTCTTCTTCCTTCTTCTCCTCTTTCCCCGCACTGGTGCTACATCAGCCGGTGTTTGTTGCACGAGAAGCTAGCTAAGAGGAGAGCAATAGTGGGGAGGGTGTGAAGCTGTTGGATGATTTGCCGACAGAGGCTTCAGTTTAGGTACAGAAGGGAAGAGTGGATAAGAATGGAGAGAGTGGAATAGTGTCTCTTTTTGTTTTCCTCTTTTTCTTTTAATTTTTTATGTGAGAGTGATGATTCCAAATTTTCTTGGTTTGGAACTATAGTTTACTTGAACAAAAACACAGTGTAACTTCTTGGTCTTTTTCCCTTTCTTTGGAAAACAAAAGCTATATGGTGCAATAGCATGAAAAATATCTCATTAGCCTGCGAACTTTTCTAATGATAAATGTGAAATATTTTCTTATTTTGAAAAGAAGCAGATGGTGGTCATCAGCCTGTCACAGTGTAGTGTTAGAAAGAGTTCTGAAAAGTTAAGGGAGATTGGATTGGGCATAACATTTTTTTTTAAACTATATATCATAAAGATTGGGGTGGTATGACCAAACAGTGGCAGAGAAAGTAAAGAGAGAAAGATCAAAAGGAAAAAAATTAAGAAAAACATTAGCAAGTGTTACATATAAAAGCCATTACAATAACTTTTCCTTTGAACTAAATTCAGCAACCTCCGACATAATTTAAGGTGCTCACTAGCAGGTTGATTAATTTTAATTTCTTGATGGTTGTACCATGAATTTGAGGTCAAATCGTTCCTTTGCTGTGGTTGAAGAGGTTAGGGGGGTTCTTTTGTTAGCTCAGAATATTTCCTATGAGGCAGAGCCCAATTATGCAGAACTCAAATACACAAAAGCTCCAAATTGCCTTAGGCACAAGAAAGACCCAGCTACAAGAGAAAAGAATGAGACTTATATGCTTCTTCTCCACATATCCTAACCGGGCATTTGATTATTTGGTCGAGCGGAAAGCCGATTCGTTGGGCGGAATAAACAGAGGAAAGCAAGAGAACAAACACTTTTGCTGCTGATTTCATTCAAAAGCGAAGGAAGAAAGCTACTCGACCAAAGCAAACAGCAAGCTGAAAAACATTAAGGAGATGTTTCGAAACACAAAGGAAAAATATGGGACCATTTTCAATTTGTACATTATTGTATCATTCCAGTTTGATCAATGTATTATCGATGCAACATCGAGGAGGTAAGATCCTCATGTAATGTCTTAGAAATAAAGCAACATCGTTGCAATGGTTGGACATAAAGGATGTAGACGATCATGAGTGTCACCTAGTTCATTTTGTAAAGTTGCTGCCATACCAGAAGTTGTTACTAGTGATATAAATCCTTCCTTGCATCATTTCAAAATTTATTTTATATGAATTGCAGTCCTGGTTGCACCATTTTAAAATTTAATTTTTCAATAAATTAAATGGGGTCAGAATTCCTCTCTTATTGTTTGGAAAGGAAAAAATACTTCATTGATTTGCAACAATAAGGAATTTCAATTGATTCATATGTTGTCTGATCCGCTTCTAAATTCAGAATGCATATTTGTTGTCTTGAGGTAGAAACTTACTTTGTCTAAGTTAAGGTGGATGGCATCTATGGTTAAAAAAAATCTCATTGTTCTAGTTGAAATTATTTTTTGATCCACTTCCAAACTAAAAAGAATCTATTCAACATTATCGTCTCCAATAAAATCACTTTGTGGTGACATAAGACGACTAGTGAAATTGAATCCACTAATACTTGCAGATAGCTGAAATTGAACTAGTACTGACAATTATAATTATTCATGCTTGTTCGATGTTTGGAGCTAGAGAATGAGCCATAGAACTTAGATGGCATATATCAAATACCAAGCAGTTTAATCTGTAATTTCTTCTGAATCAGCTACTGTACAATGCATTCCAATTAAATCCAATGGCCACGAGTAGATGCAATTCATGTGGATGTTGGTTCCATGGATGGTCCCATCATACAATCATCAAAAAATTGAAGTAATTGAAATACATTACCAATTTGATATGGTGACATGATATTGTTTTCTTTTCTTGGTAGTCATCATCAAATTGTCGAATAATAAGTTTATATTATGCAAACACGACAGTTTGAATCACCGCAATATCCTTAAATGCCTTTACGGCTACTAATGGCCAACAAAAACATTGCTTAAATTAATTGGATCAGCTCATTTAGATGCAAGATTAATGGTTAGTTTTTTCAAGAAATTAGTACTTAACCTAGTATTGCAAGGTATAGTATTTTAAAACTCAAGAAGGTCAACCGGGTTGACTCATCTAATCTGTTACATCTAATCCTTGGCAATTAGGGTAATAATAAAACATGGATTTTCTTAAAACTCTTCATACTTCTAATTCAACCGGTTCATGTAACCTACTTGAATCAATTTACAAAAATCCTCTTTTTTTCTGAAGAAAACCAAACTTTATATGATCTCTACTGCTCATCTTTCTTCTTACTCTCTCGTTCTTCTCCATCGAGCCACAGTACTCCCTCTTTCCTCTCTAGTTCTTCTCCGTTGAGTTACATTTTTCCCTTAAAAAACAAAAGCTTTAGATTCCCTTGGAGAAGAGAACTTCCTCTAGACCCATCCATATACACCGCTATGGAGAAGAAAACTTCCTTAGCTCAATCCCATCACTTGACTAGCCTCTTCTCTTCCCTTTCTAGGTTAGGATTTTGGGATGCTTGTGTTCAACTGGCTTCTGCCATTGAGTGGTCAACAGGTAACCTCTGAACTGGCAATGGAAATGGGCTGGGCAAGTCAATGGTTTCAACCTACTGGCTAGAATTACATATTCAAGGGGCAGGTCTGTGGACATAGATTTTAGGTTTGCCTTTGTTCCAAAATTTGTTTCAAACTGATGCCTTGAGTAAAATTGGTGATGATGCTTACATCCTGTTGAAATCCTTTGGACTACAAGCAGGATGTTCTTTGTAGGGGGCGAACTTGCACTTCAAACTTGGAATAGAAAGCATGCAATGTAGGAGAAATTACACCACCAGGTTTCATTCTTGAGTTGAATGAAAATTGTACTTCAATGCTATTTAGTTCATGATAACATACTGAATGCGACAAAATAGATGCTGAAAATACACCTGTTTTGTCATCAATTCAACTATTTTTGCAAAATGGAATTTGATCCAAATCCACCCAATGGCCTGCTATCACTCTACCATAAATCATGAGGTCAAGTTTATTGGCAAGATGCAAGCTTTGAGTATGGTCTTGTAAAAACACTGAAATAAATAATCAACTTGGCAGCTATATGCTCAAAAATTTGTTGGCTTCATAGCTACCAATAATCCTTACAAGAACATGATCCATCTCTGAAATGGTGGAATCGACTGCGATCTCTCACAACAATCTCCCGATCGTAAACCTTTGATACAAGTTTAGTCACCAAATGGCAATCTGCGCACACCCTCAAGTTCTTGACAATCCTAATAGGTGCCCCTGGGGCAGAGTTAAGCAGTGCAAAAGCTATGGCCAACCTCTCACTATGGTAGTTCAATGCAGTCTCCTTCTCCTCCTCCTCTATGTCAGCCAACACATGAGTCGTGCGAGGCGCATATCCTTCTAATCTTAGTTTGTTCGCAATCTCCTCGAGCATCTTATATATCTCATCACTCTGCGAATGTGATCTATCTCCCATCACAAATTCATGCACACGATTGCCCAATTCGACGAGGCTATGCCCAGGCATCTTCCTCACACCTCCTTTCAACATGCTCCTTCTTAGCCTATGGACTTCCCCCCACCGGCCAACAGAGGCATAGAGATTGGACAGAAGCACATAATCTCCACTGTGTCCTGGATCCAACTCTGCAAGCCGCGCCCAAGCAAGCTTCCCAAGGTCCAATCTCTTATGCATCGCACAAGCTCCGAGCAAGGTCCTCCACAAGACGGCATTGGGCTCCAATGGCATGTTCATGATATAATCATGTGCCTGCTCCACCAAGCCAGCTCTTCCCAAGAGATCAACCATGCAGCCATAGTGCTCAATTTTTGGAACTATGTTGTATTCATTCTTCATCCGATTGAAGTACCTGAACCCCTCGTCGACCAAACCGCAATGGCTACAAGCATACAAGACCCCAACCAATGTAATCTCGGTCGGCACCAGCCTCTCCCTCTCCATTGCACTGAAAAGGTCGAGCGCCTCCTTGCCAAACCCATTCACCGCCAGCCCAACGATCAATGAAGTCCAAGACACAACAGTCTTCGACGCCATCTCGTTGAAAACCCTGTAAGCCTCCTCAACGCTCCCACACTTGGCATAGAGATCAATGAGCGCGTTCTCCACATGGACGTTCCCACAGAGCCCCACCTTAAACAAGTACAGATGCGCCCTCCGGCCGAGTGCCAAGGCACCGAGCTCGGCGCAGGCGCAGAGCAAGCTAACCATAGTAAAACCATCCGGCTTGACGCCGCAGTCCTCCAGACTCATCTCTCTGAAGAGCGTGAGCGCTTCATTGGGCCTTCCGTTGATAGCGAACCCATTAATGATGGAATTCCAGGTGACGAGGTTTCTCTCATCCATTCCCTCGAACACCTTGTAGGCGCTCTCAAATAGGCCACAGGTAGCGTAGAAATGGACGAGAGTGTTCTGGACGAAGACGGAGGTCTCGAGGCCGTTCTTGACGGAGAGGGAGTGGACCTTCTCGCCTTCCCGGAAGGCCATGAGCTTGGCGCATGCCTTGAGGAGGAAAGGATATGTGTGGGTGTCGGGGGGGACGGCGGCAGCGAGCATCTGGCGGTGGACGAGGAGGGCGGGGCCGGGGCTGTCGCTCTCGGCGTAGACGCGGACCATGGTGTTGTAGGTGAAGACGCCGGGAAGGTGGATCTGGGAGAAGAGGGCGGCGGCGTAGGGGATGGGGGAGGGGGAGAGGGAGACGATGGCGAAGACAAGGTGTTTGCCGAAAGCCCGGTCGGAGAGGGGGACGCCGGTGCGGATGGAGTGGGCGTGGATTTGCTTGATTTTTGGGAGGGATTTGCATGTCTGGAGGAGGGCGATGCACCGCTTGAGGGAGGGGGGTTTTGGGGCGGGTGAGCATGGGGGTGAGGTGGCGAGGGAGGAAGGGGTGGGGTGTCTTCTGGAGAGAGATGGAGGGAGGAATTGGGTCAGGATGGAGGCTGAGGGGTTTAGTATGGTGGTGGGGGGTTTGGGCTGCATCTGGCCATTGAAGTAGAGGGGTGGGTTGTTCTATGATGGGTTTTATATGTTGGGCATGCATCTAAGTTGCTACATTGAGATAAGAATAGTTAATTTCAGGTGGAAATCTAAAAGGAATTTGAACTCAAGTATGGTCTGGTTGAAAATAACTGATCAAGAGAAAAAGCTTAGATACACATAAAAAGTACATTCATTTGAAGCAATAATTTTACCATTTGAGATGCGTTAAACTAAGAATATGGTATCTACTTCTCTTTCCAAAATTAGTAATGAAATTTCTAATTAAAGATCTGCATCATTGATCATGATCCTAATTACTAAAATATATTAAAAACAAAAAATCGTGTATTCAAATGGTTTCTAATCGATGCATCATATGGATATACATATGAATATTTTTTATACTGTAAAGTATTAAATAGAGAGTTGACCTTATTGGTCCTGATGCATGCATCTTAATATATATATAAATTAGAAACTAATAGATACTTATACTGAAATCACAGCAAAATATGGACTCATATCATTTTTACCATTCACTTTTGTATTCGCTTGATGCATGGATTAGAGACTATTAAAATATATATATTTTTATTTGTAGATATTTTTAGCAATATAGGTTATTATCAATGTGTAGATTTTTAATTTGGATGCCTCAAGAGAGGTAGATACCCTCTCTAAGAAGAGAATAGACTATGTTTTACTGGTTAAGTTAGATATCATAGCCCAACAAGTTATAGGCTAATAACCGAAATCAAACCAACCTATTAGAGTGTCAAAAAAGGTTAACTCATTATGGTCCTCAAACACAGTGGACCAAGTTAGGTGGGGAGTTAAACAAATGGATCCAAATCAATTTTATTATGCATTCTGAACTTGGTTAAAAGAAACTTGTTTGTGATTCATTTTGTTTCAGATTTTAATAGCAGCATTATTTGTTACATAGATATAAAGAAGAGTAGAGGAAGGCAAGATGCTAGTGTCCATGTTGGTGCATCTATGGAATCACTTGGCCTTGCCATATAGGCTAGGCCCTCGCCTCGGACTTCTTGATTAATTTTTTAAAAAATAAAAAATACCTAAAAATTCTTCAGAAAATACTGAATATGAGTAATTAAATATTACCAATAACATTATCTATTATCCCATTAGGATCAGAAATCAACCACTGTTGTCAGTTAAATGTGAAAATACATCAAACATAGAGAAATAATACAAGAAAATTATAGAAGAAAACAAGTAAGTTAGGCCGGGCTCAGGTTGGACGTCCGTTTCAATTGATGCATTGGTAGCTTCATTAGTAAACAAACTCCGGTCTGACACTCATCAATGGTCCATCCAAACCCCCTAAAACGGGAGGCTCCCAAGGAAAAAGTCACTTGACCTTGAACACAAAAGTCTCTTCAAACAGTTTTGGATCTCTGGAAACGCGGCTCAGTACGACTTCGGGGCCGAATTCTGGGCCGACTTCGGAGCGTTGCTCGGCCAATCATGCGATCAGTAAGAATTGAGCTAAATAAGACGACCCAGATGCGGAAAAGTTGATCTTCTTCCAAAATAATCTACAAAAAGTTTGTTTGTTAGAAAATTTTTAACAGAAGATCTAAGTCTATAGAAGGCAGAATTCTTAGCAGAGTAGAGTTCTCTAAATAAGCTTACCTAAGGGCCTCCATACTATCTCTTTATATAGGGTAGTTAACTTATAGTTATCTGATTTGATGCGATGTGTGTTAATGGTGCTCAGTTGTACGTTCACGACGTGAGAAACATCCCGTATGAGTAGCATACGACTATGATCATGCTGATTGTGCATTAAAAGTAGTGTCGCCAACTTTAGGATCTAATCTAATGCCGCTCTGATACCATTAATGAAAATAATTTCAGCTAACCGATATGGGACTAAATTAGTACCGCTCTAATCTCATGGTGAGCCTCCACTCACCATGAGTCGGGGCCCCTCTGCAAGGCGTTAGTACTGGCTTTTTAACTATTTTAATTCTTTGGTGGGAGCGCCAAGGGTGAGGGACAAGCCTGGCCCGCATATGCCACTTGGATGGTGTTAACAGGATGAAAGGTTTAGTCCCACATCGCTTAGACAAGATTAATTTCACTTTCTTAAGTAACATGAGCAAGGGCACTTTCTCCTAAGTTAGAAATTTAGTCCCATATCGGCTAGCCAAAAATATTTTCATATGTTTAAATAACATGGGCTCTCTACAAACTTTATTTTTTTTTGGTACACTATTTCATTTGGACCATCATTTGTAAACCTTTGCTTGAATAATATTGTTGTTGGTAATTGCTAATAAAAGGATGGATTATTCAAATTAGACCTTGATACATCTTTTGAATTATCACTTTTATCTCTGCAAAATAAAGAACATTATGGATTAAAGTGTAGCATGGTTAACAAAAATTTCTCTATATTATAGCACCGAAGATTAAGGCGTATCTCCATAAAAGGAATCAAGAGATTAGTAAATGATAGAATTTTACCAACTCTTGACAATGGTGATTTTAAAACTTGTTTAGATTGCATCAAGAAAAAGCAAACTAACAAGTTTAAGAAAGGTGCTATAAGAAGCACAAGTTTATTGGATCTCATACATATAAATATATGTAGGTCTTTTTTGACCCCATCTTTTACCGGTCATTAGTATTTTATCACCTTTATTGATGATTACTCATGCTATAGGTATCTCTACTTGTTGTATGACAAGGCTGAAGCATTAAATGCCTTTAAGCTTTTCAAAACAGAGGTAGAGTTACAACTTCGTAAAAAGATTAAAGTTATGAGATCAGATAGAGATGGTGAATACTATGGTAGGTATACTAAAATTGGATAACATTTAGGTCCATTTGCTTGATTTCTTCAAGAGCAAGGTACAGTTGCATAATACACTATGCCTGGTACTTTAATCAAAATGGAGTTGTAGAAAGAAAAAACCGAACATTAATGAAGATGGTAAGAAGTATGATTAGTCACTCAACTCTTCTAATTTCTCTGTGGGGTGATGCCCTAAAAATCGTTGCATATATTATTGTGGAGTGATTGATTAAACCCCTATTTGATTTTGATGAGCTCAAAGCATTTGAGTATATCTTATGTTATACTA
>JAOXJJ010000069.1:17470156-17481062 GCA_025769935.1 Phoenix roebelenii | reverse complement strand
GTTTGAGGTCGGGCGTCTCCGAGGTCGGCCGCTCCGAGCTCGGCCGCCCTCGATCATGTGCCCCACAACATGCTCACATGCCTTGGGGTGGTCCGTATTACCCCAACAGTTATGTCAATGTTTCCTTTAGGTTTCATAGATCAGAAGAGCTTTAAAATTCAGCTAGCCTAGCCCTCACAAGTTAAATTCAAATTCAGAAAACTTTTAATAGATAAGGAGTAATATCTTAATAGTCAAGAATGTGCATAACTTAGGGTTGGTTTTTCCTCCTCCTTCTTCTTCTTCTTTCTTTTCAATAGTTGTTTTCAGTATTTTAACAAATTATTGGCCTCAAAAGATTAGGTTTTGTAATTAAGATAAGTGGAGCTAGTGAATGATTTGTTTCGATTGTTTTGATTTGCTTTGATTGCTTCAGATCTTTTGCCACTGCTTGTTCTCTCTAGTTTGGATTTCATGAGGGACACTATGCCGGCCAAGGTCAGCCATTGGATTTGCCCATCCATTCTTCCGGATCCAAAGTATAAAGCAATGGAAATTCGGGGCCTTGATTTATTTTCTCTCAATATAGGAAAATTTCCAAGGTGTCGAGTCCTCCTAGCCCGCTCTGGGCGGATCCATAGCGGGCGTCCCGAGCGAGGGTAGTTTAGTCCCAAGCTAGGTCTTTCCGAGCGAGGGTAGTCCCAAGCAAACGAGGTTTGTATCCCGATCAAAGCCTCTGTTCGCGGAGGTTGTTGTAGTTTTCACAGTTGCTTGTATTTTTTTTTTTTTTTGTCAAGTCAAGATTGGGTTTGGGGAGGATTTTCAAAGAAGGAGAAAAGATTTCAGGCAAGGTTCTATTTCTTGATTTTTGATATTTTTGAGTTCAATAATGGGGAGATATTGATGAAATCATTTGTTTTTATTTGAATTCTTCGAAATTTTATGGATGTAACCCAATTCTGTACTTTTGTTCCTTCTATTGTTTTTAGATGTGAGTTTCTCTTGTTCAATCTGAAGGCAAGGTATTTTTTTAATTGAATTTAGCCTAATTAGATGATATGAAAGAAGGCCATTTTCCCAAAATCAAATACACAGCCTTATATCCAAGGCTATTTCCCACTCCCAAGAATGCTGCCCACTTGGTTCAAGAAGCTCGAAGCTAGCGGGCTCGAGCCTAACAAGAAGGGCTAAAGGCCAGGCTAGACCAAGCTCAGGCCTTATCTAGGACTAAGCCCAACCCACCCAATAAGCAAGTCTAGTTTCAGAGAAAGTTAAGAAGGAGACTAGGAGAGTCTATCCTTCACATTTAAGTCAGTTTGAGGAGTAGGAGAAGATGAGACTGAGAGGAGAGAAGGAGATGGACTGGTGGATGGTGGTAGCTTGATAGGGAATCGAGGCGAGGAAGCAATAACCCTAGCAGCCTCATTCCGATCTTCGCAGTCGCACTTCATATGTAAAAAGATGATTGCTATGAAACTATTGTGTATATTAACATGGACTTATGGTGAGCTTTTGATCGTATGAAACATGATTTTCTTATAAAATTCTTTGCCATTTTCCTCTTCCCCATACATAGATCTCATCAATCATTTTTTGTGATGCATTTTTTGGCCTTTAATTTGCAAATTGTTGGATTTGTTAACAGCTTGCTAGTCCCATCGCTTGATTGAAACTATCATCTATACTGGGATATGGGATGCTTCAGAAAATGCAGGATGGAACTGCTATAGATTTTAACAACAAAGATCAATTGAAATTTTTGACCATGTTCTGTTATTCGATGATCGTTTGCTGGTTTCTTGCATCAATCTCCTGGAGTGCAAATCAGTTGCAACTACAAGTATAGAGCAATTGTCAATGATCAGGACAAAATGCTAGGGTACATATAGCTTGTTGCAGAAGGCACCGGACCTGCTAAACTTCAATCTTCAACCTTTGTTTCATGAAACTTGGGGTAAGTCTGGGTCTGAAACTTTTAGCCTGTCAGTAATGTGGCTACTATTGGACCAACTTCTCTAGCCTAAATACCCACACCAAAATCCAAGTGCATATTATGCAATTACCTTGTCATGTTAATGTAATACTTGCATGTATAAATTTGTTTAAAGAATTGCATGAATACTGGTTAAAATATCAATTTACTCGCATTGTGATGGAAGACAGTGCTGGAACCCAGGCCTTATCTCTAAGTCATAAAATCAAATTCTTCGGCCAACCTATGTTGAGCCTAATTTTATTGTTGGAAGACTTCGGAGGAGGAAGGGGTTAAAGTTGTGCAAGCCTAGTTAAGCATGGGCGAGTTTGGCAAGGGGTCGAGCCTAACCCTAAATCGTGCACCACGAAACCTAACCATGGTTTCAAAATTCAAACCAAGTAACCGAACTAATATGCATCTCTAAATGGAATTTGATTGCTTAATATAAAGTTAAAAGCCTTTAACCTCTTTTTTTTCCTTCTTTGAGATTAGGAGGGGCTAATCCCAACCTTTCTTTCGAGTTTCTATCCTACCACACACACCACATTCCAACTCCGAGCACCTGCCCCACCTTGGATGGGTTGGTGGGATGGTAAAAACATTGAACCAAGAGCCTGATGGAGATCAAACAAACAAATGAGCTACTTCTGCAGATGCAACATTCAAAAATATTAAGGTTCCGACCTATGATTAAGCACTCTAGGGAATTTCTAGGGTGCTAAGACCCTCATGACTACCACTCTTTCTTAAATTTCGGGCTGAAATCATCACAGCCTAATCTATTTTACACCATGATTTCTTCTCCCCTAAGAAGCATGCGGTAGGCTCTAGAGTGCTACCAACTGAGCTGCAGGTGGTGGCATTTGTAAGGAGGTCTGCTCTTTTTCATGTTGACATAGGTTAATTAGAGCTTAACAAATAATAGTGCAGGTTGTAGCAGGCAGGTTGAGTCTAGGCAGCAATGGCTTAGCCTAGTGCCAAAAGCTGACTAACTCAATCTATGTCATTGTGTCACTCCCATGACCACAATATAGTTTATCATGGTCTAATACGATTTAGAAGCAGATTGAGTCTTGTAGTACGTGTGACCTTATCCAAAAAAAACTATCTAGAAGATATTATTTGGGCTTCTTGGTTTTGTATAAGTATTCAAAATTTATCTAGTGTATAACCAATGTGGGACTAAATACGGATCCTCACATTTCCGTTTAAGCTCTAGCATCATCGTCAGACTAAAAATGCAAATCTATTCAAATCTAATTATAGGCACCATAATTAGCCCTCGTCAGCCCCAATGGGCCTATGCTGCAATATCCCCCAGTCCATATGGATTATGGGTTAGGTCTGCTCTGATAGCATTTGTCATATCCTAGGATATCATCCAAAAAAAGCCAACTGAAATGTATTATTTAGGTTCCCTAACTCTACGTAAGTATCCAAGATTTATCTAGTACATAGTGGATATGGAACTAAATACATGCCCGTATGAGTCCTCACAGCATGTAACATTGAATGCACCTTAGAAAAAATTTAAAAACTAATTTCTACATAAATATTCTTAACATCTAGTTCACTCTTGAAAAATTTATTATTTAAAAACTAATTTCTACAGAAATATACCCCATGTTAAGGTGGCTGTAGCCCAGCACCCTTTTTGGTCTGTTGAGGTTCGAGCCATGCAAGAGGAACTCCCATGCACATTTTCAAACTAGAAATACGACTAACGAGAGCTCAAAAACCTTACGCAACCTGGGGCCCGTCCCTTGCCCATCGCCCCCGCACTGCTTGTTTCTTGCAGGGACCTTCAACAGCTTTGAGAGATCTCCTAGAGGATCTCAGAATGTCCTTTCTGTCTTTAAATGAATGCTGTCGGTGAGTTATATTAGCATTTTTAGAAAATAACTTCAATGTTCTAGACTCATTTAGAGCATCTTAATTATATCTGAGAATTGAGCTGGCACTCAAAAGTAGAAAAATTATAAACAATTTTGTCTTGGTGTGTCTCTAGCTAAGAATTCAGCAGATAAGAAGATTCAAAGTGGTCCAAAAGAGACAGGATAATGACCTCCATCTGTTTAATTACAGTAGAAAACAGAGCCAAAATGATGACTTGCGTGAGCTTAGGAAGTGGTCCAGTGAAGACTCTGTCTCCCCCCATGAGATCAAGGTAAGAGACATTGCTTGTTTACATGCCTACTAAATTATGTCGCCAACAAGTTGAACATTGTGTCAAACATTGCAGGAGCATGCTTAGGTAGTAACCACCTTTTGTACTTTAATATTGAAAGACTAATCAATTTTTAATCATCATTATTGTCCTTTTTTGACCTTGCTATGTTGTCTAATTATGGATTGCACTGTTTTGACCATTCTTTGTCGTCTGACTATAGATTGCAGTATGATCCATCATCACCAAACATGGGGTTGGCATGGGTAAAGTTGTTCATATTTGTCTTAGCTACAGAAAAAAAATGGCGACTTTTGGATGGACCACTATTTCACATCAGACTGCATTAATCTTGGTGTGAAGTCTTGTATATTGTCTGTTAGTAAGTGTGTCTATCATTCAGAATTTTCTAGTTGCTTAATATATCTAATACAGTAAAACTAGAAAAAAGAAATCGATTAGAGGATGTCAAAGCTGGGTAGAGCATAGCCAAAGTCACAAAGCCTGTACTCAAGCTCTCCTTTTGGGGTGGGCAACCTTAAAAAAAGTTTAGACCAATGTAGGTGTAACAATTGGAGTTCAATGCGCCCTTTTTTTGGAATGTTTTTCCCTTCTATGAAGGTTATTTTTAACAAAAATTATTTAAAAAAAAAGAAGAATGGCATGGTAGGTATCATGATGAAGAATCTAAATCCAGGACTTTATGTTAGGTGCTGGAAAGGGTATTGATTATTTGGATCTCCAGTGGTGAGTTAAAGAACGATCTTTAAGAAATTTTAAGTAGGTAGAGAAGAAAAGGTTAAAGAAAAATTAAAAACGGGGAAATCTTAAAAGGCTGGCATATGTGAATAATCGTTACATGATGGTGAATTTGGAAGATTAGAAAGCAATATTATCTTTCAAGCCTCTTTTATTCCACTTTTGGATTCCTTTAAAGAGGTCAAATTTTGTTTAATATATTGAAGTTTATTGTTTTAAAAAAATTGAAAGGAATATTTGATCATAGTTAGTTTGCACACATTACAAAATAAAGTTACATTTTTACTCCAAGCTTGTAGATTTGTGCGAAAAGATATGGCATAGCTCGACATGATCTATTTTTTGCTAGGTTCAGATTGAAGTTCTTGACCCGACGGGCTATGTTGGATCTAGCTTTTTAGGTCTGACAAAAAAAAAATAATCAAGCTAGAACTCATCATTTCTTAACCCAACCTTACCTAAATTATTGATATATAAAAAATTTATATAACAATATATATATATATATTAAAATTTAAAATAAGAAAACAAAATTAAAGCAGACAAATGAAAAACCCAGACCCCAGTCCATCTAAACCAATGCTGCGTTCCTTTCCCCTCCTCCCCCATCCTCCCCCCCTTGGCCTCCCTCCTCCTCCTCTGCCTCCCCACTCCAACCTTGTTGGCTAGCCTCCACCTCTCTTGGCCTTTTTTGGTCCAATTCAGTCAAGTTATATATCTGATTGGGTCTAGGGCTAGTCAAGTCAAGCTTGGAACCTACCATCTAATATCAGGTCAAGATCAAGCTTCATATTAATGCTCGATGCTAGGCCAAGTTAGGCTCGAGCATGGCTTTTTACCTAAATCGTGGACCTTGGCTCAACCTAGAGCTGAGCTAGCACTCTAGATGCTAAGGTCGTTTCACATGCAATGCACGCAAATTTTAAGATTTGATCTAGTGCTCCATAATAACTTTTTTGTACATTATAGAGCATATGTTGATAAACAAGAATATGGAAGTATACTATATATTGTAGAAAGGCCCAATTCGCAAATTTAATTTTTGCTCTTAATCAAATCTAAACTATGTTCTTCAATTACTTATGCCTTTATGCTTTGATTGACCTATGTTTCCTTTACCTCATTTTCTTTAAAAATGATAGATGCACAACTTATCAATAATGCATGCTCTCGGGGCAAAAGAAATGGCAAGCTTGTTGCACCATAAGATATATTTATTTTGGCATCCAATGGCCTTTCTGTGGCTAATAATTGATAGTGATATCAGCATCCAAGCCACACAACTAATAGAACATTACTAGGCAACTTTGTTATGATTGTGCCATAAACATCTATGGCCACTCATATGATGCTATCTGCCTTTTAGACTAACCTTATATTTCAGATGCATCACACTTTCTGCCCTTAGACATGATCACATGAATTTTGCTAAGATAATTATAGTTTCAAGATATCAATACCAAACTTGTAACCAAAATCATTGAGACATTGAGACAAAGATGAAGATCAAATATCTCCAACCTAAAAAGCAAATCTATACTCATAGAATTTCTATAGCAAAATATCTTCTTCTACTGACGCTAGATAAATGAGTTGTCATACTATTCTAGCTTATAGAAAGAGTATTCAAATTTGGGCTCCAACTCTATATTGCTTCTGCTTTGACACTTCCTATATAGAGCTCCTCCACCCATCAAATTACAACAGAAATGAGATGAGTAGTATAATTAGTTTTTTAAAAATACAAATTTATGGACCGTGTTACCATCGTGCAATATTCATTAGGTCAATCAAATATATGTGGTCAATTAAGAAAAGTAGTTCGATACCTTTAAAGAAAGAATTTAAATTTCTAGCACAATGAGGCACATAGAATAGAATAGGATAGGATAAAATGTTATAACTCAGATGATCAGAGAAACAAAGAAATTTAATAAGATACATTGTTTCAAATACAAACAAAGAATTATTTTAACAGCAAATTGATAACCTCCAAGGTAGAATGAGATTTCATGTTAGAGAATTGGAAAAGTCAAGGATGCATAATCTTCTTGACACTGGATCAATATCTTCCAAGATGAAACGAGACTTCATGTTGGAAATCTTTGGATCAAGATCGGGGATGCATGATCCTCTCAACCCTTATTATAGTACATAATAGTAGCCTAGAAGTCTTATCTATGTCATGGTAGTCAAATATTCATATATGTAGAATGAAAGAGTTAGCAAATGAAGCCTTCCTCCTCCTCTTATATTGTATATTGAAGTTATTTCCAGCGATAATTGTCTTTTAGGTGGTTTCTTGTCTTTATAACTCATTTCTCAGTGGTTGTTGGTAGTTTCTTATATGAATAACTCCTTATTGTCCTACTGGCTCCTCCTAGATTGTTAATTCTAGCAATCAACAATCCAAATGTAGCCTCTTGTATGAGTGATAATTGGCCAATCATGAACTTTTAAAGTGTCAAGATACAAGTGATTAATTCAATTTTTGGTCAAACAATATTATTTACTATAATAGGTTAAATTTCACAAATTCCAATGAATATTGAGAAGTATCACATTTAAGGGTCGCTTGTAAATTAAATCAGATATTTGAGTCCAATAAACATATAACCATTTGCCACATGGAGATGCTCTACATTTCACATGGCATTGATAAGTTGATATTTTCATTAGGGATGGACAGTGCTATCATCCATAACACCTTTATGAAATCATATTGTCTTTTAAGATGACATCCAACATAAATTTCTATTCAAATATGATAGGATTATAGTAAATATATGGACGTGGATGAGAGGCAATCAAGTCATAAATTCAAAGATCATTTTGGATGCATTAGAAGATAGTATTGTAGGATGAAAAATAAAGTTAAGCATCATAAACCATAATTTCTCCTACTTTAGTTAAGACACTACCATAGGCAAGCACATGCAAACAAGCATCATATCTAGTCTCTTAAAAATGGGGATCTAATTGGGGTGTGATAAAGATTGGTTCCAATTGGACGAAACTCAAACATTTTTAGCAAAAGAATTACGTCTTCATATTAGATTTCCTATTTGTAGCATTTTGCTCTAGACTATCAAACCAAGTATTTGAAATAAACTTCCAACTTGACAATACAAAAAACATTGAATTTGACAATACATTGGCTTTCTATCTTCATTCATACAATAACAACATAGAATTAGTAATTGATACATGACTGCATGCCATCAGAATTTGAACCTAGCCACTATATAGGCTAGTAGAATATGGATTAGTATTTAAATTTAGAGACTATTGTTATTCATCAAAAATAAACTTTTTAACAAAATTATCCAAATCTTTGGACAGTTTAAGTACATTTTTTTTTCATTCTTGTTGTCTGCATGAAACCATCCATCATACAAACAGATTTTTTTCTCGAATGATTGTCAAATGTCCCAAACGTTTGAAAAATAAGAACTTCCAAGTTCTATATAGACACATTATATTGACCCTACTTCCCCTCGCAAACCCAACAAAAAATTATAAATAAATAAATTTTAAAAAATAGGTTTTTGTAGACAAAAATTTAGGAGTATAAAAAATTGGAAGAATTATAGCAGTCAATACTTTTACATGCAAATACACATGCCAACATCTAGTTCATCTAAAATGGCGAAGGAAGAATGACAATTCCATCCATGCTGCATGAGAGGATCGATTATTGTGATATCAAGGTTGGGCCTCCAAGCATTTTTTTTTTCTAATTCTCTCCCAAATCCATCATTTACCATGCCCCTGATCTAGCTTCCTGTCATATTTGTATGTCTTCTGAATCTCATAGATGAAAGCACTACAATAAAGTAGGGTTTTGCCGACTGTTTTACGCCGACGCTAACAAAAAACGTCGGCAAATTTCAAAACAGCGCCGACATACTATGACGCTTTTGTAGAGCGTTGGGTAAAATTGAAATAAGACGATGCTTCAAAGTGTCGTCGGAGGGAAAAAGGCCACCAAACGCACGTATCCTCTGCCTTTTTCCCGATCCCCTGCCTTTTTCCCTCTCTCTCTCTCTGCGCGCGCGGGGGAAAAAGGGTTAGGGCAACAAACCCTAACCCTTTCATCCTCAGCTGCCATCATTCCCCCCTCCTTCCTCCCCGATCATCTCCCCCCAGATCCCCCACCGAGCTTCGGATCCGCCTCCCCCTCCGGATCCCCCTCCCCCTTCAAGCTTCAAGGACGACCCCGCGCCATCGAGAAAGGTGTTCTACCCCTCCGAGCTGAGGATACGGCGGTGACGGCGGGCGGGATGTGGTTCGACGAGAACATACCCTTAGAGGAGGTGTTTGATAATCTGAGATGCACGCGGGAGGGGATGTGTTCTTTCCGTCACCACCTCAACTGATATAGATTTGTGAGACAACCCTCTTGTATGTGCTTTTTATTTTTTAATCTAGCTGTTGATTTTTTTTTGTTTGTTTTTGAATTTGTTTGTGGTTGCAGGAGAGCAAGTTTCTGAAATTCTTGGGGTTCATGTGGAATCCGCTGTCGTGGGTGATGGAGGCGGCGGCCATCGAGGAAGCCCAGGTTTTCTCTGGTGCATTTCTTCTTCTTTTTTAATTTTTTTTTTTGTGATGAACCCATATGGGTTCTTGATTCTGTTCAACAGGGGAAGCCCCCAGACTGGCCGTGGCAGCCCAGGTTACCCTGCTTCTTGATTTCGTGGGGATTATTACCCTGCTTCTGATCAACTGGACGATCAACTTCATCGAGGAGAACAACGCTGGAAACGCCGCGGTAGCCCAGGTTACTGTGCTCTCCATTCCCTGGACATCGGAAGCGATGAGGTTGCCACGAAGCTCCTCTAGTCCTCCCTCCTCTACGGCGCAACCTCGTCTCCTCCTCCCTCCTCTGCGGCGCCAACCGGCCGACCCCATCCCCCTTCGCCCGAGAAAGAGGTACTGCCCCATCCCCCTCCTCTCATCCCTCCTCCATGTTTTATGACATGAACTTTTAGAGGAAGTACTGATTTACAAGCAGTTCATAAACCTTCCCGATATCTGAACTAGCAGTTCAAAAACCTCTTCGATCGGTATCTGAAGGGACAACAAGGTAAATTCGTTTTCTCCCAAAATACTTGTCTTTTCCACTCTTTTTGCAGTCAGTTGGTTTTTAATGGGCAGTTAAAATTATATTTCTTAGATATTTCCATACCATCTTTTATGGAGGTACATTGTTTTTTTTCAAAAAAAATTCTTTTGGCTCTATTGTTGTAATACTGAAAGCTTTGAGCTTGTATGCGTATGTTGGTTTGCTTCCTTGGTTTGGGCCTGGGGTCCTTAAATCATGCTGTGATTTTTTGGATTAATCTAAGTTAGCATGTGAAAATCTCCTCATAAATTAATCTTACTTTACATCAACATTTATCTTGATTTACCAAAATAATTTGAAGGTAATAAGCTAGGAGATGGCAAGATAGAAGTGTTCCTAGGATTCTAATTTAGATTTTTGACAAGGTTTATTGTCGTAGTTATGTTGGTGACACAACCAGATCTTTATAGAGATAGCTTGCAGATTTCTGTTTCTAGTGTTGGTGTCGTTGCAAAGTAGCAGGTTTCAAAGTGCAGAAGTAAACATCTTCAGTAGAGTTTGCCAAGCTTCTGATCTTAATTCAAGGCTAAACTCATCTCTTCTTTTGACATCACATTTGGTCTTTCCTCCAATCATCTATGGTTCATTACAGCAAATAGAGTGATGTCGAAGTATCATAATTGTGATCTGCAATTAGTAGAAGCTTATCGTAACTTCATCTGAAAGAAGACCGCTGGACTTATTTAGTGTTGCAGTATATCACTTGGATCTTCGACCGGTCTCTTGTTGCCTGTGTTTAGCAATGATGCTGTCGCCTACCATGATTCTTATATCAACATTATGAATTTTAGTTAAGTTCTTTAACATATGCATCCCTTTTTTTTAATATTAATTTTACCTAATTCTCTTTTAATTTGTTTGAAAATTTATGTTCCATATTTGCTATTCCATTTTTTCAAAT
>JAOXJJ010000069.1:17402949-17467283 GCA_025769935.1 Phoenix roebelenii | reverse complement strand
TGTGTATATATATATGTATGTGTATATATATATGTGTGTGTATATATATATGTGTGTATATATATATGTGTGTGTGTGTATATATGTGTGTATATATATATGTGTGTGTATATATATATGCATGTGTATATATATATGTGTATATATATATATGTGTGTATATATATATGTGTGTGTGTATATATATGTATATATGTATGTGTGTATATATGTATGTATATATGTATGTGTGTATATATGTATGTATGTATGTATACTGCACCAATCCTTGACTACCATGTTGAATGGTGAACTGAGTGATAAATGGGTGGATGATCGGTAATACGGCGATCTTTTGTAATGTATGAGAGAATTTAGCAGCTATAGTCTTCAGTTTTTGGAGTCATCAAAAGTAGTACTACAATGTTGTTAGATATCTTTGTTCCACTCAAACCTTCCCTTGCAAAGAGGGAGTTTCAGGAAGGTGATTGTAATAACAATCCAAAACCAACATAGACCAATCTGTGGTGAGCTTCTGGAAAAGAAAGCTAGATTTATTCTTAGAGTATTATATTTAATTATAACAAGTAAAAAAATATTGTGAAAATGTGAAGTTTTTACATGCCATAGGTTATATATATATATATATATATATATATTGAAGCTAACTATGATTTTAACCACCTTTGATGCATGATAGATGTTGCAATGCATAAGTTTGGTGGTGGTGTTATTCAACAACTAATGGACATTACAATTGCAATGAGAATAACTGAATAACACACCGAAGTTTAAGCCTTCCTTAAATTTCAAGCATTTAGCAAAGCATATAATGATAACAAAAAATTGGTTCATTATCAATTTATTTTACTACATGCTTCTTTTTTTTTCTCCTATATATATATATATATATATTATAGATATTTATGATGGTTATCTTTCGTCCTAGGGAAGAGGTTTAATAGCATTTCATTTGATGATATGTAGCCCTCTTAAAAGTATTGCTGGCTGGAGCCTTTATTGGCGTACTAGGTGATGCTCTCTGGTCCGGTCAAACGCAGGCGGAAAAGTAAAACGTGGGCTCATGATTTGATCTCAAGATTCCACAAATCTTGCGCTAGAATTATGAGGTGTGAGCTGAAAAAAATGCTGTAATTTCTTGAGATAATTAGGATAGCTGAATATTTTATTCATCCTCAAATTGAACAAAATAATTTTAACCAAAATTAAATGAAGATGATTTTAATGATAGAATTTGGTCCCGATATTCAATATCCTTAATATCCTTTATGTTTAGTGGAAATGTAGATTACTAATTTTATGAAAATAGTCATCAAATAATTCTTGTCTCCTGTCTTATTTGTGGCAACCGGTTCTTTGATATCTCAATTTTTGGAGCAAAATTGAAAATTATTTAGGCAGGCATTAGCTAATAGCTATGCCTAGTGTGGTTTGGAAGGCTTTTGTTGTGGGCGATTCTGTCCATCCTTTGCTATAGGACATCTAGAGAGGAAGTACTTTATCTACATTGAGAAGTAAATAATATATTATGAACGAATTATTTACTTGTCTCATAGGCATTTCAATTTTTTTTTTTTTTAAAAATTCTTTGATGTATTTGTACTACTAGCACTTAAACACGAGGAAAAAAAAAAGAGGGGCGAGACTGCATCCAAGTTTTCTCAATCGTATTTATTTCTAAGAAAAAGAAATCTGAGCTCAACCTAACGCACTTACGATATATCTTAATCATATTTACATTATTAGATAGTAATTTGGCTTAGTATTATTTTGAATATTCTCCCATAGATAACATTAAGAGGTAACATTGCAACAGTGCATGGCGGCTTCAGGCCATGTACGTGAAGCTTCACCATCACCAGCCGTTCAATCTACAATCAACGGCTTCGATCTCTTCCCACCTATCCTTGGCCTCATTATCCCACCAGGCCCCCACTTGCTGCCGACTGTCCGGTCAACCGTGCGAGGAGTCGGCGTCAAAGGCGCCCTCGTGCGGCCCGACCCGCCGAAAATGCAACTCTATTTTCTTCCCACTTCGCGGAATTAATGCCGAACTTTTAATCCGGGCCGTCCGTTCGCCCGGGCCATCAGATAGGGGTCGCGTGTCCGGCTTAATTTCACGCGCGCGGAGGTCGCTCTCCCCCGTACTCTGACAGCGACCCCTAAAACCGAACAGTAGCACATGTCCCGTCCCATCGCGGGCCCCACTATCCGACGGCTCAGATCGATCCATCCACACCTGATCTCCGATTTCGGTGCCCATACTTCCCCAATAAAATAATGATAGTAATAAAGAATTAAACGGTCCGGCTTCAGCGGCAAGGTGAAAAAGGCGGTAAATGAATTCGGACCCGAACCGATCTCGTCCGTCCGTTGATTCACCGGCCATCGATGGACGGTAGGAATGAGGAGTGTTACGACGAACTTGGTCCCCTGGTTTACTTTTTCCGGAACTGTTTTGGAAAGGGGCGATTCCTCGTACGACGAAAGGGAAAAAGAAGAAGAAATACCTTAAATGATCTCATCACTCCGCTGGGGTTAGTACTGAAATGACCAAAATACCTATATCCCTCCCGGAAAAGCTCGCGGCTGGCTACCGAGGTCATTTTTGTCAGAAGAAACTGCCAATGCCGCCTTTCCCACAAAGGGTGTTTTTTTCCGTAAATTTGATGAAATTGAGGGTATATTGGTAATTGTGTAGAGGAAAAAAAAAGGATGGCCCCCTCATCCTATCATCATCACGTATAAAAGGGCGACGAAGGAAAAAAAAAGAAAAAGGAGTGGAAAATAATAATATGGGCTTTTCTTTATTTCTTTTTTTTCCCCTACAGAGTGATTGGAGCTCGGAAGAGAGAAGGGGAGACGAAGCCATAGCGAGAGTGCCCCTCTCTCTCTTTCTCTCTCTCTCTCTCTGAGTTCTCTCGGTCGTTAAGTTTCGATCCGGCGCTCGGGAAATCGCTCTTTGATGCTGAATTGCTGTCGAGAGTGCTCGATCCGTTGCGTTTTGCGGCGTTGGAGATGGAGATCTGGGGCATCTAGGGTCTGAGATGAGGCCTCTGTTAGCGTGGAGCTAGGCCTGAGGTCTTCGGAGCTCGTGGTTCGGATTTTAATTGAGAGAGACGGGTTTCGCGGTCGGAGGCTCTGTTTTGTAGCTCCTGGTGGAGGTTTGGAGAGGCTAAGTTTCGGAGTCCAGTGGCTTGTGGGGGGTGAAGCTCCTTGTAGTGGTTTTTTGCACTCAAGGTATCATTTTGAACTCTTAGGGGAGTTTCTGAGGTGAGATCTGGAGGGTTTGATGTTTCTTTGGTGCTTCTGGTCAAATGCATGGGCTTCCCTTCGAGCTTGGGTGATGAAATCTGGGATTTTTTGAGGTTGTGAAGGGCTGAACTGGTTGAAAGCTTGATTTTTGCTGAGGGTTTGGAGCATTGGAGGGAGATTTCTTCGCCGCTTTGGGTTTTTGTCGTGATTTGCTTGCTTGGATTACTTGGCTGAGGTATTTGGCTACTACTTCTTCAGTACGTTTTGCTTTTTCTGTTTTTTTTCCTTTTGTTGAGATTTCGGCTGAGTAATTCTGAGGTTTTTTGGTTGGAGGTTAGTGCGAAGGATTTGGTTGGAGTTTTCTGTTCGGAGGCTTTGGAAACCCCATCTGCTCCACAATATCGGGGCGAGTCCATCCAGTTCTGCTTCCAAGAGTCAGAGATTTTGGCGTAAATCCTTTGGGTTTGAGCTGGGATTTTTAGAGTTTTATGTGCTGCAACTTCCTCGTAGCTAAGACGACGGATTGGAAACTTTAGGGCTTCAAAGTTGAAGGATTGGACCTGATGAGAGTGGAAGCTAGCGTTTCTTGCAGTGGGCCTGGCTTCGGATGAAGTGCTTGGCGGGTTTCCAAGGGGCTTGTGTCACCAAATGGTGTTTTTTATGCCATCTATTGGGTTCTCTTATATTTTGTGTGGTCATTAGCTGGGTGGAAAGGCAAAATCATCCCATTGGGAGTGAAGAAATCAAAATTTTCAATATAATTACCTTCTAAGGGGGAATTTTATGGAGGTATGACAACAGCTAATCGAGCGAAACCAAACAAATATGATTCATCATCACACGGGGTGTCTTTCCTTGAAGATTTCATTTGTTTGTTGAAGATAGGGGGAGGTCGTGGTGCTCAGAAGTGGTTCATTATTCGGTGAACCTATTCATAGTTTCAGGATGAGGCTCTCAACATCGGGACTTCCGCAGCAGACACAGGAAGGTGAATTTTTAGCGTGCTTCTTTCTGGTTTATCTAGAACCTGGTATTCTGGCACTTAAATGATTTATGGTTTTAACATTTGGGTTGCTGTTTGTGGATCAACAGAATTCAGCTTATGTAAGTTTTTTAATAAAAAAATTTAAAGAATTAGGTTATCATTGGCATAATTTTCTTATGTGGTTTTGGCGAGAAAGTTCTTATCAATGCTTGAAGTTCACTAGCTGCACTTGCTTACATGAAGATGCTTTTGTGTCTGTGTGTTCGTGTTCTTATCAATGCTCGAAGTTCATATTTAGGTTACTTTCACTAGCTGCACTTGGTTACATAAAGATGCTTCATATTTGAGTTACCTTTTCGAGTTTTCTAAAATTCAAGGATTACTTTTCTTGCTGTCTTAATTTCTCAGTGTTTCCTGTTATATCTTTTTGATTTTAATTTGGTTTGCTGATCAAGGTAAAGCAATAATCACTGTGTTTACATTGGGAGATTATGAGTTTCTCTAAGTAGTATTTTCTTGTTTGATAACTCTTCACTATTCCTGGTTAGTTGGAAGGAAGGATTGCATTCTCAATTTTGGAAGAACTTGCATCTTATAATTGCTCATGTTTGCATAGCAAACATGGCTATGGACACAACTGTTATAGGATTTAAAACGAAATCACTTTTCCCTTGGATGATAGATGCTTGCTTGTCTGCCATCATGCTTCTTCTTATGTTTTCTGTCTCTTAATATTTACAGGGGAGCAAAAGTGTCTGAATTCGGAACTATGGCATGCATGTGCTGGACCGCTTGTGTCTTTACCTGCTGTTGGAAGTCGTGTAGTGTACTTTCCTCAGGGTCACAGTGAGCAGGTCAGTTTATACGTATACTGCTGTGGATGATTTATGTCTCGACAAAGTTTATACTAAGTTTTGCATAATTTGTAGCATGTGTTTTCAAGATCTGATCTTGAGGGTGTCTCTTACTACTTGTGTAATTATAAATTTAAATAATTTAGTGAATGGTCATGCTTCTGTGCCATTATAAAGAAAGCGGTGTCACATATAGGTGAAGTGGATGAGTGTATTAAATCATTATTATGTCGTTCAAGTTAGCTAGGCCATGCAAAATCTTATTTGATCAAGACCTTATTACTGGCATCGCATAGTATGTTTGGTTTTCCTCTTATCCTTTCCTTAGAGAATTTGAATAAATGATGCTTGATTTTACGTTTGCAGGTAGCTGCATCTACCAACAAGGAAATTGATGCTCACATCCCAAATTATCCAAACTTACCTCCGCAGTTGATCTGTCAGCTTCACAATGTAACTATGCATGTAAGTTTCACTCAGACAAATGTTGGTTGATGTAGCATGCATTTGTATAAGCTGTCTAATGAGTGAATTCCTGCTCAACAATTTGAATCTCAGGCAGATGCAGAGACAGATGAAGTTTATGCCCAAATGACATTGCAACCCTTGAGCCTGGTAATTGACAGCACTGTATGCTTGTGATCTCAATTTGATTGTCCAATGATTGATTTTCATAATCTATATATATTGACATATTACATCCACAGGAGGAACAAAAAGATCTTTATCTTCCTGCTGAACTGGGTACTCTGAGCAAGCAGCCAACCAACTATTTCTGCAAGACACTGACTGCAAGTGACACCAGTACGCATGGTGGATTTTCTGTTCCTCGCCGGTCAGCTGAAAAAGTCTTCCCTCCATTGGTGGGAAAACATTACCTGATCAAATAAAATTTTTATTTTTTCCAGTTGAAACCAATTTGAATCTTACATTTAAGATTCATTTGAGCTTATCTTTTTTTTTTTTGTGCCTTTATCATTATTCCCCCAGGATTTTTCCCAGCAGCCTCCTGTGCAGGAGTTGATTGCAAGGGACCTTCATGATAATGAGTGGAAATTTCGTCACATTTTTCGCGGTAAGTTTGTGTGGCTTCCAGTGAGGTTAGTGTTTTTTTTTGTGTGTGAAATTATTTAACACCCGAACTGAAGGTCTACAAGTTGCACAAAACTAAAATGACTGATGTCTTCCATGATCTTTTTTGCTTTTAATACAGTTTCAGTTTGGTTAGTGTGTGTGTGTGTGTGTGTGTGTGTGTGTGTGTTTGAGTAAAATTATTTAACACCTGAACTGAAGGTCTACAAGTTGCACAAAACTAAAATGACTGGTGTCTTTCTTGCTGTTCTTGCTTTTAATATAGTTTCAGCACAAGATATAGCAAAGTAGTTAAATAGTTATTGTGACAAGTTTCCACTTTTGTCATATATATTAGGAATAAGTGATTGCTATTTGTAGAGTTAAATTACATTTATCTTTATCACACAGAAAAATGGGGGATCGGGTAGCTGCACAACAAAGTGAGGTTGATGAAGTGGACATGCACTTTGAGTTCTATCACTGCCTACATCTCTGCAAATAAGAATTATTAGAGACACGATAATCTATTCTTGGATAAAATGCTGAAGAAAGTTTGTGTCGATATGATAATATTGATAAACATAAATATCCTGAGGTTGGCACTATATTTGAGAGAGAACATTGGAAATGGAGACAGGTGAAATTTAGAGTTGCACTAACAAACAAAAAAATAAATATTCTCAATTGTTCACTCCATGCAGGGTACTAGAAACTGGGAGGGGAAAAACAGTAGTCTCGAAGAAATCTGAACTTAAGTTGTTAAAACTAATTTGAGAAATCCAGAATGTTGAAGGGATTTATCTCTCATAAAAGTGAACAACTTGTCTGTTCTCTAATTCTCTTGTGCCAAGCATTCATGGAGTTGCTGAGCATAGTTGAATGAAATTTTTTTCTTTAGTTGAAGTTGATCCAGCGGCAGCTATTTATTGGGCATATTATTTCTGTTGTATTTGTAAGGATCTTGGGAGATCCACACATCAGTTAGATCGTACTCTCAGGAATTACTATCGATATAAATTGATGATAATGGGTTCTGAAAAGATACTGAGTAAATTGCCCATTGATCTTTTCTTTATTGCTGGTTGGCTGACTTAATTTTAGCCTTGTGCTTACTATCCTCTTGCATAGCCTATGAGGCGTGAATTGTATGTTAGAGTGAGGGAATTATGCAAGTTTAATACGCACGTTGATATGGTATTAAAACTGTGCTTTCACCAAAAATGGATAGCTAATGGATGTTTATTTCAATTTGCTCAGTCATTTTTCCTCTAAGCACAATGAATTTACCCCCAGGGAACATTTTTGTGGGAATACAGAAATACACTACCTCTTAAGTGATTGATGATAAGTGATTTTCTTAGAACCTTTCTTTTCTGCAATTGCTTTTTATTTTATTTTTTTTAACCTGGTCAGAACTTTGAACAATTTTTGCATTTGATGACTCCATATCCACCATTCCCATTTTGATAAGCTACTTATTTTCACTCTGTTATATTCATATAATCTTCCTAGTCTTGAAATATCAATTACCTCTTTAACTTTCATCTGGAATTCTAGACTAAGGTTTGATCATTCTTTGCTTTCAAACTAATTCTCGTCTATATGTGAGTTTCTCTGTTTGATCTATTTACAAATGTTTTCAGTATTAAAGTTATGTGCTTTTCACCAGAAGAGGCATTTACGTAGTTGTCCCACATAATGGACAGTAAGTCCTCTAATAATGCATCTTGTCACATCAATCATGAATTGTCAGTCCCTGTTTGTGCTGCTAAGTTCAGAAGAGGTGCTGATCTCTTTTGTCTATAGGTGAATTGTATTGCGTACCTTTTAGATTAAGTAGTTCAGAATTAGCTTCCCTTCCCATATGGTCTATATTGTAGAGATGTTCCATATATGTTGGGACATCTTCAGCGAACTTTTCATGTGCTCTGTTGCCCCAACCCAAGGGCATTTGGTAAGGAGCTACGGTCCGGCGGTTGACAAGCCACTGATCGGAGGCGACTGGACTGGAGTGCTTTCATCAAATGATGCATGTGGGCTGGGCCATTCCTAGTGTGTGGTCCATGAGATAGTTCTGGGTATGTAATTATTTTAGAAAACCTTAAAGCTGGCTTTAAACATTTTAGGACAAGCTTTTAATTTGACATAAACTCTCTAAATGGTGTCATGTCCCTACTAGGGATTGGATGAACAGGGTGTGCCATGAAACTTAGAAGGCCAATTGGTGGATAAGGAAACACACCTCATAGTTTACGTGGTTTGAGAGGTTTAATGTAGATCATATCATATGGGCTTTGACTATATGTGTGCCTTCATAATTCCAGCAAGATGGTTCAATTGTCCATAAAAATATTGTTGATAAGGACCAGCTATTATTTTTATTGTTGGCCATTGATCGACGCACGATCTAGTGTGTTCAACATGATATGCTTTTTTATTAAACACATTCTTGATTCAGGTCAGCCAAAGAGGCATCTTCTGACAACAGGATGGAGTGTTTTTGTAAGTGCAAAACGACTGGTTGCAGGTGATTCAGTCATTTTTATCTGGTATGATAATGCCATACCTTATTTCTGTTGCATGCTATAATAAGCTTTTCACTCTTATGGCTAATTATTGATTTATTGCTTCTATCAGGAATGAAAATAATCAGTTGCTTCTGGGTATTCGGCGTGCTAATCGGCCGCAAACAGTTATGCCTTCATCAGTATTATCATGTGATAGCATGCATATTGGACTTCTTGCTGCTGCAGCCCATGCTGCTGCTACCAATAGCCGCTTTACCATATTTTATAATCCCAGGTAAATATAGCGCATATTGTGGGAATTTATCGCATCCACTGTTTCCAAGTTATCTTGACTTGAATCTTTTGCTTCCAGGGCAAGTCCTTCTGAATTTGTCATACCGTTAGCTAAGTATGTTAAAGCAGTTTACCACACCCGTGTTTCTGTGGGTATGCGTTTTAGAATGCTGTTTGAGACAGAAGAGTCTAGTGTTCGCCGGTAGGTTCAAACTAAATCCCTCTTTGAAAATTTCATTTCCTAAGCATTTCCTTTCATAAACTCTCAAACTTTTTATTATATTCATGTATGTGCATAGATAAAGACAAACCCATTCAATTTGGTATTTTTTTAATTTATGTAGTTACTAATATGCTTCTGTTTTTTCATGTAATGTTACCTTTTCATGTTTCATACTTGTTCATATCATCTTATAAATGTTGCCTGTATTATATTCAGTTACATGGGCACGATCACAGGGATTAGTGATCTGGATCCTGTGCGCTGGCAAAACTCACATTGGCGTTCTGTAAAGGTATCTATAATGCAAAACCTTTTGTCTTCTATGCTCTACCGGGAATCTTGCTATATGTACAATTTGACATGATACCCTTCATTTCGGAGAATATTGTTTTTTGAAATTTGTTCGCCAACAATTTCCTAACACATCACAGGTGAATGTTACAACTTCTGGTTTTGGTGGTTTAGGTTGGTTGGGATGAGTCGACTGCTGGGGAAAGGCAGCCAAGGGTTTCCCTTTGGGAGATTGAGCCTCTGACGACGTTTCCAATGTATCCATCTGCCTTCCCTCTTAGACTTAAACGTCCATGGCCATCAGGACTGCCTTCTTTGCATGGTATGCTTGATGTTTGCATTTTGAAATTTCATACTTGGTTAATATTCGCTACTATTTAGTGAGAGCCACTTTGCTCCCCCATCTCCCTCTATACCCTCACTTTACCCCCAAAAAAATCATGTGAATTGCATATCTGTTTCTAGAACGTATAATTCATATCTACCATGCATCTGCAGGTGGCAAGGATGATGAAATTGGTCTAAATCTTCCACCTATGTGGCTTCGGGATGGGGACCATGGGTTGCCGTCTTTGAGTTTTCAGGGACTTGGAGTGACACCTTGGATGCAGCCTAGACTTAATGCTTCAATGCTTGGTCTCCAGCCTGATATGCACCAAGCAATGGCTGCAGCAGCACAGCAGGAGATGAGGACCATGGATCCTCCAAAACAGACATCGGCAATTCTACAATTCCAACCATCTCAAAGCTTGACTAGCAGATCCACTCTATTTGCAAGCCAGATTCTACAACAAATGCAACCTAACTCTCAGCAAGCCCTCCTTCAGACCATTCAAGAAAACCAGGGTCAAAACCAAACTCGCTGTCAGTTTTCTCAACATCAGTTGCAGCATTGCAACTCATTTGGTGATCAGGAGCAGCAGCTGCAGCCACCACTGATTCAACAGCAGCAGCCGCATCAAAGGTTGCAACAGCAGCAGCAGCAACAGTTGCAACAGCAGCAGCAGCAGCAACAATTGCAACAGCAGCAGCATCAGCAGCCACAGCAACAGCAAATACATCAGCAGCATCAACAGTCACAACAGCACCAGCAAATCCAGCAGACACACTTGTGTAATCTTCATCAAATCCCTAATGTCGTCTCAAGCCTCTCACAGCTTGCCTCTACTTCTCAGTCCCCATCATCATTGCAAACATTATCTTCATTTTGTCAACAACAAACCTTTCCAGGCACCAATATGAACCCAGCATCCATGTCTGGTGTATCCCCCTTACATAGTATTTTGCGCTCATTCTCTCCTGAAGAAACATCGAACATTCTTAATTTTCCTCGAACCAGCTCAGTAAGCACTTCAGGCACATGGTCATCCAAGCGACTAGCAGTTGAATCCATGCTCCCTTCTGGAACTCAGTGCGTGCAGCCCCAGGTTGAACAGTTAGACCAACAGTCAAACATCTCTCAGCACTCTGTCACTTTACCACCATTTCCAGGGAAAGATTGCTTGCTTGACCAGGAATGCAACACAGATCCTCAAAATCATCTGCTTTTTGGTGTTCATATAGATTCTTCGTCTCTTTTGATGCAGAACGGCATGAGAAACCTTAGGAGTGTTGGCAGTGGGACTGATTCAACAGTCATGCCATTTCTGACTGCTGCAGGAACGGATTTCTCATTGAATCAGGTATTAACGAGTTCCGGTTGTGCAGAAGAACCGGAATTGTTGCAGTCTTCTGAAAATGGGGTTCATGTGAACCCACAAAATGGAACCTTTGTTAAGGTGAAAACTTTTCTCTTCTCATCCGTGGTTGTTGATTTGATTTATTTTTTTATCATTATCTTATTTATGTTTGTTTTATGAAGCTGCTTGGTATATTTTTTTTCTGAATGATACTGCAAAACTTTGTAATTCTGCAAAGAAATACTGAATTATGGAAACTTGAGTCTAACCTTCCAGATTGTTATGTTCACCTATGGCTCCTGACTATCTGGGTAGTGTAGATCAATGTGCTATATTACATTTTTTCACTGTTCTTATTCCATGGTAATTCTGCCGCTGATATATGGGCCTGATTTGTTATTTTATGATGTTGGGTTATGGTTTGAGAGATGCTTGTTGCATTAATGGATCTCCTGTATATTTTTTCTTGCAAGATATATAGTTAATATGCAAGGTTGGTGGAACTAGTACCTGGATCCATGCCGATTGCCTAGCATTACGGTATGGTACGGTTCCGTGCAGTGCTGACTTGTGGCATACCGACAAAGGGGAGCCGCAAAGGGAAGGGGAGGGGGAAGGAGAGGAAAAGAGAAGAGGGAGGGAGGGAGGGAGAGGGATTTCAAGTGATCTCTCCTCTGGCTGCAGTGTAACAAAAAAGAGGAAGAAAGGGAGAGAGCAGCCGAGAGAGGGAGAGGGCTTTTGAGCCCCCTCTCTTTTAGTGCGGCATAACAGGGGATGAGCTCCTCTTTTGAGCCCCCTCTCTTCCGGTGTCTTGAATTGAGGGGTGGAGCCGTGCCGGTCCACCCTTGAATTGAGGGGTGAAACCATGCCGGTCCACCTCCGGTATGTCTCGGTACACCCTGACCCAAGCAGTTTGGGGCGGTACAACCATGGTTAATAGTATTAACATTATCTCTTTCTTGAACTAAAGTTTGCAGAAGCCAAAGTTACCGGTACAAATGCCTGAGTAGGCAAGCCAAGTGCATTGATTTCATTGTTTGTGATGCATTGTCCTTTTCACTGATGGGCTACACCTGTATTGGTAGGTTTACAAATCAGGGTCCTTCGGAAGGTCACTGGATATTACCAGATTTAACAACTACCCGGAGCTGCGAAGTGAGCTTGGGCGACTGTTTGGCCTTGAAGGCCAGTTGGAGGACCCTATGAGATCAGGCTGGCAGCTTGTATTCGTCGACCGGGAAAATGATGTTCTTCTCCTAGGCGATGATCCCTGGCAGTAAGTTCTTCATGCGCTTCCTTCAGATGATATTATATATACGTGCTTTCTTGAGTGTTCTTTGCATGAATTTGCAGCTGTTGCTTCGCAGAATCATAGGGCTCATTGGAAACAGATGTATGTTATAATGTGAATCTTGTTATGAGGATTCCTAGCAAATTTAGCTAGTTTTGTGTATTTGTTTAGATATCTACTTAAATTAAACTTATTAACTGATATCTAACCCACTTATGGAAATTTGTACATGCAAGCCAATATGCTTGCAACTCTACCTATTAGATTGTCAAGGTTTGGTTGGTGATTGTTCAGCCTTAGCTCTAAGCTGTATACAGCACTTTTGGCCATACCAAAAAGTTTAGAAGTTGTTCAGGTAAGAGCCAAAAAAAGAGGGTATGAAAAGAAAAGGCAAGTTAAGGTAAATTTTGCAAGGAAAAAAAATTAAAGTAAATTTTGTGAGGAAAAAAATAATCTTTTGGGCAATTAATGATTTACCAGTGTAACTTCGACTTGTAATTGCACCATTTAAGATCCTGCTATCATGACTTTAAGCAAAGTTTTTCACAGCAAAGCATGTATGCATAACTAATTATAGCAAATGAGAGGCAGTCATAAACTTGACATGAGAATGGATGCTTGTATGGACAAGCATGCATGCTTGATCAAATACTTAAATTGAGATATAGCCTCCTAAAGAATTCCTCTTTTTTATTTTTTTTGACAAATAAATCATATTCTTCAATGTGGAAACTATATTATTTGCAAAAAATAAAGAGTTCAAGTAAACAAAATCATTTTATGTGGATTCGATTCAACGCATTGCATTTTAGTGACTGGAGTGAAAAAGCCTTTTAAATTACATCGCTTTCTTTTTGAAAAAAAGGATAAGACTTTTACATATGTGAATCATATAACATTAAACAAGAAGCACCATTGACAGTTTACCAAAAGAATGGTATACAGTCTTAGTAATAGTTTCTGTTTCCTTATTTTTTCTCTCATTATAATTGTGAGGTTTGTAGAGATATGAGAAACTGATAAAAGGAAGCTCCTTTCAAAAACTGGTCTGAACTGACCCAGACTATATGAATTAGCCCATATAAGTTTGCAGTAACCATTATTGGTTCATGCTAACAGGCTTTTTCTTAGATTAGCATAAATTGGCTCACAGGTGAAAGTCTTAGTGGTGACAGCCAAATGCTATAATGGCCTCGTCAATACCAGTTTGTTATACCCGTTTTTATTTCTATGTTTTAATCTGATCTAGCTATTGTTTCCTTCTTGAGTTTCTTTTTTTTTTTCATTTTCTTAATTAAAATCCTTGATATCCTTTTAGCTGAAGGACTGAATTTTTTATGTTCTTTCAGCCTCAAGCTTTTTATAACACAATGGTGTTGAACCTTAGCTCCCTAGAAGGATTATGTTGGAGCAAAACTTAAGTAGCATCACTGTGCACAGTAGTTAGGTCTTAAAAGTGATTGTACTGTTTCCCAACTTGAAATATGGGCATGCATCCATGTGGATCAGAAGCCTGTTTTACTTTTCTGGTAGCAGTTATGTGCATAAGCCTGTTCATCTCGAAGTATCAATAGCATGCATGACAGTTTCGAAGTGATTATAACATATTACACATTGCTGGAATGCTTGCACGCATTGACACGTAAGAGACACAAGCCTTTGGTTGTGCACTTCATAATTAAGTGGCTAAACCATATGTTGTACCATGTCCATTTATAGCATTTACTGATACAGAAGCGTGCCTATAAATAGTCTTTAGGATATGCAAAAGCTTAATTGGATAACTTATTTTATGATTTGAACTATTAGGGCTCAGTTCATAGGTACAAGAAGGTTATGATCTCGTCAACCCCCACATCATGTTTCATTTTCATAAATGGATCGATCACTACAGTCGTCTCAAATTTAGGTTTAGATTTGTGGAATGCATGATACACAATGCTGCACAGGGTGCAAACCTTAACGAACTCCAGCTTTTTTTAACACATTTTGGATTATTTTGTTTGGGTGATCGCAGCGATATCAATATATCTCATACAAAGCATCTTTTATTATAGCTTCCTGTTAGCACATGAAAATGAAAGACTGATGTGAGTCTTGCTAGCTTGATTAATTTGATACCGAAATTGATTGGATGCACAGGTCTAAAACATGCCCATACGGTTGGGTTTATGACACATTGAATTCTATTTTGCTTTGCATTGTAAATCCAGGTTAAATTTATGACACTGCTTTAAATATTGCTAGGATATAGCTGGAGTCTAATGCAAACATAATGTTCTGATGAAATAATGTCTTCGTTTTGTGCTTTGTGCCTCTTCCAGAGAGTTTGTTAATAATGTGTGGTGCATAAAGATACTCGCGCCCCAGGAAGTGCAGCAGATGGGCAAAGGGGGTGAACTTCCGAGCGCAGCCCCAAGCAAGAGGCTTCCAGGCAGCGGCTGTGATGGATATGCGAGCAGGCAAGACTCGAGAAACATGAGCAATGGGATTGCTTCTGTGATGCCTCTGGACTACTGAAAAGAAATAGGAGAACAGAGAACATGAAATCCCATGAGTTTGAAGTCCAGAACTCTCGTCATCTTGCTGTCTTGCCCATCACACAGTACTGTTTCGTCAGAGTAAGTAGCTTGGTCTATGTATGTCTCTAGTAACTGTATTATATGGTAATGCCACGCGACTTCGATATAATTTTATCTGAATATGTTTTTGTGAAGCTAGGCATTTTTATGGTCTTATACTCTCTTCCTGCGATGCTTTATTTCCCAACTCGTTGAAACCAATCCCTTACATCCATTGTATTTTGTGGTGAATGATTCTTTCATTAGGCTTCACATCCAGGCATTATATTTTTCTGCTACAATGACTGCTCACCAACTTGCACATCAAAATCCTTTGAAGTTAGGACATAGGATATCGATTTTAGCAGGCTGCATTATTCTTCAGAAGAATTAACAATGCTTTGAGCATCCGATTTGATGGAAAAGAAAGTTGTTTCCTTCTCTGAGATTAGAATGGGCAATTGCTAGTGGTTGATGGCGATTGGAAGATAAAGGAGTCTTTTCCTTTGCCTATCTCTATCCACTATTTCGATTTTGATCCATCCTTGTCCAGGCTGAAATCGGCCAGTCAAAAAGCTTCACTACTTTAGTGGTGAGGTGTTGTCCATCCTCAATCCACCCTCAGTGCCTTCTGCCGCCCTTGTTTGGTTGACCGCGGCGTCCAACGAAATCGCACCATTCTCCTTGCTTGCTATCGGAATTACCGGCATCTTCACCCATGATCTTTTGGAGATTTGCCATCATTGTCGAATCCTCAGCCGGGCCCCCTCCTGGCCTCTAGATCTGATCTCTTTCCTCAGATCTCACGCCGCCTCTCATAATCTTCTCCAAGATTGAATCGGAAATGGAATTGGATTTGGAATTGATGCTCTCCATCGCTTTCCGAGACCTAATCATCCATCAATTTATGGTGTCTGGCCGCCCAACTAAAGAGCCATAACTATAGCTATAAAGGTGAACGACGAGGTGCCCATAGTGTCTTACGAATCTAGGCTTTGTGGGTAAAGGTGAACAGTGTGTTTTATCTTCACAGTCGCAGGTGAAATTGATCTGGAAGGCAAACAGTATCTATCATTCGGTGGGATCTTTGACATAAGTTTTCTGCTGTTTGGAGGAGGTTGTCACTTGACAGTGAGACCGCAGGAACGGTAGGCTTTGTGTCATTTGCCTTTAGATGCCTTCTTTCTTGCCACTTCCGGTGGATGTCGGCATGGCTCGAGCTGTAGTTGAGAAATAAGATATAATACATGCATGCTTGCATCTATCAAAGGGTTGCTCTTCCTCGGGTATCTTAAACCCTTCAAAATCCTGTTGATGGTGGGATTTGAATCCATTGTTCAGCCGATATCAGAATTATCAGCTTTGACAAATTCGTATTTTTGGAAGAGAACTTTCTGAGATTTTGAATGAAAAAAAAAAACTTAAAAAACTTTATTGATACTTTTCCTCTTTAATCCAACTAAAACTATTCGATGTTGATGTTTTCCTTATTTAAATGTATTTAAAACAGGCTCAAGAGAACGATTATATGGCAAATTGCATGGTTTGTATTAGTTTGGAGATGTATTTGGAAAATTGCATGGTTTAAGAGAATGGTCATGCATCAGACATAATTCTGTTGTAGATGACCACCAGGAAGCGGTGTTATAGCATTATAAAGCTCAATTATAAAAAAGGGAGGAGAGGAAAGCAAAAAAATAAAAAGTGTTGCCATATATTTTTAAGGAATTTTTTTCTAGTATGTACAGTTACCAAATGCATCTAGAAAGCCTTTGTTCTTCTATTTTTTGAGAAGAAACAAGAGACTTCTAGCAACCGAGACTGGCGCAGCATCGAGAATTTAAATCTATAACCATAATCATGTCCTGATAGACTTTGTGAATCCTCATTTTCAAGCCTTCTTTGTTCAAACTGTCATGTTATTTTACATGTTATATTCCTTTTCACAAATTCTATTTATGTTTGATTCTTTGCTCTTTTTCCTGGATTCTTTAACCCAAAATAAAGTACTTCTTGCAGCAACCCTCTGGGTCTTCATCGTACATATCATAGCATCTAGATCAATTTTTCATAACTATTTTTATTTAACCGGTATTTTGTTATAAAAGCCATTGTGTTCAAGTAATTGTCATTATTGGACATTATCACTTTTAATCAATTAAAAATAATCTTTTAAATTCAAATATCTTTACTAGTTGGAACATTATTTTTTTTATTTGATGCATAATGGTTTGAACAGATAAATTTTTATTTTTATTATATCAGTTACTAACAGCAATAGCTGTGTAACAAGCGGGGTCTATTATTTGGGGATATCAACCTATAAAGTTTGTAGCATAGGCAATAAATATATAGAGACTTCTAAAAATAAGAATCTGATAAATCTGTCTGTCAGTATGTGTATCTGTGTGTATGTGTGCGTGTCGAGGCATGCATGGTATTGGGGGCTAAAATAAGATTTATACTCCTAGTAACAAGCGTGAAGTTATAGTGCAGTCTTTTGTTGTTAGTTCACTGAAGCTATGAAGAACAATAAAATACCTCGGTCCCAGGGGTGGAGCTGAGGGTGGCTTGGGCTGGCTTGAAGTTCAGCGGGCACTGCAGTCTGCAGACTAGAGCTATACTGTTCGAGGGCAATTTGGCGACAGTCATTGGTTGGATCCAGCAGAACGTAGGTGGGGTGGGCGACTACCACCTAGCTTAGAGACATCCGGGTTATAATATGTGATGGGATAATCTTGCAGGTGAAGCATATGTATAGAGAGGCCAACGAAGCAGCAGATTGGATGGCCTCATATGGGGCCAACTACTCCGGAGATACTCTTTGGGTGGGGGAGAGGGGATTACCCGGTGCGCTTTGGGACCTATTATTTTTTAACTTCTTTTCTTGTTTCCGAAGTTTAGTGAAACCACATTTTGGATTGCACGAACATCCCTCTCAGGATTTTGTTCTCACATATCTTTTTGTCTGGAATCCCAGTATGAGTGTTCTATTTGAATTGGAAAGAATACAAAAAATCTTTACTCCAGCTTTGAGTGGCCTCCCAAACCTGTCATTTACTTCACATTAATCTGATGGCCATCACGTTGCATCTGGATTCGAGACAGCATGCACAAAAAATTGATTAGCCTCAAGCCATTGCTTCGAGGTTTCCTACGATTATTTAGGTAAAAAAAAAACAAGTCAGAGTTTAGTTGATGACTGTTGGGATGGACTTATCAGAAGAGCCTGAGTCTTCTACGTAAGTTAAGGAGAAACCCAATCTCAGGAATTCTTAGCTATCACAACATCTGTAAATTTAAATTTCAAACTTGTATTCGTTGAACTTACCAAAAGAGGAATTCTTAGTTGTCACAACAGCTGTAAATTTGAATTTCAAACTTGTATCTGTTGGGCTCACCAGAAGAGAAAATCTTAGCTGTCACAACAGCTATAAATTTGAATTTCAAACTCATTCAGATTTGTATCAGTTACGCTATACTTCTATAAATATGTAAACATGATGTACATTCAAAATAGAGGAAATCAAAAGCTTTTTCCCTCAACTCTCATCTTGAATTTTATATGGTATCAGAGCAAAGGTCCTAAGTTCAAACCCTGTCTCTGCACTCTTTAACCTCATTATTAAAAAAAATCACATGTTGGGCTCACCCATTAAAAAGGAAGTCTAGCCCACATATGAGGGGGAGTGTAAGAAAATGTAAAAGATATAAATAAATCTATCTTAAAGCTTAAGCTTTTGAGACAAGTGGTGATTTTAAGTGATGCCTTCATCAAATCAATATCCAAAATGCTTTTCTACATGGTGTGTTGCAAGAAGACATGTATATAAGCCAACCTCTTGGCTTCACACATCCAAAATTTTCTCACCATATCTGTAAGCTTTAGAAAAGCTTGTATGGACTGTGTCAAGCTCCCCGGGCTTGGTTCGCATGCTTAACAGGTATGCTGTAGAGTTATAGCTTCATTGGCTCCAAAGCGGACAATTCTTTGTACATGTTGCATCGAGGTCAACTTCATATCTACTTCATGTCGATGACATAATTATCGATGTCGATGACATAATTATATAAGCCAGGTCCGATACTCATGAAGTCACCAAAATCATCAACCTGCTCGGCCAAGATTTTCTGTCCATGACCTCAGCAATTTAAGTTTTTTCCTTGGAGTGGAAGCCTTGTGGACACCCTCTAGTCTTTTTTCACTCAACAAAAGTATATCGTTGATCTTTAACAAAAGGTTTCTCTGGACAAAGTTAAACCTTACAGCACCCTGATGTTTACTTCCTACCAGTTATCAAAATTTGAAGGTCAAGAATTTGATGGTCCCCATCTCTATCGAAGTACTGTGGATGCCTTACACTATTTGGGCTTTACTAGACCAGACATCGCATTCGTAGTCCACAGTGTCAGCAAATATATGCATCAATCCCCGGTATCTCACTAGAAAGCTATTAAAAGAATACTAAGGTATCTCAAAAACACAGTTTCCTATGGTCTTCACTTATCCTCTCATTCGCGTCACACTCTGCATGGTTACACTGACATTGATTGGGCTAGGAGTTGTGATGATAGAAGTGTTGGTGCTTATTGTGTTTTCTATAGTGTAAACCTAGTTAGTTAGAGCTGCAAACAATAGCAAACAGCTGCGAGAAGTAACACTGAATCAGAATACAAATCCTTGTCAAACACTACTGCCGAGCTTCAATATTTGCAGTCTTAATGATGTTCATTTGCCCTTAAAGGAAACTCCTACATTGTAGTGTGACAACATAGGTGCTACCTACCTATCCTCCAATCCAGTCTTCCACGCCAGAATGAAGCATATTGAAATATTTTCCATACCATGCGAGAACAAGTGATAAAGAAATAACTGAGAATGTCATTTTTATCATCAAAAGATTAGATAGCTGATCTAGTCACAAAACCTCTATCAGTAGTGAGGTTCATGCATCTTCGAGACAATCTTATTGCCCGTTCGATTGTGGGGGCGTGTTAGAATGGACTCACTAGAAGAGCCCGAGTCTTCTATGCAAGTGAAGGAGAAGCCCAATCCCAGTAATTCTTAGCTGTCACAACAACTATAAATTTAAATTTCAAACTTGTATATGTTGGACTCACCAGTAGAGAAATTCTTAGCTGTCACAATAGCTATAAATTTGAATTTCAAACTTGTTTCCTTTGGACTCACCAGAAGAGGAATTCTTAGCTATCACAATAGCTGTAAATTTGAATTTCAAACTCATTCAAATTTGTATCATTTACGCTATACTTCTATAAATCTGTAAACATGATGTACGTTCAAAATAGAGGAAATCAAAAGCTCTTTCCCTCAACTCTCATCTTGAATTCTATAATGACTGACAACCTCAACATCGAAAATGAGAGCTTAATTATGGTGTTTGCCCAAACTCATATGGAAGAGTTGATTAGGACACCATGTCTAAACACAGTTGAGAGGGTCCTTGTACATTCACATGTTCTCATATTAAAAGAAGCAGCACACTCATATTTTTGTTTCCTTTTCTTCTCACTTCACGAGGAAGATGTATTCTGTTTTTTTAATTATATTTTTTGATGCAGATGTATTCAATGATAATAAAACAACAATATGAGAGCATAGAACTCTGGTCACTTCCCCTTGCAAGACCTCATTGCTCCCTCTGTCATTCACACTTGAACAAATGGATGCCTAGGAAACAAAGCCATTTGTAGCAGATTTTTCATTGAAGTATGGAGGGAAGCAGGGGATGCGGCCAAGTGCGAACTCATAATGTTGCTGATAGTTAGGTGTCAAAATGTGTTTAAGGTGGAGAATTCACATCAGGAAAATTTCTTGGGTGTTTGATGTGCTCTGAAAAACTCTAACTGAAGTTCTGTCTAGATTAGATCCTTTCAGAATTAATACATGGTATTCTTAGAAGACACTCCAAACAATTGTTTGAGTGTGAAATGCTCTGAAAGCATCATCTTTGCAAAGAAGTGGTCTTTTAGGAAGTACCTGAGGAATGTCAGATATGAAGAATATGGCGCAGCTTGGGTTTATCTACAGTTTATGGGAATTTTAGTCGGAGGAATGTGATTACTTTCGCAAAATAACTTGCGCTGAAAGTGAAGTTCTCTTGTTTTGTTTGTTTGGGAAGTGAATGTTGAAAAATGCAGCTTTGAAAGCATGATATGGCCGTGCTACCGAAGGGTACAATCCACGAAAATATGAAGCCAACATTACATTTAGCTATCAAATCTATCTCAAATAAAATAAAATAAGTAGGAATCTAATATTATTATTTATAAAATAAAAATCAATATTAGTTCAGAGCTTCTAAATCTAAACTTAAATATCAAATACACAATATTTACTATTCAGAAAATCACTAATTACAAATTTATAATCAACTAAAGAACTAAAGTTCTATTCTGCCATATAGATCGACAAGCTTGCTAGCGTGAACTCTAAGCCTGGACCATCCTTGAAGAAAGAAAAAAATAAAGGTATATGAGCGATGCAACTCAGTAAGTAAATTTTTCACTATCTTACCGGATTAAACATAAATTTTTGCATGTCAATGCATCATTAAAAAAATAATAAATATTACAAAATAAAATATTTTATAATACAATTTATTAAAACAAGTCATAAAGCCAATCATGTATGCATAAATCATTCATAAAATATGGTTCCTCGTGTATAGTATAAATAAAATCATAAATTATTTATCATTGATCAAATTACTACTCTCGGACTAAATGCTAAAGTCACTATTATATCCGTGACAAGGCCGTAATCAACAAACAACAAATACTATTATCTGTTGGTAGGGTCGTATGCCAACTATTATTATCCACTGACAGGGTCGTATGCCAATTATTATTATCCGCTGGCAGGATCGTATGCCAACTACTATTATCCGCTGGCATGGTCATATGTCAACTACTATTACCCACTGGTAAGGTCGTATGCCACTTGTTATTGCCTACTGGCAAGGTCATATAAAACTGAATGTCGATCTACCCCACTTTTAGAAAGCATATATAGCTATTTGAGAGCCCTTTTGTCATAGTCATTAATACGATTTTCTTAAGTCATATTTCTTGAATCATACATTAATAAAACATTAAATAGCTTTATAGAGTTCATAGCCCATAAATAAGCATTTAATAGTAGACTAATCATGAAATTATTTTTTTATAACAAAAATATTTTCATAAATATGGAGCTCATAGTTCACAAATAGTGCTTGACTGTAAAACAATTATAGATCCATTAATTCGTAATAAATCACGAGTTTTATAATATCGTATGCTTGATCCTTAATTTTAAGAAAACATAATATCATCAATATTTAACACTATTTTCATATTTTTATTATATCCGAAAATAAATAAAAATTTAAAAATTAGTAAGAAGTATAAAGTTTACTTACCTCTTTCATCTTACACCGTCAAACTTTACTATGCGATTCAGTTAACCCTATTAAAAACATTAAAAGCAAGATTAATTTCTATTCAAATTAAAATAATAAAAAAAGACGGTTGGTTGGGTGATAGTGTTCGACGGTTCTGGATGGATCAGGCCTGAGCGATTCGATCAATAAATCATAGGGCATGAACTCGATCGAGACCAAGGTTAATCAACAAGGTTCATTAATGAATGTTTTAAGAACATTCAACATTGCAAGAATAATTCGTTAAGTAGACAACCCGGGCGCTAGGACAGAACCAGGATCCTTTACAAGGGTCAATTCGAGTTTGTAGATCAGGTCGACGGAACTCGATACTAGATTCCTTAGATCTTTAAGAGAGAGAAAGTAGAGAGAGGAGAGAGAAAGTAGAGAGAAGAGAGAGAAAGAGAGGGATGGTTCTCTCATCATCTTCTTCTTTTCTTCTTTCTTCTTTTTTTCGGTAAACAGGAAAGAAAGGGAGGTGGGCTAGTGGCTGGAGTGGTCATGGTCCGGCGAAGTACCACCGGCGGCGGTGACGGCCGACAACGGGTGAATTCAACCCAAAATAGAGCCAAATAGGAAGAATTTTGGCTCAGTTGTCCTCGGATCTTAGCCTACTCGCCGGTGGCTAAGGGACCGGCATTTGCTAGGGGCCAACTCGAAGATGGGGGCAAATGTCTTGGTGATGAACATCGGCAGCGGAGGCAGCCAGAGGAAGAAAAAAAAAGATAAATCAAACAGGGGTAGAAACGGTGTTTCCTTATTTCGGTCAATTTTCGGTTGATTACGCAGCCGGCAGCTGCGATTCCAAATCATGGAAAAAAGAATAAGGAAAGGGGAAGGAGATCAAAGCGTTACCTCAGCTCCGGAGGCATCAGCAACCCTTTTTTTTTGGTGAGCACAGTGACCCTAGGGGGACCACATAAGAAGAAGAAAGATGGGAAAAGAGGTGACGGTGGTCGGCGATCATCGGTGGTGGTTCACCAGAGGGTTCTAAATAGGAGTGGAGGCTAGGCTTATCCTAGCCTCTGATAGAGTTTATGGTGAAAGGTTCTTCCTCCTCCACCACGATCAACAAGGACTATGCCCTGTTTTGACTGAAACGGCCCTTTGAGCCGCGATTTAGTATCGGGCCGGGCCAACAGGCCGACCCAATGAGGCTAGGCCTCGCTGCTGCTCGCTCAGCATTCTGAGCAGCTATTTGCTAAGTTACACCAGCTTGGGAGACCAAAACAGACCAAGTTCCATTAGGTCACCCACCATCACATCTTGAGCAAAGGGAAAGCTAGCTTTCTGTCCAAGTAATTCGAAGGATGGAAAAGAAACCTTGCATCTAGTTCCTAGAAGAGATTCATGCTTCACATGGTCCTGAATCGGATCATAATTTCCCAGTTAACCAGGCTGTCTGAAATTTTTTTTCATAGAAAAACAAACACTGAATGCTTTTTGTAAGATCTCACCAGTAGCTGAATTAATATCTAGATTGTTTACTGCCCCAGGTTAAAGAGTCGTTTTAGAATAATGGAACACAATACTTGTCTGCAAAAACCTACTGGATTCACCAAACTTTCTCCAAAGAAGACACAACTGAGTACACCAGAGGAAAAAAGAAACGAAAAGAAAACACAGTACTGATCAGTTTGGGTTGGCAGTTGAGTCATCTAGATGATGTAGAGCAATAATGGCATAAAAAATGGCCTTGGAATATCATGATGACGATAACAATTTACGTTCATATCTGGTTGTCAGAATACACTAGAAATATAACTGAACACAAGGTACAGACAACATGAAGAGTGCCCCTGGAGAAAGATTGCATGAAAGGACCTATTAATTTTCATTTACAAGGTAAACACTGAATATTTGGAATCCCTTATCATGTTCACAATAGGGGGTGGCATCATTCACCACTCCTATACTAAAGCAAACCAAGTCTGAAAGTATGGCACTAAATTTAGCAGTGTATGGTTTAAAGCTCTACAGAAGCCAACGACAGCACCGGAAACGGGAAGGTATGTGACCAGTTTGGCGTATCTGCTCCACTTGTCGAGCTGTTCTAGCTGCCTCTTGGTTTCTTCTGGCCTCAGCAGTGGCTTGTTTCTCTTCTACCAGTAGGCGTGTTTTTGCCAGCTTTTCCTGCATCTTCTCTTGTGCTCGGGCTTTCATTCGTTCAACTTGGGCCTGAAAGTTAATTTTTATAAACAAGGGGGAGATTTAAACTTTAATAAAGAGGATTGTGCCACGAAGCAATGAAGGTTTAAGAACATAATAACTTGAAATAAAATGGGATATCCTTAATTTCATAAGTTGACCTCTCTTTTTTTGAAAAAAGTCTCTTGGCGAATAGGATTTGAAGGTAAGTTCTTATTTACAAAGCACCAATATATTTCTGAGCATAGATCTTATTTAGGAGTTTGTCTTTTTCTTTTTGATATTTCAGCACTAAAGATTCTAACTGAAAATAACTTACAGCACTTCTTTATAATATTTATCAGTAATGAAAATATGAACTTTCACATGAATTTAAGCAGGGGAACGGTACCTCAACTTTCCTCATTTTAGCTTCAAATTTTGCTTTCTGATAACTCTCCCATTCTTGTATCTTGACCTCTTTACGCCTATATCTGAAGTATGGAAATAGTTAGGACTAAAATAATCCATTGACATGATCTATCTAGCAGATCATAATATCGAGTATCTCATGTTATTCAGGTGAAGCATGTTAATAACAAAACTTGCAGTGCCTCATAGCAGGTTTAATTTCAAACTGTAAAAGAAAGTTACCGACCTATCTTGTCGTTAAAATTCAAGAAGCATTTACAAGAAGGAAATATGAGATAATGAAAAAAAAAGAGAGGAAATTGTCAGAGAATTTTTTTTGCCACTCATCTAAAATATGCAAAGGTACAACCTTCCCTCTAACTATAGGTCGAATGGTAAAATTGTTAAGAGAATTTTTTTCTCACCAAACCTTCTTAAAGGTGAATCAAACAGCTTTTTCTTTTCATACATCGTGCAAAACACATAGGAACTCTTACTTCTAAGCCTCTAATTTTTGAAATGAAAAACTACATATCAAAATATGCTTTTTGCAATAATAAGAGAACAATTACATCAGATTGCAATTAAACATAGTATAAGCAACCAGCTAGTTCCAGGTTGTAAGTTCTAAATTTCACCTCATTCTCTCCAGTCACTACTTTATGAATGTGAAGTCGCATTCAATTGGTTGATAGAAAAAGCAACGTACCTTGCCATATGTTTAGATTTTCGACACTCCTCCCATGCTACTGCACGGGCTTCATACTCTGCCTTCACAAGCTGGCCTACATCAAGAGTCTTGAGAGAGGGGGAGGCTAGTTCTGCATCACCTTTACTGGCCCAGGAAGCAATGTTCATCTTACCTAGTTGCATGCCTAGGGCAGCAATTTCTCTTCTTGTTTTTAATTTCAATTCCCTCTCAGATAATTCTTTCTTGCCAAGTTTGTTTTGGCTATATTCATCATCCACAGTGGTCTCTGCAGGAGATGATGTTGGTGCTCCTCTTTTAGGAGTCGATGGAATTGAAGAGAGGGGGCTGCAAGTGGGTGTTGTGGCTCCAACAGGAGTTCCTGTCCTTGATGGGTCCTGACTTGGAATGGGAGTCATTTCTGTGCCCACATCTCTCATAGAAACTGATTGTACGGTCAGAATAACTGCGAATAATAAACACTAGGATTAATTGAAGTAGGATGGTGATCTGTGGAAAGTCAGTATTAGCAATCGATGGTTTTGAGAAAGAATATCAAGCAATTCGGCAGGACTTTTCTGAATACGTTTTCAAACTAAGAGTGACGAATTTTTAAACTAAATCAAATTCTCGCAAGTATAATACTTTTAAAACTCTTGTTTCCACCGAAACCATAGAACTAAGTTTCCATGCCTTCAATTGGCTACGGATTTCAAATGTCACAATCTTGGCAAATTTGTTCCTTCGATTGACTCTAAAAATGCAAATACCAATTTTTCGTCTACAGGATTCACTTTAATACAACAGCGATCTACATGGAGAAATAAGAATACCTGATGTTTCAGTGACGGAACTTTCTGGGACAGATAATTTCTTGTGATCAATTTCCTTCCGAAGTCCATAATCACCACTGTTTGCAGCATCCGAACTGGATTGCAGGCAATTAGGAGCAAAAGAGAACTTCTCCACCACATTTTGCGCAATTGGATTTATGGAACTAATCCTTTTCGTATCTGCTGCCTGGATAACAGAATGCTGCTTGTGGTCGGCTACTATTGATTCGGGAGCAACCCTCACCGAACTGGAGATCACTTGACGACTTCCCTGATTCTGCATGACAGACCTCTTCAGCAGATTTGGACTTGGATGCATCATCTGCCGATTCACTATCCATTTCTCTGCATCATTCCACTTTGATGGGATATGCCTGAAAAAGGGACCAACTGCTGGATGCTGTAATGCTCTTTCTCCTCGATGAAACTCGAAGCTATAGGTGCTTCCATTGTCATGGCCACTGTCATAACCACTACCATCTTCTTCTAGAGGTCTCACAGGGTGTACTGTGCTTAGGTTGCTGCTGGGCTGATGTTGGCAAAAACCACCCTTAGGAATGTTCTGAATTCTACTACGACCTGTATCGGCTTTCTCTTCGGGGCAGGGTTGAGTTAGGTTGCCTTCTGACTTTGCAATCACAGTAAGGGAAGAAGCATCTTTGGAGTTAACTATAAGCAACACCAAACTATCACAGTAAATATTGAGTGATAACATAATGTGATTTCAGATGTTCAAAACTTAATGCTAATAAATGATCATTTTTAAAGCTCACCATCACCGACCTTCCTCATCAAATTCTCCAGCTAGTAAGCTATTCTTTGCATGCTCCATGTCATCGTCATGCTTGGAAGGGGATGCTCTGGATGAATTGCCACCCCCTTCCTTTCTTCTACCACCATGAGATCCTAATAGCTTCATCCTCAGTTTACTAGGGGAAATCACACCCATCTAGATGCACAGGAACAAATTACAGCCAAATTAGACTTCGTTTGTAGTTTTATTTCATTTATATTTACAGCACAAATGATTTATTATGTCAGATAAACAAGTAAAATTAGTTGACAACAACAACTTTCTGATAGCTGACCATTTTGTAGACAATGTATTAGGAGTCCCAACAGAACCTCCGATGATTCAAACATAAGAAGATGGGGAAGAGGGGAGATAAAGATCAGAGCAGTCTAAAAAATAATTGACAAGTGGCATTCATATCAACTTCCATGTACCAATTGGACAAGGTTAACCAAACTCACGCATATATTAGATGGAATCCATGGATTAAAGAATGGGAAAAACTTTTCTACTACTAGTTTAGACTAAGCTCACAGTACACTGCTAGTAAAAAACTAAAAGGCTTGGAAAGAAAGGATGAATCAAATAATATTGCCCTTTAAACAATGGTCCATGATCTTTTCTCAGGAATTATAGATTAGTTTTCAGCTGAAAAAGAAAATAAACTGACAACAGCATTCAGATAAAATCCAGAGAATCTGCAAATAGAGTATGTTAGATCTGAATAACACCTCTACCAATCCAAAACAAGAAAACCAGCATTCATCAAGATATTAATGAAAAATAATTAGCCAAAAGGAATATGTTGAGCAGGGCCATATCCCACATATCATAGATTGAACCAACATCTCTTATAAGAGTTAAGATTCAAATCAAACTATCCTACTAAATGGATCAACCGAATCATTTTGGACCTTCAAATAATAAGAGTCAAGATTAAAATCAAACAACATCTCTAATATGCCATTCAGGTGAAGGATTATCCAGCCAACCGAAATCATTAAAAACTTATATAAATATTCATATATCATATTTGGTAAAAGATATTAACTCCAATAAGTACATTCATATCAAATCAGTTAAAAACCCAGAATTTTTAAAAAAAAAAAAAATTATAACACATAAAGGTAAACTCATTGATTGAAATATTGAATACAAAGTATATAAGGAGGAAGAACCAGCAAACAGAGGAAAGTTTCAGTGTTCCAAGCAAAAATTATTAAAAAAAAATCCAGAAATAAATGAATCAAGGCATTTAAGGATTCAGAACAACAGTAAATGGCAACTCCACTTCAGACATGCAGGAAATTGAAACGAATACCTGAACTTTATGAATCCTCTCATACTCCATTCGCGAGAGACAGAGAGAGAGAGAGGATCAAAGCCTTTGAGACTCCCCAGTCTCCGGCTCTGAGGTTTTTGTAGAGCCTGAAAGCGAGCGAGGGGAAGTACGGTGTAGGCGATCTTTTTCAAATCCTCTGGAGCATTTCCAAAACCTCGGCGATTATTTTTCGGTCAGATCCCCACGTCCACCGTGGTCTTCCCCGTCCTTTTTGGCTGTCCTCACTGGGATCCGCTGTCTCGGTGACTCTTTCAGAACTCCGAGTCCAGCGAACCGAAACGGCCCATTTAAGCGTTGGAGGTAAAGTTCCTTCCACTATTCAATACGTCTATTCTATACGTTTCATCATTGTAAAGCTCGATTTTGCTGTTTCGTGCGATGTACGCCTCAGGCTTAAAACGTTCGAGTCCGGAGCGTAGGGTCACGTGAGGGCTAGGGAGTAGATTGGGTAACATGGCCGCTGGAGGTCTGAAGCTGAATCTGATGCTGGTCCAAAATTTTTTGAACCGGTGACGGTTTTGAGTTGGGCCGGTTGAGGATTGGCTCCTTGATGACCGCTCAATGATTAAAAAAGTAGGGATGCAGAAACAGCAAGAAAATTTACTTATAAGTAGCTATTGTTGAAAGAATGTATAATAGCTCGCTGATGGAGCGCTCTTGTATCGAAGATGAACAGAGTCAAATCTTCTGCTAAAACTTTGCAACGTAAGAATGCATCAGCAGAGAGTGTTCAATCCCTATCAATACTTTATTTTTAATATTGAATCAAACCAATCAATATTGAAAACCAAATTGGATTAAACAAACCAATGTTTGGTTAATTTGGATTATTTTCTAATAATCAAAAAGTAAAAATAATAAAACTTTGTTGTTATAGGAGTTGCATCCCAAAAAACTGACTCTATAATCAATTGGGCATCATCTTCTCAAAGCATTAATCAATTGCGCATGTAAGAATGACTATTAAGCTAATTACCTTCAAACATAAGTTTGGGAAGCAGATTAGTGGGGGTTTTTTATATTTTTTATGTGTGTGTGCATGCACACACGTGGATGTGGGATGAAAAGAATAATAGTGGCACAACAATCAATCATTTCGAAGAGAATTGGAAATATTACTTGCATCAAGGACCTCATATATGTATCTCAAGGTTCATACCATTCCAGATATAGCTCAATCAAGTTCATTTTCTTGATGGACTTTTTAAATACAGATATGCCTATTTTGGATGGAACCTCCACTCCATAAATTAAAGATCCAAAAATTTCAGTAGTCTTTAATTAATTATCAGATCAGATCAAGAATTATATAAATAAACAATGATCGACAGAGATGAATCAAATTAAAGCAATGCTAGGCCTTCAAGTGCCTGTAGACTAAATAATGTTGAAGAAATTGGGCTAAATATTTTGAAACAAAGATGGCCCATTGGGCCCATTTATCACGGGTTCAGCCATCCGGACAAGGTACCAGGTTAGGTGCAGGAAAGAGAGGTGAATTTTTAGAATCCAGGAATAATACCCGAAGTGAACCAATCCGGCAAATCCTCGGCGAGCTTTTACCGATTTTGACGGCCTGGTCCAGGCTTGCAATGTTATTCCCCTCGGGCCGGTCAAACATACTTCCCGAGACCTAAAAAAAAACCCTCGTACGCATACACCCCATTCTCAAAGGTGTCAGCCCCATCAGACCTCTTTATGGTGTATGGTGTAAGATGATCCCGCTCGTGCGCTACATGTATCTCTTTCGTAAACACCCACACCCTGCCCTATACTTGCAGATAATAGTAGGCACTACACCCTATATTCATATAACAAAATAACACAGGTTAGTGTGGAAGAGATAAGATGCTATCAACCCTAATAAGGCCAAGAGAAAACCCTAATTAGGATGAAAACAAACCCTAATTACCTATTCAAAGGAGGAGGACGGCCGTAACAAACCCTAGCATCTAGCGAGCATGCTTATTTCTAGGGTTTCTCAAACCATCATCATCCGTCTCTTTCTTTCCAACCACACTAACAAAAAAATTATATAGCTGTGCACGTCGTCAACTATAGCCATTCGTCCTAACTAGGACAAAAACAAATCCTAATTGCCTATTAAAAGAAGGACGGCCATAACAAACCCTAGCATCCAATGAGCATACTAATTTTAAGATTTTTCGAACCATCATCATCTTTCTCTTTCTTCCTGGCCATACTAACAAAAAAATTATATCCTCCATGGTGTACACTATATAATGTGCACATCGCCAATCACAACCATTTATTTTTATAAAATTTATTCATCAAGTGCTTAATAAACGGCTATAATTGACCGCCTGCATGACTACGCATTATAAGATACAATTTCTCCGCACTAACATAGATGCATCGTTCTGTTAAACTTATGCATGGATGTCACAAAGCCATAATGTTGAAGTTTGCAACAATGTATTAAATATGGGAGTAATTTTTAATTGAGGACAAGAGATTGGACAGCGATGGATTTGAAGCATGGGAGCAGGGTTGTTTGCGGTGAGCGTTTTCTTATTTGGATCAAAGTTTGGGAGGGGATTTTGAAATCTGAATGACATACATATATTAAAAAAATGACATGATAGCATTTTACGTGCACTCTTCCACTGGGGTTTAAAATGGCCATCATTGTGTACGGCTAGCCAGAGAAGGCCCAGTATGTGGGGTTCCTTCACTGTTAATGGATGGAAGATCTGCCATTCTAGTACGGTGTAAGCCACTGATAAAAGTAAAACATTGACCACAATTGGGGTACGTGTGAGACCTCCAAGGGAACATCCAACTCGTCACCTACTTCCATCATGGAAAATTAGCTCTTTTCTCTTTAATTTCTTTGCCTTTGGTGGTGGTGGGGATGGTCAGACGGCACCTACTCCTTCGCAGAAAGGGTAAGAAGGGCTTATCCACGTGCATGAAGGGTGGTCAAAGTTTTTGTAGAGTTATAATTTATAATGCAGGTAGCGACTTAAAAAAAAATACTATCAACTATTATCATATTTAACAAATCATCAATTAAATAGCATCTAATAGAAAAAAAATAATTATTGATATTTTATTTTATTTTTTAAAAAAAATAAAAAGAGCAGATATGTTACTGATTTAGTATTACAAAAGGTCAAATAATACATGTTTCGAGCAAAGAAATGTTGATTTTCATAAGTGTCATTTTGTCTCGAACATTAATAATTAATCTTTCCAAAGGCACTGGTATATCTGCTGTTCGGATTTAAGGTAACTGCTAGGGACAAATATAATTATATTGTTCATTCTTCCAGATATCTGTGAAATACATGGATCGAGAACTTCGGTCTCAATTATGTTAGCGCCCTTTCTATTCAAATTAACCAACATATCGTAGATCGATCGACTGCTCTATTTTAATCGAAACCTAACAATGATGGATGAATAAGAGCTCGTAGGTAATGAATCAAAATTCTATCATGTGTGGAGTGCAACAAGATAAAAAATGTTGCTACCTTAACCTTTTAGGATATGGCATGTTGATGAACAAACAACATGAATGTGCTGCATCGGCGGACAAACGGCATTCATGTTAATTGGTAATCACAACAAACTCCTTTGCACCATCAATGCCGGTGTTCAATTCTTATGAGCAGCAAAGAAGTAAAGGTGGAAAATTAAGCACTGGGTGGGGTTGGGGTTGGGGTTTGTTCTAAATGATAGTCCATTCTCGCCGTGATTTGGTCCTTTGGACGCTTCATCCTTGACTCCATGAACCAAGCGGGGGGCCAATTAAGGGAGCATCTTTTCTGAGGTCTTCTAATCTTCAATAGTTTAATCCGTCTATTTGCTTTCAGGTGGTTGTTTTCGGTAGTAGGTCTGTGGATTTAAATCGTAGAAGAGATATATTGGTCAGAAAAGGCTGACAACCTTGTGAAATAAGTCAAGCATGAGAGCCGTCTCCGAAGGGCAATTTCAACTTTAAAAGCTGTCGTAGTGGGTGACGGATGAATGAGTCCATGTGGTTCTTCAAAAAGTCTTAAATAGCTGCCTTCAAAAAGATAGTCCCGCATAAGAATGAATTGCTCAATTCCTTCGAGATAAATGAAGGTTTGTTGGAGTTTTTAAATGATAGGCTGCCCCGGCGGCGCCCGATGGCTATCGGAGCCACCTGAACTACCTACCATATTTAGTTGGCCAGGAACGCTCGAACCTTTACCGAACGTAACCAGTCTCCAAGGTTCGCGGTGGAGTGTGCTCGGGTACAGACAGCAGAGCTCAGTCATGGTACCTCTACATATAGGCCTTTGACAGTTCGGAACATCTGAGACTCCTCTTCTGCTCACGTAGCACCATGTATGGTGTTTTTTTACCCGAGGCCCCACTTCCGAGTTTTCTCAAGATCAATTTCAATGGGTCGGTACTAAATGGAGGGAGTAGAAGGGACGTCGGTTTTATCATCAAGGACCATGTTCGAGGGTTGTGGTGATTGGTGGTTGTCTGCTATCTGGCACCTTGTTTTTCAGTGCTGAGCTACAAGCTGCCTGGGCGGATATTCGTCATGTGCAGCGTGCCCTGCAGGCTAGCTCGATCATACTGAAGGATAACTCAGCCACAGTAACTGGGTAGATCCAAAGTGGCTCGAGCGATATGGAAGAGACCACTCCATGATTTGAGACATCTGGGCGATGGGCAGAGATAGAGAGGCCTTTCAAGCTAAGTATGTATTCAGAAAGGCCAACGGAACTGCAAATTTGATGGCTGCTTATATGGCTTGCCATTCTGGTGGTACCGTATGGAACTGGAAGGGGAGTTGCGTAGGGCACTCCGTGATATTTTGTTTGCTGATTTTATTGGGTGTGTTCGTACCCGTGCAATATGACTCCCCCGCTTTAGCCGGAAAAAAAAGAAAGTTAAATAGAATAAACGTCCCTTGTTCCAGCTTAACTTGCCATATCCCAAAAACGTAGGCAATTTATTTCAAGGGAAAAGTGGGCACTTTAAAATAGGGAGAATTTCTTTTTCCACTTAATTTGGAGCAAATTATTCCACTATATACGGTAGAGTGAGTTAGGAACAAATTAACCTATTTACACTGTGTTAACTTATCCCATAATCAAATACAATCTAGTGTTTGCTAAGTTAAAAGTGGAATAAATTGGTTAAACAGACAATCTTGCTTTAACATTGAATCAAACATGGGATATAATTTTATTTCTTTTTCTATGCGAGACTTGATGAGAAGTATTTTTGCTAGCTATGAGTACACGACCCATCAACACAATTAGGAAAAAAAAAAAAGTCATCAAAATCTACTTTCGATGCTTATATATTGGAGAGCTCAATAAAATTCAGAATGATCATTCACTCAAAAGGAATTAAGCAATCTATGGCAAAAAAAAGAGAGGAAAGTTTCTGTGCTAATACAGTACAAACAATTACTTTGTCGTACTTTGGTGGTGGCCGAGCAGGGAAACGTCTGCCCTAGTTGCAAAGGAGTCAGAGTGGGGCTGTTGCTGTTGGCTTTTGAGGGAAGGAATATTTTATGAAAATATACAATTAATTTTACTACTTCCAACTTGGTGCACACTTTTAACCTTCCACAATAACCATCAGCATTCTATAATGCTCTTAGGGACGGAATCAGGCCAGGTAGGGTTGGATTTCAATGCAACTCCGCTTATGCTCGAGAAAAAAAAAAAAAAAAAAATCAGGCTTTGGATTAGGTCTAGGCCAAAATTCTTTCCAAAATTTTTGCCCAAGTCTAACCCGAGCTCAAACTCATCCTTGGCTTGAAACCCAATTGAACTAGCTTGGACCTAGGCTCGAGCTTCTCACCGATGCAGAACAAGAGAGAGAGAGAGGAGAGATAAATCACAAGAGAGGGAGATCACGAGGGAGAAAGAAAGAGAGAGATTGGGAAGGAAAGAGGAGAGATTGGGAGGGAGAAAGTAAAAAGACACGAAAAGTGTGAAGCCTATGATATTTAGGATTGACGGTTGTTTTGATCATGCTTGAAGAGAGTTTGGTACTCATTGATATTTAAAATATATCTTTACAACAGATAGGTATCATGGCTATACAACATGTTTACATATACAGCTCACATGCAACCAAAAAAATCTTGTAAGAGTTGGTCTTATGGTTACCGAATGCAACAAAATGCAATAGCATTTGTTGCCGCTGAGAACTAACTGACCCTAGGCACTGTGGCGAGAAGCACGATGATGCTAGAAAGCTCGGTGGTCGGCTGCTCTAGTCAGAATTAGAAAAAGCAAGTGGCACTCGGTCGTTGCAGCTGAGATCCTCATTAGATGGCAGTGCTTCGACCGAAAACAGCACAAAATAAAAAAATCCTTTAGTCGGAACGTATCTGGCGGAGGATCCTCTGATGCCTAAATCAGTGTGGTAATCAGAGAATGGGAAAAGGTCGTCTTTCAGTCTGTAAGGGTGTTCTTTTTTGCTTGCCTCCTATGTCCCCTCCTTTTTGTCAAGTGAAGGCGTCTACCTACCACCAAAAAATTAGGGCATGACGGTCGACCAGAAGTGACTGACTTAAGTACAGCTTGGACGTCGAGCATGAATACTTTGCATGCGGATGATATTCTACCTGCCACATCGGTGGAATCTCAATGATCACTGGTTCCCCGATTAGGATTCGGTCAACTATAGGAAGCTTCTGATATGCAAACTTGGCGGTATAGCGCTGAGCCTTCCTAGTGGCCACTCCTGATCCACCACGTATTGGTGTCGTGGTGTTTTAATTGGTTTGACATTTCCGTGAGTTGCAGCTAGTTTGAAGGCGTATTAGCATCCTTGTCCAACTTACCAATAGGAAGAGAGAGAAGAGAGAGAGATTAGAAGGGACAGCTGAGAGGTCCCTCAGGGAAAGAGAGGAGACATGAGGAAGACAGAGGAGAGAGGGGAGAGTGCAGCGAGGGGGAAGATAAAAGGGAGAAGGGAGAGCAGAAAACATGGCGCAAGACAGACCTACTTACGAGCTTTGATAGGGGCATCGTCAGGCTCAAGCCTTAGGTAGGGCCTAGACCAGGCCAAGGCTAGACCCAAACTTGGCCTAAAATTTTTTGGGCTCAATTTTCAAGCCCAACTTGAACCTATTCTTCTCAAGTCAGGCCCAAGCCCAATCGAAAGCCAGCGTGGCCGAGCACATTTCCAGTCCTAAATCCTCCACTCAAACACGTTTATTATGTTGGGCCTACGACATGTCTGAGAAGGATGAGCGTCAAGTAGCAGAGGTTGTTCCTATGACTTTTGTTTGGCATTTTGTACCATTAGAGGCTAGGACATTATCTTTTGGCAAACCTTTAATGGAAAAGGGGAAAAAAAGATCAGGATCACCAAGGATCAAACATTCACCAAGTCATGTGACAAGAATATTATTGTAATTTCAAGAAGTCACTTTCAAAACTTATTATTGGAATATATCCACAAATTTAAAAAGATCATAGTGATTTAATTTACTTGCACTAGGTCTTAGGAGTACCATTCTGGAAAAGCTTGTTATGCTTTATAGAAGCAAAATCCTACTAAAGATTCAGTGGATGATACAGATTATAGTAGATGGCAAGCCTTAGAAATTTTATTTTTCAAATTTGGTTAAGACTTCAGGCTTATATCTGTGGTCAATCCCCGCTTAGCAAGCGAAGATTCTAGATTTGATTCTTGGATGGTGCATCTCAGAAATCTAGACTTGAGTAAGTGAATTTGGAGCTCCTAGCAAGTGAGCTACTCAACTCATTTTCTCTACCTACTCAATTCTCTGTCTCCGTTCATGATCTTGTCTATTAAGGAATTCCAGAGATAAGAAAGGTCATCATCAGCAAACATGTAAATGAAATGATTAAGAAAGCTTATATGCAGAAACCCAAATTTGTCCGATCAAGTTGTGATTCATAGGAAAAAGAAACTTAATGCTTGCATATCCACAAGCAGGGCTGTTGCCGAGCAGCTTGTGCTTGGCAAGCTCAATTTGCAGTTAAATGATCAAGCTTGAAGCAGCAAAACGGACCTAGCACAATCAAGCTCAACTCGATAAGATGAATTAAATATAATAGACCATCAGATTGAGGGCTAATTAATGTATTTTTTTTTTAATTTCTTGAATCAATTACATATAATTTAAGCTTGAATCAAGTATGAAACTAAGTTTAAGTTCAAATTGATTTCAATTCAATATAGAATTATCAAGTTGATCACCCAAACCCATGTTTAGCTCACTTTAAATTTAAGCTTGAATTGAACTCAAAATGGCGTCAAACAGATTAAGCTTGACCTCAAAGTTCAAGCTTGAAATTAATTTCAAACCAAATTTGATTAAACTCAAGCTCAGCTCAATTATGCACCCAACCACAAGGATCCAAGGCACAACCATGCAAGGATTAAAAAAAAAAAAAAGGTTCCAAGAGTATCGCAAAATAAAAACCAAGAAAGGTTCGCGATGATTTTGAAATCTTCTCTACTAGGTAATCTTTTATTCTATTATCCTAATGGTGAGATTTCAGTTATACAAAACCAACTCTAATAGATGTTTTGAACCTTTCCATTTGACCATGAAAGTGGTACCAAATCGAAGCAAATTCTGAATACTAGATTGGACCCTAGAATAATAAGAGTCAAAGTTGGTCAATGTGACGATGGGAGATAGGCTTCATCGTTGAGTGAGAAACAATTTTTGGATCGCCAACTAAGGCCTCTAAATGACTGCTTGGTGATAAAAGAAGTTGAGGTGCAAAGATACCTATGAGGTTTGCCTAAAAATATCTACCCTTAAAAGAGTGTAAAATAGCTTACTGATCCAACGCTCTTGCACCGAAGATGATTAGGCCAAACCTGTGATGCAAAAATACATCAACAAGAGAGCATTCCATCTTCAAGGGAAGCACTCATGCAAGTAGATGTGCACAAAGTAAAAAGCGAGAATGTCGATTTGAGTGGCACAAACATTGGTGAGGATACAATACCCCCAAAACCTAAAAGTCCTCGACACGTTCGCCCATGGAGGGCGAGTCAAGGGTTAAGATAAGGCTTAAAGGCATACTCAATGGACAACAAATGAATATTCTAGTAGTCTCCTTTGTCGGTCCCAAGGAATAAAGGCTAGATTAGCCGAACGATGGTTAATGGTTCATGGATGCAAGTTGGCGCTGCTTTTTCAAGATAAGAAAGGATAGAATATATGTCTCGAGCCAATGCCCTCTAGCTCTGAAATGAGGGCCAAACAAGAGGGAGTTTGAAAAAAAAAATTAAAGATGAATCTGGTATTGTTCTTTACAACAAGAGAAGTCAGAAATTGATTTTTCCACCTTCTAATGAATGAAAGCACTTCTTTTGACTTATTCTTCTCATAAAACCACTTTCCTAATAATGTTATCAAACATTTATTTTTTTTTTCTGAAAGTACCTTTTTTACCTTCAAAACTATGAAGGACCCGTTTAGTTCGTGAAAAAGATTTCTCCTCATTTAAATATTTTTTTAAAAAAGCAGATATCTGAATATATGATATTTAAAAAAATAATTTTTATATATTTTGTTGACCATAAAAAAAAGACATATTTTAGAGTAGCTTATATTTAGTTGAGCACCTACTTTTCTAAAAAAATAATCTAAAATACATATTATGCTTTTAATAAAGAAAAAAATCTTACACCGTTCTATGTAAAAGCTTAAAAGCACATTTAAAAAAAAAAAAACACATTAGTTTTTCTTTTTCATATCTCACATGAGTTTTTCTTCACCATAAAATATAAAATTCATATTTTCATAAAAAAACTACTTTTCTCTCTCTCATTTAAGAACTTCTCAACCAAATATAAAATCTACCTCCATTATCCTGTTGACCATATTTCTCCCCCTGCCCATGAACTAAACGAGTCCAAAGGCATTTTGTTAAGCAATACCAAATATGCCCTACAGGACCGAATGATTCTTACCCAAAATAACAAATGATTGACTAAGATGAGATAATTAGTGAAGCTATTGAGCCTTAACGGAAAAATGGCGAGCTGCAAGGATGATGGTTAATGGTCACTAGGATCATCTGGTTGAAATTTTACCACACAAGGACTTCTCTGCTCCTTCTAGAAGTGCTGAGCTTAAGTTTTAATTTCAATTTTACTCTCTGTATTTGAGTGCGTTCCTTGCTGGCCTAAACATGACTGCCTGTAAGAAGTAAAAAGGACTGCCTGTAAAAGATTTTGAGTTCTATCTGCAGCATAAGAAAGAAACAATGAAAAGAATCACCAAACAACAGAAGATTGAAGGGGCATAAAGGATCAACTGAATTAACATACAGGTTCAAAGGAACGAGGCTTCATGAAAATGCAAAGTACAGGAGAGTAAATCTAAACAATCTAATGAAAACTCAGAAATTAAAAGAACTGAAGAAAAAAACTACGGGTACATATAACACTCTACTAGTAACATGTCTTTAAGCAACATACAAAGAGAGAACCTAAAAGACAAGGAATGCTATAACATTGACAATATCCCGTGCAAGGTCTGTATAGAGTTTATTCAAAGAGAGAACCCTTGCACAATCTTATTTCAAGCATATAAATGAAGGCCTGTACGCATACATGTTGGTGAAGTAGAATTGATCTCATCCAATGCGATGACCTTTCCATAAGAACTACCAAAATTTTAGTTATTTAGAGAGCATGCATATCATACAGCCATTACACTGGCATACAATGGGATCAAGAGAAAATTCAGCAACCAATTGATCAATTGCAGATGTTTTACATCACAATTTTTGAAATATAGATCACCACGTACAAGAAGTGGCAAAACTTTTAACATTTAAGGTCAAAATTTTGGGAAATAATGATAATCAAATATTAAATATTTTAAAATAATTACTACAATATCAAAATTAAAAGGACTCGTTTTTGCAATAGCATGCAAGAATGTTCAGTGACTCGGTATATCAAATCAAGCACAGCTTGACAAATGACAAATGCAAACGGAAGTTTGGGACCTGATTGTTTCACGGGCATCGCTTCACTCCTCATCTGAATAATTGAATTTTATAGAATATGACTGTAGATCAATCTGTCCTCCCTTATAAGTTCCACGCTTCTTCTTGGTCTTTTCATGTCTGAAGTCCCTGCAACGTCAAAATCAAATGCTAACTGAGCATTTGTATATTACCAGGTATAATCTGTTCTACCCAAATAGGGCACTACCTTAAAAGATCCATGACAGGAAATACAGTCGCATTTATGCAGATAATATGGAGCAAATCATTGTACAGTAACAAATATCTTTCCAGTACTTCCTCAAAAATCAAGAACCATGTCAGAAGGCATGAAGTAACGACCATGGGTGAAGCTTTAAGATTCAAATTAACCATGACCAAACCTAAAGAGTCTAATTTGTCAATTTACACATTGAACAAATTTTTCCCCTCTACTTCTTGATGATAGAAATTTAGACAGATATATATTATTGTCTTAAGGTTCAAAATAAAATCAATCTTCGCCTTTTATAAGTCAACTTTGAATTTAAAATCTTAAATGAGTATGAAATGTACTAACTGCCCAAAGTGGAAAAATGCAGTCCGAAATGTGGAGGGATCACACAAGAATACAGCTCTAAAGCCAACTCAACCAATGTGGTCCAATCATACGTCAACTTCAAGGACAACCAAATCAAGTTCATACCAAGGTTGGATTTGACTTGTCCTCTACTAATTTATTTTTCAGGATGAGTCAACTAGGAAACTCCAGCAAGTCAGATGCATGCTTCTATAAACAATTCCACTACCCAAGTATGGTCCCTACAATCCAGGGTCTCCGAAGGGGCGAACTAGGGACACATGCTTCTATGAATCACTAAAAATATTTGGTTGAGTTAAATATCTACTTAATTTGAATTCAATATGCTCGAATCTTTTAGGAATAATGAAGAGTATATAGATGTTATAGACTCAATGACGGCAACTATATGCAAAACCAAATGGCAGACTAACATTAGCGAAATAGTCATCCAAAATTCCAAGTTGTCCAAATCAATCACGTCCAAGCCATTTTGTCTAAAAAATATACAAAGTCTAAATTAAAACAAAAAAGATAAACACTAAAATTTTGCTGATATTCTTGCTTATTTATTGTGATTAACTAGTCCTTCACATAAGCATAAAAAGATCATAGCCATCTCTAGTTGTTGCTGGGGTAATACAATCTCGCTTCCACATCACTTTCTTGACCCTTAATTCCCACGAACTCAGAGATGACTTGTTCTAACTCAGCAACAACCCAGTTTAACTCAGCAACAGCTCAGCTTACTTCGGCCGAGATAAGGTCTTAAATAAACAAAAATAAACTAAAAATATGACTTAGCCGATTTTGATGATCCAACAGACTCATGAAAGACTCATCAACACTCAGTCAAGTCTTGCTCACTTTTAGTACTATTCAAGTCATCTTGACTTTTGACCCAGTAGCCTTATTTTTTGACTTGATCCCATCAAGACACGATTTGACTCAAAGTTTTCCAGCCTTGGTTCATAAGTCAAAAGGCAATCAAATTTCAAGCAGAGTTTACATGAAACACCAAATTAAAATCATGGCTCAAAAAGCCCAATCAAAACTTGAGTGGTTTATGGTCAAACCAAATCCAAGTCACAGTTAGTTCTCTAGTCCTCAAATTCAAGCTAAGGATAGTCCTCTGGCCTCGGTCTTAGTTAAAACCAAATAGGGGTAGTCCTTTGACCCTTCTCAAATCCAAGCAAGGATTAGAACTCAACCTATCTTAAATACAAGCTAGGGTTAGCGCTCTGTCCATTGTGAAGTTCAAATCATGATTGGTCCTACTAGTCAAATCCAAACTAGAGCTAGCCATCTGACTCTAGTTACATCCAATTTGGTTAGTCCTCTGACCCATTCTAAACCAAATTTGGACTTGGTCCTCGAAGTCCATTGTGCATGATGTGGGGTTAATCCTCTAGACTAACATCCATGGAAGGGTTGCTAACTCGACCACTCAAACCCCAGTTGGTGACCCTCTTCCTGATATAACTAGGGCTAGCCCTCAGACCCTAGCCAAATTATGACTAGAGTTAGTCCTCTAACTCTGTTCAAATTCAAGCTCAAACTAGTCCTCTGATCTTGGCTAAATTCAAACTAGAGTTAGTCCTCTGACTCTGGTCAAATTCAAGCTAGAGTTCTTCCTTTGACCATGGAAAGTATAAATTAGAGTTAGTCCTCTGACTCCTATTAAATTACGAAAACTATGGTTAGTCCGCTGGACCCGGTTAAATTCAAATGGGAGGATCTGACTTTGGTCAAATTTAAGTTTGATCTCCACATCATTAAACTTGGCAAACTCAAACCAGGTCGACCTCTACATCATTAAACTGGATAAATACAAATCTCAATTTGACCTCCATGTCATTAAACTGGGTAACTTCAAATCAAATGGATCTCCCACTGCATTAATTGGGCAAATCTAAATCAAGTGGACTTTATGTCCCCAAAGTGGACTTTAAGTCTTTCGAAAAAAAAATGCACCATTTATTCAAATGTACATCAGATGTAGAGTTTTATTTATTTATTCATTGATGTAAATTAAGGGTATCCCCCTAGTTAAGCCATGTAATATAGAGTGAGCAAATTAATAAAATATATATATTACTATGTTGTATCTTCTTTAATACTTGTGCATAAAGTCTCTTAATCAATGGTGCCTCGACATTTGGAAGTAATTCATGGTGAATCTTGAGTTCATCGAAAGCTATAGACCCGTGTAAACAAAAAAAATGCTCTCCCATAGGGTGAATCTGATAGGATCATAATCAAATATCTCATTTGTGCATCCCTTTATCTCTTCAAAGGAGCACTCCTCTAGAGGAGCAAATTTGGGATTCCACATAGGAATTTAAGTGGAAGAGGGAATAAGAGCATCCGTGGCTCAGCTAAGGAGAATAGATCTCAATCCATTCTATTTTCTTCACCCACTTCTCCAAATAAATGCAAAGGACACATATATGAACCCTAACTATCTTGTAACCAAATAATCTGAGTTTCAAAAGTAAGGAAAAAAACACCCCTCAAATATGGCCAGCCCCTATAGATGGGCAAGGAAGAGGCTGTGGATAGGATACGTCCATGCCCAAGGGAGATGGGGTGTCCATCCGTCTCCCCTTTCCTCTCTTGGACCTCAATCCATTCTATTTTCTTCACCGACTTCTCCAAATAAATGCAAAGGACACATATATATGAACCCTAACTATCTTGTAACCAATCGGAGTCTCAAAAGTACGGAAAAAAAATATCCCTCAAATATGGCCAGACCCTATGGATTATGAGCAAGGAATAGGCTGCGGATAGGATACATGTATGCCCAAGGGAGATGGGGTGTCCATCGTCTCTCCTTTCCTCTCTTGTTTTCTATTGCCCAACCCTACTAGAGGGTGCCATAACTTACTTCCAAGTTGTGCGTTCAATTCATCATTAATTTAAGCTGTGGCATAATATAAAAACTCTTGATAATTCAAAATGGAGATTGCAATAATCTCTACCGTACAATTAAAATGAGCACTTAAAAATAAAACCCTAACTAGATAAATCTAAAGCAAATTTCAGAAATCTAAGGCTTCAAAAATCAATCACATTTACTATCAATCAAGGTAGCTCGAAGGGTACCATCAAGGTCCGCCGAATTGGTCTGGTTCGCACCGGTGTAAGCCAAAACTGGTAGGCATACCAATGCGAACCAGTCCGGTTTGCAGTAGTACGTCCCTGTACCACTCGGTTCCGGCCAGGGCCTGAACCGTTTTCCACCGCCGTACCGTACCAGTCTGAGCCAAACCAGCCGGTATGGACTGGTTCAGCATACCATAGGTACCATTATTGATCGTTCCAGAAATAATAGATGCCATTTGCCTAGGCAACCTTTAACTAGACTTTGTCTAAAATAATAATTATGATAGAACATAATCGTTAATAATAATAATAAACTGTTTAATTTTTTAAAAAAATCTTCATAGATTATAATATCATTTTTACTATCAAGATTAATGTGTATCTACACAAAAGATCATATTAAAACAACATTTTAGTCTGTAAATGTTGAAAATAACAAAAGACGCCCATTACAACAGGATGACAGCTACATGATGGCTGCTTATAGAATATACGGAATACATAACCACAGGCCTTAGTAATCATCATAACAGCCACTATAATATTATTGCAGCATATATGTTAGACCATGACTGACTCCCTTGTGTCATAACAAAAGGGTAGTACTAGAATGTAACAGAATAAGGCATAAAGATTGGCCTAACAGCCACCAAAATATAACCTTTATTTATGTAGAGTATCTTATTCTAAGAGGAACCAGTAGGACCCATTAAGAACTCATTTTCATGCAGTATTCAGTCCAAGAGATAACCCACTAGCTAATTGAATGCTATAAATTATGATAACAAGAAATCTAAAAATTATGCTATCTACAATTCAGGGTGTCCTAGCGTACGAGGCTCCCACCATTGTGGGACCTGGGAAGCAATCCATGATTCGATCTATCAAAAAATTAACCAATTATTTTTATGGATGAAAGCTCACTCATCATGAAGAAGTTTGATAATTCGTTCTAATGACTGACCAGCAATGCAAATCAAGCCTCTAAATGTGAATATAAATTTTCCATCTACTTGAATGCATTAATGATAGCTTCAATGAAATTCGAAGACCAGAACGACAAGCTTGGTTTAAAATAATTTCTATCTTCTAATGGAAGAGCTGATGTCTTGGATTACGTACATAGGCACCCTGGCAAAAGAAACAATTACAAAAATCCAAAATGGGATTTCAAGGAAGAACGTAAAAACATACCTTCCTCTGACTTGACCAAGAATTTCTTGTGCCTTTGCCCCATATCCATCATCTGCACCAGCCTGCCGAATGATACCAACCAGGACAATTAGCTGTATGATAGACCTAGTAGGTATTGATAGAATTTTGATTAAAAAAAATGGAAGGAGATAAACAAAGATATACCTTAGCCCAATAAGAATTATCTTGAAGTCTCTTGTCAGCAAATTGAACATCATCCGCCTTGACCCTTCGAAATGAATTGACCGTTTGAGGCTGCAACAGTAGCAACAACTTAATAACCTGAATAGTACCTTCAGCTAGAAGTCTCAGGCTTGGAGAATTTACTGAATGCAATTTTCAGATATCAACTATTTGTACTGTAGACCCGGCAAAACAAGAACATAAGTGACATTCTATCACCAGGTGGTGAGTAGGTAACTCCAGCCATTCAGTCCAGTATGAGTTGGGGGATTTAATACTTTGACTGGGCCAGAGATGATTTTGGGTTTAGCATTGATGTTGCTGCTATTTGGCCAGTTTAGAAGATCATTGTCATAACTACAACAAAAAAATGATTAAACCTGTCAGAAGCCTTTTTAGATTGGTTTGCTTAACGGTCATTGATGGCTCCCCAAATGTAAATAAGGTAGTGGTAAAAATGCAAGCCATGAAAAACAGACATAAGAATCAAGTCATCAAGGTTTTAAGTTTTTTCTTAAAAGGTAATAAATGTTCACCTTGCTCAAAAAGGTTGTGTACTTGTATCCAACCTACAACCAAAGCTGCATGCCATCTCAACATGCCCATATTAATTTTCACGAGCACAAAATATACATTATATCACATTAAAAGCACGGAGAGTAGTTAGATGTCCTGTTAGAATGCATAGATAGTATAATTTTTTCTGTTTTTTTCAAGAAAAAAGGTTTTTAGGTGGGGGTATTTACAGGAGTTCCTGATAAAGCTACGAACCAGAGCCCTTGTTTTTACAACAAATGCAGAGAAATAACCTATATAAAGCAATAAGAAGAACAAATTATGTACACACCTCTGCTGAACTCTTTTCCTTCTTTATTGCTTTTGCTGAGTTGCCTCCATCCCTTTCCTTCTTTTCACCGTTCCCATTTGCCACTTGATGTCCTACTACTTCCTTCTGGTAATCACATGTGCTAAGATTACCATCAAATTGTTCACGAGGAGGTTTGGTATTCTCATTGTTTTCTTCTGTTTTCCTCTTTTTAGCAGGAACAGGGTTCTCATACTGTGTCAAAGACTTGTTAGATTTTTCGAGGGACCCTGTTTCCTTGTTATCTTCAGTAACTGCTGGTTTGATTTTGGATGCCTTGCCTGCAATATCATTGTCTATCAGTGCCTCCTTTTCTTCAGAGGCTAATCTTTTCCTTTTCTTAGAAATTTTCTTCTCATTTTTAATGACATTATCTTCAGATAGGGGGACATTTTCCTTCTTGACATCTGATTTTCTTAAATCTTTATGAGATGTTCCTCCATCCGCTTGATCAAAGCTGATAGCACTTTCAGAAGTTGATTTGCCTTTCCTTTTCTTCTTCTCCTTATATTCAGAATCTTTATTATCCAATGATTCCTTGACAGAGGGATGCATGGTCACAGAATACAGTAGTTCAGAATCTGTGTTATTCTCATAGACTGTAGATTTGAAGTCCTTTGATTTCTTGTTGAACACATTTTGAGATGCTTCCAGTTCTGATTGCTCAATGTTCTGAGCAAGAGAATCAGAGATTTCTTTAGTTTTCTTTTTCTTTTCATCTTTATGTTTGGCAGTCGACTCAGAATTCTTGGTCAAAGACTTCAGTTCCTCTATTTTATCTCTAACTGCCTCTTGAAGTTTCCCATAGTCACTAGGCTCAGATTTCTCATTACAGGAAGCAGAGACCACCTTGTGCTTCTTCCTCTTTTCTTTTTCATTTTCATGGGGTTTGGGCAACTGTTTTTCATGAACAGAATTCTCAACTGTCCCATGACTAACTTCCAACTGATTCCTTTCAGCATTTTCACCAAGAGAGTCAGACACCAATTTCTTTTTCTTTTTCTTATCTTTAGTTTCAACTGATTTCAACTTTTCTAAGTCAGTTTTATCATCCACACTTGTCGACTCTTTCAAGGTCTTCTCTTGAGAAACTTCACTATTTTCAACAGAACAATCTTCAGAAGTTGACCTTTTTGTTTTCTTCTTAGATTTTACCTGTAACTCATCCACTTGTTTGTTTGGTATCTTTTCCACAGTATTAACAACTCCATCAGAACCATTTAGCAGTCCAGGTTTAGATAACTCAGTATTTGTACTGTTATCAATGTCGTCACTTTTCTTTCTCTTTTTCTTGTGTACGTGTTCAGAGACATCATTATAAATATCCTTCCTTTGTGCTTCTGCAGAAATACCAACTTTTTCTGAATCTGCAAGTTTCATAGATCTGAAATCAGAATGACAGCCAAGAAATGGAAAGAGAAAACAAGCACATAGAAGAGCAAATCTCACCACGTGCTTAGTTTGGCATCATTGTAACATCAAAGGATATGTATAATTTGTTGTAATGCACAATAAAAAAGAAAAAGACTACAAATACAGGGACCATGAATCAGAAAAAAGGAAAGTACCTTGCTCTTTCAGCCAATAGATGCTAGCTTCTGCATGGCCTTTACTGCATATTTAGAATATTCCAAAGATAATGAGAATGCAAAGCATAAGTAAAAGAACTCCGGAGTAAATCAAGCCAGATTTTTTCTTTTTTTTAACAGGAAAAAGTAGAGTGCTAGGTAAGCTTCTCACAGCATGATAAATAAAACCATCTAGAAGACAAGATGGCTGGTTCAAATCCTTCCTTTCAGCAAAAGAATAAGTGCTTTGGTTAATTTAAACACCAAAGGGGACCCTTAAATTTCATTGGAGAGAGTCCATATTTTGATTCTGTGAAATAAAAGTGTTACTCTATGCCCGAAAACATGACACCACTTTTTTCATTTTTCTTATTGTTTACAGAGTTGAGCTCTTTTCTTAGATATAGGATGACAGAATTTCACATAATAAGAAGACCATATTCTTAATCTAAGCAGGATTTATTGCTGTTTCCATATTACATGATTCAAGAGAGAAGGAACTCAACTATTCTTAACTGGACAACACTATACGAGAATGGGACATTTGAAATAAAACTCACGCTCCAAAAAATGTTTGTCTATAGAGTTGACCATACTCCTAATCCAGGCAAGGGTTATTGTTGATGTCATGCAACATATAAGATTGTATGCATGGGTAAACTTGGAAAAATACTTCTCCCACTGGATTTGGATTTTGTTTGAATTTAAGGATAGACGTTTTTCTCTCTCAATCATTCCTTTCTGTTTGAATTCTATTTTTTCCAAATCTTATCCATCAGAAGCAATTAAGTTATTGAAATGACCAGTAATGTCGCTTTTTTTTCTAAGCATGCATTCGCACGTTCCCATATGCAAGTTTTTTTCAAAATGAATATTGAAAAACAGAAAACAAATCAAAATATTACATATTCATATTTGTTTAAAAAAATTGAACACAAATTGGAATTTAATAGGTGCAACCTAGGTTCGCAGCAAGGTCTGCGGAACCGCCTCAAATCGGACGGTTAGGGGCATCTTGGGTTGTACCAACGGTGGATCAGGACGGTTTCGCCAATGAAACCGAGACGCCTCGCCGGAAGGGGAGGAGGAAAAGAGAGAGAGAGTAGGGGAGGGAGGGAGAGGGATAGAAAGGAAGAGAGGCTGGCCAGCGGAGGCTCCCCAGCCTCCGTCAACCAGCCCCGGCCAGCCTCTCTTCCCTGGGGGGCCTCCGTCGACCAGCCCCGGCCAGCCTCTCTTCCCTCCTCTCCCTCCCTCCCCCGCTCTCTCTTTTCCTCTCTCGTTCTCCCTCTCCCCCGCCATAGAAGATGTGTCAGTACAGGCTGGCACGACATGGCGTGGGCCCAAACCAACTCGTTCTGCTGGGCAACTGAAACGGCGCCCGATACCGATTCCATCGTCCTTGGTTCGTCGTCTCGGTACCGGTGCTACACTAGCACGGTGTCAGTACTACCAAGACCGTGACAAGGTTGCTAGCCACTTAGAGATGTGATGGGAGAAGAGGAAAGGATGTTGGAGAGGAGGGATCCAAGACGAGCAGGACAGAGGGCGTAGAGATAAAAGAGAGGGAATAAGAATGAACGGGTTTGATTGTTCACTATTTGAGATTTAAGGTTTTTTTTTTTAATTTTCTTTATACCAAAGCAGATATGTGAATACAAACCACATAAAAAAATAAAAACTTTAAATTCAGTTTTGTAAAATTTGAATGTCTATATATGGATCCAAATCCAAGTCCGGTCTGATATAGAGATGCTTAACAGTACCCAGCTAAATTTGGATACGAATAAAGTAGATATAATCTGAGCTGTTCTCAACCCTACAAAGCAATGCAATGAAGGCCCTATTGAACACCCGCTTAATTGGTTGTATAAACTTAGCCCATAGAATGAACAACAATTGATGCAAGCTACCTTCTCTCTATCATTATGTCCTTTTCTACAAGAAAAAAAGGGTATCATCCTCTTCTTTAGTTACTTAAATATTCTTTTTCCTCTCTTTCAGCTTACACTCCAAGATAGTTTGGGCAAACTAGTTTAGCTTCCTAGTTCTTTAGGCAAAACACTGTTGCTCAAATAGACTAATGTTTGCATTTTCAGGAAGATCTAAAATTAATGAGAAAACATATACCTTGGCTCCAAGCACTTGCTGAATAGGTCCTCTAAGTTCAAAATGGATGATTTCCAGCCATGCATCTGCACCAAAAACTATTTTGCATAATCTACTTAGAGAGATAAATACATGTAAGATAACAAAACAAAGTAGCTAAAAAGATGCATACTATGACAAACTTATGACATATTACAAAATCTTAACTCTGTAAATAAAGTAAGATGCATGTAAAATAGGCTTGTTTGCATTCCAAGCAACCATACATGCAAATCATTTCCTAAACATGTAAGTAGCAACTATACAACGATGAATATGAACTTTAAGGTTGAATAAGCATGGAAGGTAGCAACTATACAAAGATGAGTATGAACTTGACGATTTGTTCTATAAACAGTGCAAGCGATGAAGCTTTAAAAGGTAATACTTCACAACTTACACATCAACTAGTTACTAAAATATGCTATAAGTAAATTTAGCATTTTAAAAATTGGCTTTGTATGCATGAATAAACATGCAAAAAATATTCAGGTTTGACAGATGCACAAGGGTGCACAGTTTTATCTAGACTAACAAAACCATGATTATGGAGAGACACGTCTCCACATAGATTGGGGTTTCCGAGGATATGAGTTTTTATGAAGTTCCCTTCTTTCTATTTTTTTAAGGGACTTGCTTCACCATACCTACACTGGACCTTCTTCCTGTAACTAAGGCTCAAATCATAGTTTTGGGCATAAGATCAACGTGCATCAAAATTTTCATATAATAGCCCACACTCCCATTAGTTTGAAGGTCCCAAGAGCTCATGTTACAATGAAGAGTTGCAGAGATGTTCAAAAAGATTTTAAAGTCAAGCCATTGTACTGATACTATAGGAGGTACTGTTCATAGTACTGTAACAGAGACTGTTCATGGTACAATAGCAGCAACTTATTTGAAGATGTGTATTTTATCTTTTCTCTCTCTTATGTATAATTGATGGCTAGGATTTCTTTTTTTTGATTCAAGATCCAGATTTAGTGCTGTTAGAGATTTGACTTTTTGAGTCTATATAAAAGTTGTAATCTTCTTGTTCGAAGGAGAGCTTTTTGAGTTAATTGGATTGAAGAAAAAAGAAAGCCAAGGTCTGGCTGTTCCCTCCCTTTTGTCTTATTCTTTCTTCATATTTTTCTTCTTTCCTCCCCTTCCTAATTTCTACTCTTTTTCGTTTTATTGTATTTTCTGCTTTTATTTAATGCAATTGCTTACTGAACTAGAATCTGATTATATTTGGATTTGTTATATACTTGGGTTACACTACTTTGATCCCTTAACACCACCAAAAGCCTTGTTATCCATTATTACCTTTAGAAAGAAACTTCAAAAGCTTTGTTTCCTCCTCATAAAACCCTAAAATCCTTTGCTCTGTAACCCTAATCCTTTGCTCCAAGGTCCACCATCGCACAAAACAGCACCAACTACCTGCTGTCCTACATCACGAACCCTACATGAGTATGGAAGGAAAAGGAGGATAATGTATTGGATCATAAATTTGCTTTTCTAAGTTTCACAAACCGACCTCCTCCATGGCTGTGAAAAATCAAACATTAAACCTTTTGTTTTTTTATCATAGGAAGAAATTGAACAATATAAAAAGAGGAGTTTCTTTACAAGTTTCATAAAGTTAACTTATTGTCATTTACCACAAGGCCCTTCATAGAGAAACTAGTGGAAACCCACTGAGAACTAGTTTCTTAGTTGTTTCTCCATGGTCTCCACATACTTTTGCATACATTTTTAATAATCCACTTGTTTGTTCCATGATCACATTTCCTATCTCTAGCATTAGCAACTTTTCTTATCCATTGTTTCCCGTTGGTTGCTCTTTCATTATTTTTTGCATCAGTTTCTGATGCAGGAGCATCACCCTCATTTCCTTGGGCGTGACACATTGGGTCTAGGTGAGTGAAGAAAAATTAAGTCCAAGTAATGGTGTGATTGAGTCCATGTAATAAGTGATTTAATACACGATGGGTTAGTGTCTTCAATGCCTAATCAGATTGAGTCCAAGGCGTTGAATGGGTCTTTGATTAATTAGGATTGGTCATATGTCATATGGGAGAGAGTTCTAGGAAATTTGGACTTGATCCCATTGCATGGAAGGAGTCATGGGGTATGGTTGAGTTGTGCCTAGTGGAGTTCCAATCCACACGCCCAAGATAAGGATTCATGGATGTCAAGTGTTAGGTGATAAGGAGTTTGATTGGTCAATTAGGGGATTTAAATTTTAAAAGAGTTCTCATGTGGTTAGGAGTCCAACTAAATTCTGGTTGTAGTCCTTATCTTTTCCAATGTCCCTTTCTATATAAAGGAAGGTATGAAGAATAAAAATTAGAATTCTTGAGTGTTGTTTTTTAAAAGGAAATCCTTGCCTACGTGAAAGAGACTCTCCCCTTCTTTGGTGTGATGCCACTAAGCTGAAGAAAATAGGTGAGACGCCACATCCTCTCACGCCTGGATGAGATTGGTTTGGGTGAGACTCCCACAACCAACTCATCCTTATCTCTTCCTTAATTCAAGCCTCCCTTTGCTCACGCCTTCTTAAATTGCCACATAAGCATCCAGCCAACTCCTCACGCCCAAACCCTCCTCGTTTTCTTTAGAATCCCCACTCCAAGTCTTCTAGATTCTCTGAAAGAGTCGACTCCCCAGATCTCGAGTCGACTCCAAGTCTAATCGAGTCGACTCCAAGGATACTCGAGTCGACCCCAGTTGAAAGATAGAAAGCTTGTTCTCTGGAAACTCTGCGAGAGTCGACTCCCCAGATCTCGAGTTGACTCCAACATTGGTCGAGTCGACCCTAGCTCAATTCGAGTCAACCCCAGCTCGGCTGACAGCATATAGCCAGTTTTGCAGAAATACTTTTGAAAGCTCCACCCACCTCCTTTCCACCCACAAAGAACCCTAGCCGCCATTGCCAAAGGAGGGAGAAATTCTAGAACCCATCTTCCACTGCGCCAATTTGGTATCAGAGCAACCATCCCACCTCCGTCCTGCGTCAATTGGTATCTAAGCAACTATCCCACCTCCATCCTACGTCAATTGGTATCAGAGCAAAGATTATCATGAGCACTCGCAGCGGACACCCTTACAATCTGGAGAGGCAACTTACTGAAGTCGTGCATGAACTCACCCAGCAAGTGGCTACCTTGAATCAGAAGGTGGACACCGTTTGGGATCGCCTCTTCCCCGTGCCAAACAATCTTGAAGATGATCATAGCGTTCATGCACACCCTGAAAATCCAGAAGTGCCGTTCGGAGAAGAACCCGATGTTGAGGCTTTCTCCCCAAGGGGCCTATCACCCCAAAGACCACCTAAAGGTCAGTAGATGCCACCTCCAAATATTCCTTGTATAAAAAATAATTTCAGAAAACCCTATGTTCATCAAAATCAGCAGGAGCGCAACGACTCCGACGAAGCCTTAAAGCAGGTTCGCGTAGAAGTTGCTGATTACAGCGGAAGCATGGACCCAACCCACTTTCAGGATTGGCTGATGTCCCTCGAAGATTACTTCGAGTGGTTCAGCATGTCCAATGAAACCAAGGTGCGATTCATAAAGATGAAGCTAAAGGGCCAAGCACGCGTATGATGGCATAGCGTTGAAAAGAAGATTCATCGACTCCGACAGCCCCCTATCAATGATTAAGAGGAGATGAAACTTCGTCTGAAGGAGAAGTTTCTTCCCCTCGACTATGAGGAGACACTCTTCGAAGAACTTCTGAAACATCGTCAAGAAAACTCTTCCGTAGAGGAGTATATGGCCCGGTTCCATGAGTTGATCCGCAGCAACCTCACAGCGATGGAGCGATAGTCCTTAACTCGGTACCGATCCGAACTGAGGGATGACATTAGAAGGGAGTTGATGACGACGCGCATCTTCAGCCTAGAGTATGCATACCAACTCGCCATTCGAGTTGAATCGCAACTGCAACAAAGGCGTCCTACGCAAGCACCGGTTGCATGACGGTTTTCCAAATGCAACACCAATCGAGGAGTTCCTTTTCCTTGAGGTAACACCCCTGTTTTCAGATCTGAAACCTCAATTAATCAAAGAACATATCAGGATAGAGGTGCCACAAGGACCAATGAAAAGGGTAAAGGTTCTATGCCACAATCTACGCCGCAAGGAAAGAACTCTGTTGAATGCTACAAGTGTGGCGGATAAGGCAATTTCACCATCGTTTGCCCCACCTGAGACCAACGTTTTGCGTTGGTATGTGAGGAAGACGAGATCATAGGGCCTTCTGAAGTTTCTCCTTCCTCTCAGCCCGCTGATGAAGAACAAAATGAAGGGAGCAAAGAACATGATGAGGAAGCCCCTGCGGTTGAGTTAGAAGCTTCGGATCTACCCGTGTGCGTCGTGCGACGGATTCTTACGAGCTGCAAACAGGAGGAGAACGTGGAGGAAGATTGGAGGCGCACCAATATCTTCCATACTCGCGTCGAGTATGCCAACAAGTCCCTAAACCTTATTATCGACAATGGAAGCTACATGAATATCATATCCGAAAATATGCTGAAAAAACTGAATCTAAAACCGGTACCGCATCCAAAGCCATATCGAGTAAGTTAGATCGAAGACTCCTTCATCCTTGTTAAACAAAAAATGCTTAATCAGTTTTTCACTTGGTAACGACTTCCAAGATGAAGTATGGTGCAATGTTCTGCCCATGAAGGCGTGCCGTCTTCTTCTAGGAAGACCATGGTTGTATGATCGTAATGTCAAGTATGACGGTCGATCTAATTATTATTCTCTATATTGTGCCAACAAAAGAATTATATTAAAGCCCCTTTAGATCACTGATTTTGCCCCTGAAAATCTGATAATCCAACGAGTTTTAACCAAAAGAAAGTTTGAAGCTTGTAGCCAAGAGATTGGAGTTATGTATGCACTAGTGGCTCGAAAAGTTGGAGCTGAAATTTCAGAAGTTGTTCCTCCTGATTTCAAGTCTATATTGTATGATTTTTCTGATGTAACACCTGAAGAACTTTCCAAGGAGCTTCCACCGATGAGGGACATCCAACATGCCATAGATTTGGTGCCCGGTTCAAGCTTACCGAATCTTTCTGCATACCGGCTGAATCCTAAAGAACGCGAAGAGCTTCACGGCCAAGTCCAAGAACTTTTGGATAAGGTATTCATCCGAGAGAGCCTCAGTCCATGTGCCATCCCGGCTCTACTTACTCCCAATAAGGATGGTTCATGGAGGATGTGTGTAGACAGCAGGGCAATCAACAAGATTACAATGAAGTACCATTTTCCGATCCTGCAGCTTGACGACATGCTGGATTTGTTGAATGGAGCCATCATCTTCTCGAAGTTAGACCTTCGAAGCATCTACTACCAGGTCAAAATCAGACATAGGGACAAGTGGAAAACAGCGTTCAAGATCAAGGATGGACTCTCTAATGCGCCAAGCACCTTCATGTGAGTCATGAATCAAGTGTTGAAACCGTACATTGGGCGCTTTGTAGTTGTTTATTTTGATAACATATTGATTTTCAGCCGTGGCAGTATGAAACACCAGCAACATCTTCGCCAAGTGCTTCACACCCTCAGATCAGAAAAGCTTTATATCAACTTGAAGAAGTGCTTCTCTACCGAACCACAAGTTTCCTTCCTCGGTTTCATAATTTCAGCCAATGGAGTCGCTGCCGATCTAGAAAAGGTTAAAGCTATTTGAGAGTGGCCTATACCCCGCAACATTCATGAGGTGAGGAGCTTCCATGATCTAGCATCCTTCTACCGAAGATTCATAAGGAACTTTAGCAGCATAATGACCCCAATCACAAACTGTATGCGGGCTGATTCCTTTCATTGGGCTCCGGTGGCCACTAAAGCATTAGAAGACATCAAGGTACTCCTAGCACAAGCCCCAATTCTTCGACTTCCAGATTTTGATTAGGTATTTGAGGTTTCTTGTGACGCATCCCACATCGGAATTGATGGAGTTCTAAGCCAAGAAAGTCATCCAATCGCCTTCTACAGCAAAAAGCTCAATGACGCGAAGCGCCGATACTCCACATACGACATCGAGTTCTACGCCGTGGGCCAGATCCTTAAACATTGGAGGCACTACCTCCTACACCGGAAGTTCGTCATGTACACCGACCACGACTCTTTGAAGCACATCAACTCCCAAAAGAAGTTGAGTGCATAGCATGCCAGATGGGTAGAGGTGCTGCAGCAGTTTACATTCGTGCTGAAACATAGGCCGGGTGCAGAGAACCGTGCCGTTGATGCTCTTAGCCAAAAGTCACATATCCTAACTCTATTGAAAACTAAGGTAATAGGGTTTGATGATCTGAAAATTTTATACCCTACTGATGCCCAATTTCAGTCCATATTTGCGGAGGTTTCAGCAGGAGACCGGCGGCAGCATCCAGAATTTTCAGTGCATGACGGTTTTCTCTTTCGTGGCACTCGCCTATGCGTCCCAGAGTCTTCACTTCGAGATCACATTATAGTGGAGGTCTTGCAGGACATTTTGGCTGTGATAAGACTATCAGCATGGTGGAAGATCGATTCTATTGGCCAACATTACGGAAGAACGTTAATCGTATCATCAAGCAGTGTCGCACTTGCCAACTTTCCAAGGGATCCAAGACTAATGCCGGTCTTTATTCTCCCCTGCCCTTGCCAAGTTCACCATGGGAAAATCTCAGTATGCATTTCGTCTTATGTTTGCCAAAGACAGTTCGAGGCCACGATTCAATCTATGTGATTGTTGATAGGTTTTCAAGATAACTCACTTTGTGCCATTTGAAAAAACTTATGATGCATCCCGAGTTGCTGATTTGTTCTTGAAAGAAGTGGTTCGTTTACATGTGCTATCGAAGACCATTATATATGATCGTGATATCAAATTCGTTAGCTATTTTTGGAAGATACTTTGGGCGAAGCTTGGCACCCGTCTTTCTTTCTCCAGCGCCTATCATCCCCAAACCGATGCGCAGACCGAGGTGGTCAACCGCAGTCTTAAAAATCTTCTTCGATGCTTAGTCTAAGATCATGTGAAGTCATGGGATTTGATTTTGCCCCATGCCGAGTTTGCCTACAACAGCAGTGTCAACTGGACCACAGGATTGTCACTTTTCGAGATTGTTCTCAGGTTGAAGCAGCGGCAGCCCATTGATCTCATTCCACTTTCCATCAACACAAGGACCAGCGAAGGTGGTGAAAATTTTGCTAGGCACATACAAAACATTCATACTGAAGTTCGACGTCGTTTGGTCACCAACACCAAGATTTATAAACAGCAAGCACACTTAAAGTAACGTCCCCTAGAATTTAAGGAGACCTTGTGATGATGTGGTTGAGTGCTGATCGTTTTTTCCACAGAAATTTTCAAAAGCTTCATCCTCGTCGCATCAGCCCTTTCAAGGTGCTAAAACGATTGGGACCTAATGCATATGTGCTTGATTTGCCTGAAAAATTGCAGGTTAGCCCAATCTTCAACGTTGAAGACCTGCAGCTCTACAAAGGTCACTATGCTGAAGATGAAGACCCTTTAGTCGTACCACTATCACTACCACGTCGATCAGCCCCTAAAGACACCATTTAAGACATCTTGGATGATCAAATCGTGTCCACACACCGAGGATATCAGAAATTTTTAATTAAATGGAAGGACAAACCAATTTCAGATTGCTTATAGTTGAAGACAGGAAGTCCAACGGCTGAACCCGAACCTCTATGAGCTCTACCAGTCGCGAAACTCAACAGAGTCGAGTCTTTTCCCAGTCGGAAAAAATTGATGCAGGAGCATCACCCTCATTCCCTTAGGCGTGACACATTGGGTCTAGGTGTGTGAGAAAAAATTAAGTCCAAGTAATGGGGTAATTAAGTCCATGTAATAAGTGATTTAATACACAATGGGTTAATGTCTTCAATGCCTAATCAAATTGAGTCCAAGGCATTGAATGGGTCTTTGATTAATTAGGATTGGTCACATGTCATATGGGAGAGAGTTCTAGAAAATTTGGACTTGATCCCATGCGCATGGAAGGAGTCATGGCGTGTGGTTGAGTTGTGCCTAGTGGAGTTCCAATCCACATGCCCAAAAAAAGGATTCATGGGTGTCAAGAGTTAGGTGATAAGGTGTTTGATTGGTCAATTAAGAGATTTAAATTTTAAAAGAGTCCTTATGTGGTTAGAAGTCCAACTAAATTCTGGTTGTAATTCTTATCTTTTCCAACCTCCCTTTCTATATAAAAGAAGGTATGAAGAATAAAAATTAGAATTCTTGAGTGTTGTTTTTGAAAGGAAATCCTTGCCTACGTGAGAGAGACTCTCCCCTTCTTTGGTGTGATGCCACTAGGCTGAAGGAAAGGGGTGAGACGCCTCTTCCTCTCATGCCTTGATGAGATTGGTTTGGGTGAGACTCCCACAACCAACTCATCCTTATCCCTTCTTTAATTCAAGCCTCCCTTTGCTCACACCTTCTTAGATTGCCACATCAGCATCCAGCCAACTCACGCCCAAACCCTCCTCGTTTCCTTTAGAATCCCCACACCAAATCTTCTGGATTCTCTGAAAAAGTCGACTCCCCAGATCTCGAGTCGACTCCAAGGATACTCGAGTCGACCCCAGGTGAAAGGCAGAAAGCTTGTTCTCTGAAAACTCTGCGAGAGCCGACTCCCCAGATCTCAAATCGACTCCAACATTGGTCGAGTCGACGCCAGCTCAATTCGAGTCAACCCTAGCTCGGTTGACAGCATACAGCCAGTTTTGCAAAAGTACTTTTGAAGGCTCCACCCTCCTCCCTTCTACCCACAAAGAACCCTAGCCGCCATTGCCAAAGGAGGGAGAAAATCTGCAACCCATCTCCCACTGCGTCAGTTTGGTATCAGAGCAACCATCCCACCTCCATCCTGCGTCAATTTTCCTTCCAGCAACTGTGAATAAAACTAGACTTTATCCTATACCATCACATTAAAATTGACCTACTATTTTTCAATGAAGAAATTGAATTGTAACAGCTCACATGTTTCAGTAAACTCTTGCCACCATATGTCACAAATAAATCTGCTAGCGACAACCAAATTCTTATCGGCTCAAGACTATTAATGACATCAAGAAAATATAACTAGATGTTATTATGATATTACAATTCAGAACCAGCAATTTACAGAGATATGAAAGGAAAAAAGCAATATCTTTCCAAAAGGTACAAAAGCAAAGAATAGCAACATAATGCCTTCAAAACTCCTAAGATAACAAATACAAAGCTCTTTCCTAGCTGCATCTTCCATAAGGAAAGTGGGTTTATAACCATTAAATAAATGCACAGTGTTATCCTGCACAATACATACTAAACATCAACAAATTTCTGCCTTGTTTGATATTTCTAACACAATATCCCTAGGAGAGTCCCATCTCTTCCAATATCCTGCACAAAGCACTTTTCCGGTTTCGCACACTCTCTCAGTCCCCCAAAACCCATAGTTACTTGGGATTCTTGGCATTGCTGCCAAGTATCAAAATATTGTCGTATTGGAGATGACAGACCCACAAAAATCTAGGCACCTGGACATAACACACACACACACACACACACACACATATACATGTGTATGCACGTACAATATTTAGGTCATCATTTTTATGTTTGTCCAAAAAGGGAATTGAAAAGGGGAAGGATACTGTCCAGCAATTTGACACTACTATAAAACCACAGATGTTATCATACAAAAGTAATAAATCATGATACATTGCATTATATGCAATTATTATAGACACAACAAAGGTTGATTTCTAGTTGGGTCATGGCTAACCTAGACTTAATCTGATGACCTTTCATGCATTAGAATTCAGATATGACACACATGATACAGCAAAAGGCTATTGTAATTCAGTTAATTCTACATTAGAGTGTCGACTTACCTTTGTTGACTTCGTAAATATCATATCATAAAAAGTATAAACCTTATTGAAAGGAGGATTATTTTGCTTCACACCCTTCTTCTAATGAAACAACCATCCACCATCAAAAACTTGGTGATGAGACAAATTTTTATTTCAATCAGAATACATCTTTATCCAAATCCAGTACTTACCTCAAGATTTAGTAAATGACATCTCCAACCAACACCATAAGGTACTTATTTCAAATGTCAACAGAAATTTTAAAAAAATCCTGATTATCATTGTTGTAGCAAGCATCAACACATCCATAAAAAGTCAAACACACACACGTGCCCCATCATATGTGAAAAATCTCATAGTTAAAAACAGGTGCCTCAATATTTTCCTGTATATTTCAACAAGTATCCTTGCCACATCCGATAACCTTCATGAGGTACACTTAGAGCTTGTTGGATGTGTGCACCAACCATCCTCAAAAGGCACAAATGGCATTGCTGTAAACTCCACAATAGAGATTAACTCAGAAAGGTTTGCATTTTAACTTTTAAAGAGTTCACCATCCTTTTATCACCTTATCAATAGCTACTGTAATGCTTCCTAAGAAATGTTCATTTCCAATTGTCCAGCATACTTATAACCATTTTAGCATTATAATTTTGCCATATTTTTCTTCCAATCCATGTCATCAAAATCACTTTAACTATAACAGTAGCATAAGTTCATAATCACAATTTTACATTTTTTACTAATACAAAGCTTATCACGGCCATCTCATATAAATCATAAGATTACGTAGTCTGAGGGGACAACCAATGCAGCAAATAATTCGAACTTGAAGCGACTAAATCAATAATGCATCTAAACCAAATTCCTCAGTAGACCAAATGCCACGTAGAATCACCAGAAAAAGATTTCAATTATTAAATAACAGATAATATCAACTAACAGCAAATTTTTACTAGCAAATTTTTACTATGAGTGAACGATAAATTTCCCTCCAAAAACAATTCTTTTTTCTTTTTCGTTGGTGGTCGCAGGACGGTAATGATCAAGGATTCTTCAAAGAACCATACCTCGAGCTGGGCTTCGGACTGGAATGCCGAGAGGGTCTTGAGGAACCCATTGCTCTCAAGGAAGGCGGCGATCGATTGAAGAAGGATTTCCTTCCCCTTCCCCTTGAGGGGCGCGCCCCCGCCTTTGCTCGCCCGATCCAGGCCTAGAGTTTCCGATCCCCCGGGGGCCTCTTCTAGGGTTTCCGATGACCGCTTCTTCTTCCTCTTCTTCTCCTTCTTTGCCTCCGTATCCTTCCTCCTCTCCTTGCCCTCCTCCTGGGCCACGACGCCGGTGTGGGACTCGAGCATGATTTGGCGAGGAATGAAGAGAAACGGAGTCGATGTGTTGAGACGTTTGGGGTTTTCCCGCATGAGCAGATGGCGAGGGAGGCGGAGGGTATCTAGGGTTTAGGCGAGTGTGGTCTTTTAAACCGGCAGAAGCTTCCCGAGATTGGCAGAGCATCCGACGAACGAAAATTCAGCACGTGACATGCACGTTGCTGATGAGAGGGATTTTTTTTTTTTTTTTTTTTAGCACAACGGCTGTTTATACTGATTTGGCATGAGCACAGCCAGCAAAATTAAATAAAAAATATAAAAAACGATGCAGAAATATCTCCCTGACAAAACTGCAGAACCTTTTTTGAATGCTGAGCAGTAAAGAAGACCACTCAGTCAGCTAACAATCGACAATCTTATTCAATGATACCTGATGGGGGGAAATGGACCGTCCAGCCCACAACTAAAAGGCCGTCCAGTTTCGGCCCAGTAAACCTCAACGCCAATCGGCTGAATCTTCACATCAGTCCAAAGTCAGCCCGACTTCGGGACTCCGCCAAAAGCTTCACCAACTTCAGATATTCGTCGACTCCCCCGACCAAGCATAGAGTGCCTTCAGACATTCGTCGACCCGCCCCGACCAAGCTTGGGACGCCTACCTCACCAGTACGTCCCGACTTTCAAGCTCGGGGCGCTCCACCGAGCACACCTCGGAATCCGGAAAGCCGAGCTACTCCCAACACCCGTCAAGCCGACCTTATTAAACGCATGACGCGATCTTTTAACGAACTCGGCCTCGCCAACGACCGCACCCATATGCGTGCCTACGTCCATCTGCGTCGCCGTATTTTGCAACACTACCGTGTCACATCTCCATATCCGGCCTTCAACAGTCAAACGGCACCTTGCCCACTCCGACCATACCATGTCGTGACTGTTAACACCCTACCGTTCTCAAGAATGGGCAGTACTACACGCCACCAGCCAGCCTAAGCTGCGTGCCACCCGGCTCAGAGCCATGCCCTCGGGCTGACAGTGCCTCTGCCACCTAGGCCACTCCATCGAGACTGTAAATAGCTTGGTCAGGTAACTTCTAAGAGACTTTTGGGCTGGACCAAATCAACCCCACTCTAACTTAATCGTCAGAGGACCCTCACCGGAAACACCGGTGAGGCTTTGTGCAGGTCCGCGATCGTCGCACAGGAGGTGGCTCCCATCTACTCCTTCCAATCATCGGCGACTCCCTCGACTCCACCGGCATGGTCACCCTCGGGCCAAATTTGAACCACAACATTTTTGGCCCTGGAGGAAGGGCCTAAGCCGTGACCATAAGGATAATGAGCCAGGAGGTCCCAAACGCATCGGAGCCGGGAATCAGTGCCCGACTACTCTCTCCAAAGCCCACCTCCTACATCGCATGTGCCGGTAGACCAAACTTCTCAAATTCAGCCAAAACAATTTTATTTGCTCGCCCAGCAAGTACAAATCTGGCTGTGGTTATTCAAACCCTTCATCCGGCTGGAGTTTCATCAACCGCTGAATTCGACAGGAAGGTTGAGGAAGCGGGGCGACAAATCCAGATGCTTTGGGATCAGGTCGCGGAACTCTGCGAGGAGTGTTATCGATCGAGGAGCATGTCCCCTCGAAAGTCTGAGAGACATCTCTCCCATCGAAGTTTTGAGGAGAATACTCCTCTTACGTCTTCCCGTGCCAAAATCCTCACGGAAATTAAGGGTTACGGCTACCTCCATTCTCCCCTGAAGATGCGACCATCTAAGTCACGGAAGCATTTAGGCAAATATTGCCGCTTCCATAGGGATCACGGCCACGACACAGAGGATTGCTATCAGCTCCATGATAGGATTGAAATGATTGTCCGCCAAGGCCTTTTGAGCCGGTTCGTTGGCGGGTCAACCGACGGAGCGGAGCCCGATGGGAAGACTTCGAGACCATCTGATGGATCCGACGACGGACGCCCCAATGCGGGTATTATCAATACCTCGTCTATAAGTCTCACACATTGATGCCGCCCTGGTCCCAAGGGGTCGAGAAAAGGCCACATTCACCGGCCCAAGGCTGGTGAGCCCAAATGTAAATTACTCCCCCAAGAAAGAACCTTAGCCTCCCTCAGGTCAGGGCTTTCTCCCTCAGACCGTAATCTAATAAAATTATCTTCCGAAATTTTCTCATGGCATCTCTGAAGTGTCCTAGGAAGCTCAGCGCACATTTTATGCCCTTGCAGCACGGTTATATGCCGATAACTTTATAAAGTCGCCCCTAGAGCTTGCCTCGGGGCATCCTGCAGGACTTAGCGAGAGCCCGAGGGTCTCGCAACTGCAAGTTCCATCTACAAAGTCATCCTTTGAGCTCAGCTCGGGATGCCTTGCGGTGTCAACAGGAAACCGAGGAAGAGCATCTCCGTCCGCAGGACTCTACAAGTATGCCTCTGATCTGAGTGGGAAACATCTATAAAATCATCCTTTGAGCTCGGCTCGGGATGCCTTGCGGAGTCAACAGGGAGCCGAGGAAGAACACCCCCCTCCGCAAGAATCTACAAGTACGCCCCTGATCTGAGTGGGGGGCATCTACAAAGTCATCCTTTGAGCTCGGCTCGGGATGCTTTGCAACGTCAATGGAGAGCCGAGGAAGAGTATCCCACTCCTCCGAAATCTACAAGGATGCCCCTAATCTGAGTGGGGGGCATTTACAAAGTCATCCTTTGAGCTCGGCTCGGGATGCTTTGCGACGCCAACGAAGAGCCGAGGAAGAGCACCTCCGTCCGCAGGATTCCACATATGCACCTCCTCTCTTGGAGGGCAATGGCAGGGTTTATATAAACCTCACCAACCTCGGGTATATGTTTATCCCTGAGCTTATTATTATTTTCGAGTTGGCTTCGACCCTCGGATGGATTTCTAAATCTCGTGTTGGCCTCGACCCTCGAGTAGATATATATCCCCGAGCTCATTATTATTTTCGAGTTGGCTTCGGCCCTTGGGTGGATTTCTAAATCTCGAGTTGGCCTCGGCTCTCAAGTGGATTTCTGCTCTCGAGTATTATCCTCGAGCTTATTATTATTTTCAAGTTGGCTTCTGCCCTCGATGAATTTTTAAATCTCGAGTTGGCCTCAAGCCTCGAGTAGATTTCTGATCTCGGATAGATGTTTATCCCCGAGCTCATTATTATTTTTGAGTCGGCTTCGGCCCTCGGATGGATTTCTAAATCTCAAGTTGGCCTCGCTCCTCGAGTGGATTTCTGTTCTCGGGTAGATGTTTATCCCCGAGTTCATTATTATTCCCTAGTCGGCTTCAGTCCTCGAACGGATTTCTAAATCTCGAGTTGGCCTCGGCCCTCTAGTAGATTTATGCTCTTGGGTAGATGTTTATCCCTAAGCTTATTATTATTTCCGAGTTGGCTTCGGTCCTCGGATGGATTTGTAAATCGCGAGTTGGCCTCGGTCCTCGAGTGGATTTCTGCTCTCGGGTAGATCTTTATCTTCGAGCTCATTATTATTCTCAAGTCGGCTTCAGCCCTCGGGCGAATTTCTAAATCTCGAGTTGGCCCCAGCCCTCGAGTGGATTTCTACTCTCAGGTAGATGTTTATCCCTGAGCTTATTATTATTTCCGAGGTGGCTTCGGTCCTTGGGTGGATTTCTAAATATCGAGTTGGCCTTGGCCCTCGAGTGGATTTCTGCTCTCGGATAGATGTTTATCCCCGAGCTCATTATTATTTCCGAGTCGGCTTTGGCCCTCAAAAGAATTTCTAGTCTCGAGTCGGCTTTGGCTCTCGAGTGGGTTTCTATTCTCGAGCAGATGTTTATCCCCGAGCTTACCTGTGCTCCCGAGTTAATAAGAGCCCTCGGGCGGAGCAGCTTCT
>JAOXJJ010000069.1:17365336-17402880 GCA_025769935.1 Phoenix roebelenii | reverse complement strand
TCGCCTGCTATCGCCGGCCTAGAATGGCGGACTTCTATCCTTAAGTTAATCTACGGTTGTTTGTTTTTCCTTCTCCGATTTCGCTCCCCTGGGCAAGGCTTAAAGCGGCCCACACTATTGAATGAGGATATAAGGCTTATTTTTAAAATCGGGGGTGTACCGAGCCCGGAGACTTCCACATGTGCTAAATACAACCCCTGCTATATGAGATAGGCTCGTATCTGGGCCCCACAATTTGGATCTTAATGTTCGAGTATGGAGCAGAACAAACTCAAATACTCTTTGAAAGAGAAGAGATTTTATTGATAGAAAAGGCCGAAGGCCGAATACAAGGGTGCCCGACGTTGTGGTTGGAAAAATTATAAAGGGCCTAAATAGCCAATCTTACAAAAATAAAAATAAAAATCAGTCAACGTGGATAACCTCCACATTGGTGTCAGCTACGACCTCAAACTCGATTGCGACCTCAGGAGTGCCGTCTCCGCCTGCCTCAGCAGCTTCAGCTCCGACGCCGACATCAGGAATGGCTGTTGATTCCATCCCATCGGCAGCCTCGGGAGCAATCTCCAGCCTAGCCTCGGCAGTGGCTTCCATAGCGTTCACATTCGCCTCGGCAGCTCCATCCAGGTCTGGTTCAAGGCCATTGAGGTCGACTCCAGGGCAGAATTGTTGAACTTGTAAACGACAATTATCAAAACCTTGGACCATAGCAGCAGCAGCCCCTTCCACCAGTTTAGTGAGGTACTCCTCTAACTGACGGAATTTCTCAATAGCCTCACGAGCGGACGATTCCACCAGGCTCTCAAGCCGCCTGACCTTTAGCTTCCGCTCCTCTGCCTCGCCCTGAAGGCTAACCAGAGCGGCTTTGAGCTCGGAGTACAGCTTGCAGAGGAGCGAGCCCAGGAATGCTCGACCTCCATGCCTTGGATCTGAGCCAGCCTATCCTTTATTATAGCCTCGGAAGCACGTACCTTCTTTTTGGTCTTCCGAAGCCGTTGTGCGGCGGCTGCAGCTTTCTCCTCGGCCTCACACCGCTGCTGCTCAACAGCGGCCGCCCGATTTTTGGCCTCCTGTTGACATTGCGCAACAGATGCCGCTCGGGCTTCGGCCTCTTATTCTCGAAGCTCAGCATGCTCCGTCCTCAGCCTGAGTGCCTTCAGCTCCTCCTGGTCGGTGAGTATGCTGGACATGAACACGTCGACCACGTGAAAAGACTGGCCTGAAAAGAGAAGAGTGTCAGCAAAAACTGAGCATTCATAAAGGAAGTAAACAAGGGACAGAAGGATGGCATTACTTACCCGAAAGCTCGTCGGAAAAGGTGGACAGGCAGAGAAGAAGAATGTCTGCCGGAAGAAGAAAGCAATAGTCGGTGTCAAAGCTGACAGAAAGCTTTCGAGAGCATCCGAAGGAAAGCTCCAACACCACGACAATGGCAGCTGAAGAAAGAAAATTAGGAGCGGGAGAGGGTCAAGTAATGATCCTAAGACCCCCTTTCCAGGCTTTATATAGCCCACTACAGTGGCTCCGATCAGGCAACCTAAATGATCAGACGATCCGGGATCCGCCATGTGGCAGGCCATAAGACGGCCTCAACAAATCTCCCCAAATCACCCCCATTAAATGCTGATCATTATGGAGGGCACTCCAGAGCTCGAAATACTGATGGCTGACCTCTTGCATGCCACCAGACGAGACGCTTTGGAGAAGGAAACATTAATGGCCGGCTTTTCACGTTCCGCCAGACGGAGTGCTTCGGGGGATGGAAAATTCATGATCGAAACCCTCCTCGTCCTACTCCAGCAACCCCCCAGAAAGGAATACCCACGTGGAACACTGGAAAATTTCCACGGTGGATTCTACTCAAGAAAATCTGGCAGCTCGAACATCTCAAGTCCGACGTCAAGCTCTTGGCCATGTGCCAAGCCCCTACCCAGTTCGGTACACACCTCCTCTTGCCTATGTGATTGAAGCACTAGATGATCAGGAGTCTACCTACTTCCATCGTCCAAGCTGCGAGGCAGCTCAACCTCGGAAGTGGGGGGCAATTGATAGGGAGGAATATGGATCATCCAGCCCATAACTAAAAGGCCGCCAAGTTTTGGCCCAGTAAATGTCAACGCTAATCGGTTGAATCTTCACTTTGGCCCAGAGTCAGTCGGATTTCGGAACTCCACCAAAAGCTCCACCAACTTCAGATATTCGCCGACTCCCCCGATCAAACTCGGGGTGCCTTTAGACATTCGTTGTCCCACCCCGATCAAGCTCGGGGTGCCTACCTCAGCAGTACGCCCTGACTTTCGAGCTCGAGGCGCTCCACTGAGCATACCTCGGAATCCGAAAAGCTAAGCTACTTCCAGCACCCGTCAAGCAAACATTGTCAAATGCATGACGCGACCTTTTAAAGAGCTCGGCCTTGCCAATGACTGCACCCATGTGCGCGCCTATGTCCATCTGCATAGTCGTACTTTGCAACACTACTGTGTCACGTCTCCATATCCGGCCTTCAACAGTCTGACGATACCTTGACCACTCCGACAATACCCTGTCATGATTGTCAAGATCCTACCGTTCTCAAGAACGGGTAATACTACACGCCACTGCCAACCTAAGCTACGCGCCACCCGGCTCAGAGCCACGCCCCTTCATGATGAGGGCTGATAGTGCCTCTGCCACCTGGGCCACTCCACCGAGACTATAAATAGCTCGATCAAGTAACTTCTAAGGTACATTTGGGCTGGACCAAATCTACCCTACTCTAACTTGATCATCGGAGTGCCCTCACCGAAAACACTGGTGAGGCTTTGTGCAGGTTCGTAGCCGTCGCACAGGAGGTGGCTCCTGTCTTCTCCTTCCAATCACCGGCGGCTTCCTCGACTCCATCGGCGTGGTCACCCTCGGACCAAATTTGAACCACAACAATACCTACTGACCAAAATTTTTGAAGTTTTTTTAATCGATACAAGAAGTTAGATTTGATTTTTAACTCACTCTAGTATTTGGTTAGGTCTCCATCAATCCAACAAATAGATTGTAGCGTGGTGATTATATAAGAGAGGACAATTTTTAGAATTTGCTTGTATTTATATTAGCTTGCCTTTGTATGTTACAAAGATTAGGTGAATAAACCCTCTTATGTTAATTTCTAAAGTTGCTAAATAAATAGAGGAAAGATCTAAGGCTCACTATTTAGGTCGATCCTCATCAATTCCGTGGATGCCATGAAGATGCCAGACTTGCTGATTCTGAACCAACTATTGAGAGTTGAAGGGATTTGTCCCTCTTTCTTCTACTTTTATCTTCTCTTTAGTCCCTTTGAGCCCTCTAATATTGACTAGCATGTTGCTTGGTGCAAAGAAGCCAGAGATGGAGTTCAATGGAGATGGTCAAATACAGTGATGGGCGTGGCTACATGCTATTATAGACTTCTCCTAATACACAACGAGAGAAGAAGAAGAAGAAGAAAGAGAGGATAAGGTAGGAAAATGAGAAATTGCTTTTATATATCTTAGTGTTTGCAGGTTGTTTATAAATCACCTTTTTATTAGACTTGAACTTAATTAATGTATATGGGTTGAGCCATCTTTTCCATTAGTCATGTGGCTAACTTATTATTAGGTCTGGTTGGCCAAACCAAATATTTCCATCTTTCATCCAATATCAAATTCTCGATTGGGCTTGGCATATTGATAAGATTGGAAACCAAGCTGCCTTCTTGTTTGTCGAGTTCACACCTAATATACCTTGACTCAAACTAATGATTAGAGTTCCCTCGGAGAAGATATCAGCTTAAACCAAACATTATATAATCTATTTGATTGATCCACTTTAATCAAACATAAATCTCTTTCAAATTCCCCATGCTTGTAATTTGTTGAGTTAATCTGAGTAGTATTCAACCTCAAAAAAGCTTGGATCCAAACTCAATTCCAATTATTAATTGCGTTTGAATGCAAATTCTGAGCTTAATTTGATGGATATAGAATTGGATCTTGAGTTTAGATTCAGATATAGCATGGATCCGACCGAGTTCGAACGTTTTATAGCCCCTTGGTAGATTGAGAAAGAATACTTGAAATTGTTTAGATTTGAAATTAGTAAGCGGATCCTTAAAATCAGAAATCTATTAGAGGAAGAAAAAGGTGGGAAGAAAGTTAGAAGAGATGAGCTCAGTGGATTGAAGAAACAATGCTCCTAAATCATTTGAATTTAAAATTAGCAGAAGAATTAGTCAGTCTGGAGAGATAATAATTCGAGTAATTGACAAACAAAAGGATAAAAAAGAATATGTTAGGGTAATACAAGTTGCCCCAAAGCACGTGAGCACGCCAATCAAAGACACCCGACCTCGAAGGCGCCCGACTTTAGAGGCGCCCGAGCTCAGAGGTGCCCGACCTCGGAGGCGCCCAACCCCAGGTACGTTTGACCTTCGAGCTTCCGATCCGGCGCCTAACCAGGTGCCCGGCCTCGGATATGTCCGACCTCGGATACGCCCAACACTCATGACCTCGGAGCTCACCCTTTTGGAAGTCCTCTCCGTTCACCTACCGTGGTCACATCCCTCCGTAACCCGATCGGAGACCATACCCTGCCATCGCCTCCAGCATTTAATGCGCGTCTCTGGCTTACTCAACCATCATCACGCATGGCTCCTAAAGACCTCCAGTTTACTCCATAATTAATGCGCGCCTCCGGCTTACTCAACAATTAATGCGCATGGCAACTGCCATCTACGGATCTCCAGTTCTTCACAACAAATCAGCTCGGCTATGTCTAGTCAGCCATGACAATTTCCTGACTCCGACCTTGCTCCCACGACAGCATTAATTCGCCTGATCATGCGCCTACTCATGCGGAATGCTCCATTGTACGACGATCTCGCCTCATCACCTCACAGGTAACCCAGCGCTCCTCCATAAAAGGAGAACAACTCCATTATAGGGGGAGGGTAAAAAAACTCTCAACATATACTATTGTTTCTCCTTATCTACACTTGCCCCCTCTGACTTGGGCATCGGAGGGCCGGTGCCGGAAGACCTGGCCACTGGCTTCCTTGCAGGTCCAGCGGAGGACGCCGCCCGCCGACGGATCGCCGTCTGCCAGTTCTCGCCGGAGCTCCCCCTCCTCAGCCAACGGTCGCCCCTGGGTCCAAATTCCAGCAACAGAATATTTTAACTATGATATTTATTGACAATGTCATTCATGATATGAATTTTCAAATAATGTTGTTCTAACTAAGGGCATTTTTCTAGTAAATTTATCAAAAGATTTTATTCCATACATTCCTATACTATTCTATAATATACTTACAAAAGTAAGTGCAATGCATGTTTGAAAATAATAAAAAATAGTATTTAAATATATAAAATTAAATATAAAAAATAATTTATTTTCTATAAATTAAATAATTAAAAGATAAAAGATAAACCAAAGTGTGCAATCTAATACATTAAGATGAACAATTAAAAATAATGCAAAAAGAAACTCGTGTGGATGGGTACCTATTTACCTGCCTTCTTATTAGAGAATTATGATTGTTTGAATTTTTGGAGTTTTTGATTCTGCTTGGTTAATGGGAGGGAAATGGAAGGATGTGGGATTTTAGAGAGGGGGCTTTTGAATTTTGAAAAGTTAAGGGATGAATACATGATTTAGGATGAATATTAGAATGTATGATACCCTAAATCTTGTTCTTTGGTACTCAAATATATATTGATCTTTTGCGAAAAAAGATTTTTGGTAAGAAATTATTGGTCTGCCTATTTGTCTTTGTGACATGGGAAACGTGGAACTCAAAACTTCCACATTTGGGTAATAGATCATAGTAGATATATGATATAATAGGTGTTGAAGGGAAAAATGGACCATCCCATAAATACAATTAAACCATCCAAATCCGACAGCAAGCTTGAGCTCATGCAGGCCGAGTTCATGAAGACCGAACCGAGCTCATGCAGGCCGAGCCGAGCTCCGAAGGCCAAGCTCGTCATCCCCATGCTGCAGCCACGACCTGCAGCAGTCTCATCCAGGCCAAGCTCATGCAGGCCGAGCCGAGCGCATGCATGCCGAGCTCAGAAGACCGAGCGCATGCAGGCCGAGCCCAAAAGATCGAGCTCATGCATGCCGAGCTCAGAAGATCGAGCTCATGCAGGCCAAGCCCAAAAGATCGAGCTCAGAAGATCGAGCTCATACAGGTCGAGCTAATGCAGACCGAGCTCAGAAGACCGAGCTCATGCAGGCCGAGCTCATGTAGGCCGAGCATAGAAGGCCCAACACAGAAGGTCGAGCTGACCTCAGAAGGCCGACCTCGTCGTCCATATGCTACGGCCATGCCCTGCAGCAGCCTCACCGCACCATGCTTTACTTGCCGGTCACGCCATGACATATCAACCAATGACCATACCCTGCTACGACTGTCAACACCTCACCATTCCTAAGAATGGACTGCACTGCGCGCCACAAGCAAGCTTTGGCTGCACGCCATCTCCTCCCATGATGGGAACGGGCCATCCATGGCAACTAATTACCTCACATGCCCACGTCCAATCGTGACGGTAACCCATTAATTTGCCTAGTAACATCACAGGTAACCCTGCACTCCTCCTATAAAAGAGGAACCTCTTCCTCCTAAAAAGGGGCTTGGGGCTTCGGACCTCTATATATAGTCCATCTTCCTCTCCAAAATTAAGCCTCCTCTGACTTAAGCATCGGAGGGCCGGCGCCGGAAACCCCGGCCACCGGCTTTTAGCGGTCCATCGGAGGACGCAGTTCGCCGACGTACCACGCCGCCCGCCGGAGCTCCTCCTTCTCAGCCAAGCGGTTGCCCCCGGGTCCAATTTCCAGCAACAGTTGGTGCTGGAGGAAGGGCCCGAGTCATGGCCATGAAGCTAAGGTGTAAGGAAGCCTCTAACGCCTTCCGGAATCGCATACCAAGTCTCGGACGCTCAATCCAGAATCCACCACCAAGACCTCTGGCAAATCAAGTTCCACAAGTCCAACCTAAGCAGTTTGATGCGTTGGTACAGCAAGTCCAAGTGCTAGCCATTGCGGCCCAAAGCCTGCAACAAGTGGAGGCCCCTCCTGTGCCGCCTCCACGGGTTCCCGCTAAGCAGAGGAAGAAACTTTTTCCCGAGCCATCTCGAATCAAGCATGGCTCCCGCTGCAATGACGTGGGACATGGGGGCAACCAGAAGTAATAGCCCGAGTCTCACGTCAACAGTTGGAGAGGAAGAGAAATGAGCTGAGCAAGTAAGAGACCAGCATATACTCCCTCCTCATGGGTGTAAATCCTCAGGACGGCGCTTGCGACGTTGCTCTCCTGCAGAGCGTCGCCATCACCGAAGCCCCCACCGAGCTCAGAAGTTCGAGCTCATGCAGGCTGAGCCGAGCTCATGCAGGCCGAGCCGAGCTCAGAAGGCCGAACTCATGCAGGCTGAGCCAAGCTCATGCAGGCCGAACCGAGTTCAGAAGGCCAAGCTCGTCATCCACATGCTACAGCCACGACCTGCAGCAGTCTCATCTAGGCCAAGCTCATGCAGGCCGAGCCGAGCTCAAAAGGTCGAGCTCGTCATCCACATGCTGCAGCCACAACCTGTAGCAATCTCATCCAGGCCAAGCTCATGCTGGCCGAGCCGAGCTCAGAAGGTCGAGCTCAGAAGATCGAGCTCAAAAGACCGAGCTCATGCTGACCGAGCTCTTGCAGGCCGAGCTCATGCAAACCGAGCTCTTGCAAGCGAGCTCATGCAGGCCGAGCTCAGAAGACCGAGCTCAGAAGGCCAAGCTCAAAAGGCCGAGCTCAAAAGATCGAGCTCAGAAGGTCGAGCTCATGCAGACCGAGCTCTTACGGACCAAGACCGAGCAGACCGAGCTTTTACAGGCCGAGCTCATGCAGGCCGAGCTCATGCAGGCCGAGCTCATGAAAGTCGAGCTCATGCAAGCCAAGCTCAGAAGATCGAGCAGACCGAGCTCAGAAGCTCGAGCTCAGAATGCCTCCCTCTGAAGGCCGGTGCTGAGCCAAGTCTTGAGGGACTTCGAAGCTCGGGAGCCATTAAAATGTCTCCAAAAGGTACAGGATGCCACTTTGGCTTTAAATAATTTTAATATTTTACCTATCTTCAGGTCGGAGAATGCAAAAGATGACCTACGGGTATCTCTATCTCCAACGTCGCCCCACTCCAGGTGGGGATGCATGATCGCCAACGGACAAGGCCATCTCTGGTCTCCATCTCCATCAAAAACTCTGACCAAGCTCGGGATGCCCCGCTGAGTCGACAGTGAGCCCAAGCTCCCTTGACCTTGGAAAGCATCGTGAGGTCGATAGCGAGCCCAAGCTCCCTCGACCTCGCGCATGATCCCCCAACTAAGGTCAGGATGCCCTGCTGAGTCGACAGTGAGCCCAAGCTTCCTTGACCTCAAAAAGCGTCATGGGATCGACAGCGAACCCAAGCTCCCTCGATCTCGCGCATGATTCTCCGACTAAGATCGGGATGCCCCGCTGAGTCGACAACAAGCCTAAGCTTCCTCGACTTCGGAAAGCATCGCAGAGTCGACAGCAAGCCCAAGCTCCCTCGACCTCGTGCATGACTCCTTGACTAAGGTCGGAATGCCCTGCTGAGTCGACAGCGAGCCCAAGCTCCCTCGATCTCGGGAAGCATCGCAGAGTCGACAGCGAGCTCAAGCTTCCTCAATCTCATGCATGATCCTCCGACTAAGGTCGGGATGCCCCACTGAGTCGACAGCAAGCCCAAGCTCCCTCGACCTCGGGAAGCATTGCAGAGTCGACAGCGAGCCCAAGCTTCCTCTACCTCACGCATGATCCCCCGACTAAGGTCGAGATGCCCTGCTGAGTCGACAACAAGCCCAAGCTCCCTCGACCTCGGAAAGACATTCGACGACATTCGACGATACTTCGACGACATTCAACGACACTCGACGACACTTCAATGATATTCGACGATATTTCGACGACATTCAACGCCATTCGACGCCTCCTACAACAACATGCCTCGATCTGAGGGGGGCACCCTGCTGAGTTGACCACAAGCCAAAGAAGGCTGCTGAGTTGACCTGAAGTACTTAGCTCCAACTGCATGAGAGGTACACCCTACTCAACACATACATCTCTATATTTACTTGGTTATTATAGGATGATCGACGACTAGACTACTTCCTTCGCCTGAGCCAAAAAATAGCTCGAACTCGGAAGTCGGGGGGTAATGTTGGGAGGAAAAATGGACCACCCCACAAATACAATTAAAGCACCCAAATCCGACAGCAAGCCTGAGCTCATGCAGGCCGAGCTCGTGCAGACCGAGTCGAGCTCATACAGGCTAAGCTCATGCAGGCCGAGCCGAGCTCATGCAGACTAAGCCGAGCTCATGCAGGCCAAGCCGAGCTCAAAAGGTCGAGCTCATACAGGCCGAGCTCAGAAGACCGAACTTAGAAGGCCGAGCACATGCAGGCCGAGCCTAGAAGATCGAGCTCATGCAGGTCGAGTTCAGAAGACGCTCGCAGGCCGAGCTCATGCAGACCGAGCTCAGAAGACCGAGCTCATGCAGGCCGAGCTCATGTAGGCCGAGCTTAGAAGACCGAACATAGAAAGCCCAGCATAGAAGGCCGAGCTGACCTCAGAAGGCCGACCTCGTCGTCCACATGCTGCGGCCATGCCCTGCAGCAGCCTTACCGCACCATGCTTTACTTGCCAGCCACGCCACAACATATCAACCAGGGACCATACCTTGCTACGACTGTCAACGCCTCACCATTTCCAAGAATGGACTGCACTACGCGCCACAAGCAAGCTTTGGTTGCGTACCATCTCCTCCCATGATGGGAACGGGCCATCCATGGTAACTCATTACCTCACATGCCCACGTCCAATCGTGACGGTAACCCATTAATTCGCCTAGTAACATCACAGGTAGCCCTGCACTCCTCCTATAAAAGAGGAACCTCTTCCTCCTAAAAGGGGGCTTGGGGCTTCGAACCTCTACATAGAGTCCATCTTCCTCTCCAAAATCAAGCCCCCCTCTGGCTTAAGCATCGGAGGACCGGTGCCGGAAACCCCGGCCACCGGCTTCGGACTGGATCCCCGGAGGACGCCACCCCGCCGACACGCCACCCGCCGGAGCTCCTCCTTCTCAGCCGAGCGGTCGCCCTCGGGTCCAATTTCCAGCAACAATAGGGAAGAGAGATAATATGGTTAGTTTATAACATAATTTGATATAGGCAGGCTATCTTATATATTTATAAAAGCTATGGTCAAGTTACAATATAAACATATATGAAAATAATGAAAGTTATATTGGTTATTAGATAATTTTAGAATTATATTTCTTAGAAATTTATGGGGTAAATTAGATGCTTATATGAAAATATGGATAGTTAAACCTACAGTGAAATACCGATTAGTGTTCTATTATATTTTTTTATTAAGATATACATGGGATGGTGGATATGCTAAGTTTGTGAGACTAGTGTTTGAACCACATCTTGAATATGCACCATGTGGCATATTAAAATGGGTTGGTAAATTGCGTCGATTAAAGTTGCTGATGAGTAATACTATAAAGGAGGATGATATGACTGGTTTATTAAAAGTGGTTAAAAGGTAGGGTGAAGAGTTTGAAGGAGATATCGAGCTAATAGAAATTATTCTACAAGAGAGGCTGAATGTGGTTAATGAGAAAGAGCTCAAAGTCAAAGTTCTGTGAGTATTTGCATCTCGTAATGCTAACAAGATGGTTGGAGTGGTCTGTTTTATATTTGGAATTAGTTAATCGCCGCTATAAAAGAAAAAATTAGTGGTTGTAACTAATTGAGACTTGAAAATGGGGATACTATTAGGTAGTTATTGATCTAACTGCATGGAGTATAAGAAAGTGTATTGTACAGAAAGAGGAGATTATTGGAGAGGAATAAAGGGGATCGGAGTCGATGTGTTGAGACGTTTGGAGTTTTCCTGCATGAGTTGTCGAGCAGATGACGAGGGAGAAGAAGAGTGACTAGGGTTTAGGAGATGGGAGGTTTTTTGAAGGATGTCTGCCGGAAGCTTCCAAAGATTGGGAGAAAGTACTAAGTGTAGAATTCATTGATTGATTGATTGTGCCAAACTTAGTCGGCCTTACCAAACTTTGTCAACCTCCTAGTAATATATAAAGGCTGCTCCTATACATTATAATGACGGGCATAAATATAATTCTTTTATTTTTTTTCTTCTTTCCTAAATATTTCAACACTAAGGAACTAGGATTTAGCACGTGAGATGCATGTGGCTGATATGAGAGAAAATTAATAATATATATGAGAGAAAAGAATCTGACTTGATTCAAAAGGAAACAAAAAGCGCGCATGATTAGAATTATTAACATATTTTTGGGATAAAAATAAGAGGTACTTTTGACATAAAAAATAATATATAAAAAAAAATTGATTTAAAACTTATTTTTAATAGTAGTATAGGTAAGCACATGGCCAAGGGTGAATATGTGGGAGAGAAAAACCAGAAAGTGGATTTGATTGAGAGTAAACATGCTTCCTCGAGATAAATATAGAGAATAAGATATAGTTTCATAGCCAACTAGTTGACATTGCAGCCATCCATTTTATAAAAATTAACACTAAAATCAAAAAAATTAACATGCAGAATCAAGGAGTGTGGATTTGTTGAACTGGAGAGAGGACTCCCTATTTATTTTAATTTGAAATTAGAGGAAGAACTTTTAGGATTAGAGATAATTTGAACGAGAAAAAAATATTGGGAGATTTGAGATGGGTGGATTGAAGAGAGAGTGCTTGCATATCATTTAAATTTAAAATTAGTCAAGGAATTGTTAGCATAGAAAAAACCTAGTTTGTGCAACTGCCAAACAAAAAGATAAGAAAATATACTAGTTTTGATATGTATAGAAAATACTATTGATAATATGATTTTTAGATATATTTTTACAATGTCAAGAACATTTTGATTAGTAAATTTGATAGATGGAATCTACTTCGTATATTCCTTTTTTATTTTAGAGAAAATAGATAGCATAGATCAGCAACAACTAGAATTCCTAAAAAAGTTTTTCTTTTACATTATAAAAGTTTCTACACAAAATTCTATCATAATTTACCAAAGTATACCCTTTGCAAATCCAATTTCAAATAGAATCCAGCCTATATTTTCAAAAACATATTTCCTATTGAATGTTTTTCAGAAAAAAAAAATTCATAAGATGGTATTATCAAACAAATTGAGCTACTTTTGGATTCTAAAGACCAACTTTAATTTTTAACATACCTATAATATATATGATAAAACTTAAATAATTATATTATCAAATTAATATTCTTAAATTTACTAATTTTTATTTTTTATCACACTTAAATGTATCACACATGCATGCATCCTAGTACTTAGTAAAAGAAAATAGCATTAAGTTGAATCATGTTGATCTTTGCCAGCAAAAGCCTCGATCTAGCTTCGGCCTAACTTGCTTAAGTCCATACTTAAGCCTCGTTTGGCAAAGCTGTTGGTAGTAGAGCTTTCAAAAGTAAAGTTTTTTGAAGTAAAGTTTTTATAGAAAGCTATTTGATGTTTGGTAACTTCATTTTTAAAGTGTTGTGAGACTTCAATATGTGTTTGGTAAACAAATTGAAAAAGTACTTTTGATATGATAAAATGACCATAAAGAAGATTGCATAGTATTATATAATAGAGCATAATAAAATATCATATGTATTAATACATAAATATTATTATAATATAGTAATATACTATTGTATACTGTAGGATAATTGTATAACATAATTTGATATTATACAATATAATATATCAATGTATCATGATATAATATAATATAATATCATATTTATAGTATAATACAATAATAAATGTATAAAATATTATAATTAACATCATTACATATTATTATTATTATTATTATTTATAATTATTATATTTTATCATGGATATTTTGGTCCAAAAAGGAAAAAAAAATTATAACTCAAAATAGCTTTTCGATGGGGCCTAAAAGTGCTTCTTCGGAAAAGCTCCATTTTGGAGCTTATCCCAAAAAATTGTTTTAGCTTTCTCGCAAAGCTAAAACAGCTTTTCGATTTTTTTATCAAACACCTCTATTTCATCTAAAAGTACTTTTAGAAGGCTAGAAAATACTTTTTAGCCCTCCAAAAGCTGAATCTAAAGAACATGAGTTTGCATAAATCAATAGAAGCTTAACCTAGCTCAATGACCCCTTAAATATAATAAGCCAAGCTTGAGAACTACATGGCTTTACTTTGACTTGTTTTCACCGCTACTAACCTTTCACCAAAATCAAATTGTTATTATTAGACTTCATGCTAGCAAGTCCAAGCTATCGATCTATCCTGTTGCTTCAAACAATTGGACATATATTGTTGCAATACAATATGATCATGATTGTTCAATTTTATTTCCTAGTTAAAGCTAAAGTGTCACTGCAAGGTATCTACTTTTCAGGATTTATTTTCCTAGTTCTCATTGATATACATGGTCTTAGATCTTAGCGTTTGGATATATTATAAAAATCAGGTAGTTGATAAAAAATTGTATATTCTCTCTAGTGGTCAATAAAGTTATGCTTACATTAGGATCATGCATATATATAGTGGCCAAGCTAACATAGCATGAAGAGTGAAAGGTAAATCAGTAATCAGAATTAGGGCATTAAATCATGTACAAAATTATACTGGAAATAGGATCCAATAACAAGAAAACATGTTAGAATTATTCAACCATTAAAAAATTTAATAAAAAAATTCGGCAAAAACTTCTGAATCTAAATATTTGCTGGTCGAATTCTCTCCACGAATCTACGAACCATTGTAAAGCTTGGTATGGTAGTAAGTGCTCATTGTACCCTATGTTGTATCACAAGCTACACTCTAGTCTTCGACTGGCTCATATTCGTTGATCATTACTACTTTCTTTCGATCCAATGCTAATCGATATAATGCATTTACTTTGCCGGAGTAATACGTGGATGACATAATTATTTTTTATGATATAAATAAAGTGTATAGCTTTCTTCTTTTGGTTCTTGCAAGCCTTATAGAAATGTAAACATTATATGTTGACGCTAATTTGAGCTCATTTCTGGCCGGAACCTCCGGTTGATGAAAGAACTAATTTACAGCTCATTTGCAAAATAGCAAGATAGTTGCTCTTTGCATTAAAAGAAGTTGTGTACACCAGCCAATCTATAGAAAAACTATCATGAAGGAGAGTCACATTCTTTTATATGATGCCCAGGTTCTTGAGACCCAGGACGATTCCAACGCCCATTATGTGGCCTACTGTCCCACATGCCAAGGTATCAGCCAAGGTGAATCCGGCCGGATCGCCGGTCTGCAGCCCGGATTCACGCACCTCGAGCTTCAGCCCTGCCGTCGCCTTCCTGTTAGCCGATGGTGCCAATCCAAACCTCCCGGCGAACAGCATCAAGGTTGTGGTGGTCACCATTATCTGCCCAAACATAGATCATCCCATCAAAGAACATGGACATGGTCTGCTTGTCATAAATCTCATCTAGAGTTGAATTCATATACCAAAACATATCAAGATGTAGTTAGTTTTTGATGTCATGGTTGCTTGTTCTCGGGCTTAATTTCCATTCGTCAGAATATTTAAGTTCTTTTGTATACATATTTTCCTAAATATTAAAATTTACATAAATAGCCTTCTAAAATTGATATTTGCATGTACATCCTTATAAAATACTTGCTTTGCATGTATACCCTTTATTTTCTTTTTTCCTTGTATATGTATCCACACCGTTTAACGCCGTAAAAAAAATAGCGGTTTAAAATTAAAAATGACTGAAACATCCTTAATGGGTAGATATGTAAAAAGAAACATTTATAAGGATATATATGCAAATAATACTTTGCGAGTGTATTCATACAATTTTATATATTTAGGAGAGTTTACATGCAAAAAATTCTAATTTTATTTTTTTCTATTTCAACTTATTTTAACACTCAGATTTGTTTAGTGCCTCCTCCTCAATATTTTTTTATAAAAATATTGCTTAAGAAAAAAATAGTATTTTGTGAGGGCATGCATGTAAATATTAATTTGGAGAGCATTTATACAAATTCTAATATGTAGAAGGGTATCTATGCAAAAAATCTAAGATTTTTTTTTTTTTGCGTGTATACCCTTCTAAATATATGACATTGTGTGAATAACCTTCAAAGTTGCTATTTGTGTGTATACCCTTATAAACGTGTGTATTTATATATTTGCCTACTATGGGTATTTTCATCATTTTAATTTTAAATCGCTAACTTTTTAACGGCGTTAAATGGCATGGATAGATACACAAAAAAGAAAAAAAATGATATATATATAAAACAAATGTTTGATAATACTATACATGTAAATATCAATTTTAGAAAATTATTCATGCAAATTTTAATATTTAGGAGGACATGTGCGCGTAAAATTTCATTTTAAAAGAGTTGTCTGCAGCGCTTACAATGTTTGTTGGTGAGCCAATGAAGCCACAGCGAGCACCCAAAGCTCCTTTTCCCCGTTGCCTGGTCGGTGGCAGCATCACCTGCCAAAAGAACAAGAGAGAGTTGGCCAGAAATGGTTGGACTCATACAAGAAAATGATTGTGCAACTTAAACCATAACATGCTTCCCTTCATTTCTTTTCAAAAATACATCTTTTTTGTATAATGATTACTAAAGTTGAAGAGAATTAGTAGATAAGTTGTATAGAATACCAAAGTCTAGAACTGTGAAGCATAGTAACATCAGGAGCTTATATACCCTCTAACCTTTGTTTTGTTAGCATTTTCCATCTCTACAAAGTCATGAAAACCCACTGGAGTTCAAGGAGACTCATGCAATGGACTCCAGTGGTTTTTATAACTTGAAACTCATCACAAAAGCTTTTGAGGTGGGCAAGTAGTGGTATGTAACTTACCATGGATGGTTGGGCCTTGAGGCCACTGAAGTGTGGGAGAGAAGTCATGACTGTGGGTGGAGTGGCGAGCTTGGAAGCCATGGCTTCTTACCAGTGTAGGAATCAAGAACTACCCTTCGTTGGGTTTTCAGGTCTGGGACTCGAAGAACCTTTAAAGCTTTGGAAATGGAAGCCTCGAAATCTTGGCCACAAGAGAGGCTTGTGGCCTCAGGCCGCCAGCGGATAATCTCTAGATTTCTTGGTGCTGACGTGGCTGTACCTGGTTAGCGTTTGCCAACTGGATAAGATATCGTTTTGAGACACCGAGTTTGATGCTCAGTTTAACTGGCCATTTTGGGCTGAAAATTTCATTTAAACTTGGGTTGGGTTCAGGCATGACCACATCTATGGATTAGCTCTTTTTTGTCCCTATCAAGGGATTTATTGATCTCTTATCTGGTGTTTCAACTTAGTTGAAGGCATCTCGTGTAGCACCCACTAAGATGATTATTCTTTTAGGCTAGATGTGCGTGTGCTCATCAAGATCAAAATTATCCTAATTAACATGCATTTGCTCAGTTTAAGCTCATCCATCCCAAATATCAAAGCACAATGTTCCTACATTTATGACTCTCGATTTTTTTCCACCGCCTAGCTGTTACAATCCTATGTAATCCAAAATTTAGGATAATAATTGGAAAGAAAGAAAAAATTATGAGTGGCAAGAAAAGATTTTATAATTTAGACATTTATTATTGCCCTACTAAAGTTTCAAACTGCTTTGAAGCAAGCACCTTCAATTGGAATGAATAATTTTTAAACAAAAAATAGCCTCATTCTTAATTGGCATTTCTTTTTCTAATATGGTGCTTTGAAGCCTTCTTTGTATGCATCCCCATAGAGTTGCTATTACGAGTTTTTCCTCCAAGTTTAAGATTTTTTCTCTGAAGTGCAACCTAAAGACCTTGCACTTACAAAATAAATCCTCAATACTTTTGCTAATAAAAAGAATATGAGAGTTTTCTAAGTGCTAGGTTTTCCATATACAAACATTTTTCTTGTTTTTATTGGCCTCCCGAAATATAGTTGAGAAGCGATCCAGTCTAAGAGTAAGTATTTTTCTTTTAATTCCTCGCCCATCAGTATAGACTGCAATTCTATGAGATAAATGTCTTCCTTCGACAGCTGTTTGAAGTGAGAAAGAACAGGGTTACCCCACTTATTTCTAATGATACCACCAATGCCAGAGTAACTTCTCGATGTAAAGCCAGTGTAAAGTTTAAACCATTGAGGAGAGAGCTTTTCCCATAAACAAGTCTTAACAATGGAGCTTTTAGTACAATTGGATGGGATCGACTTGTTTCCAAGCTGGAACCAGTCTAAATTTTTTTTGGTCCAATATGAATTGAAGTTACTTGGATTAATATTGGATTCAAAAATATGATCCATTTCAAATTTGAATTGGATTTGGATTACTAAATTTCCATTCCAAACCAAACTGATTCCCTTTATCTTGTTCTAGTTGATACTCATTTCATAAACTTTAACTCTGTCTTTAGTTGGGGTCATGAGAGGAAGGATGGGTAGGGTTGGAAAGATGGATGGCCTCCATCCACCATTTGATCTAAAAAAATCTTAGGAATGATGAATATTCGATAAAAAAGAAGAAATTACCTATCCATCCTAACCCATCAATTTGCATCTTCTTAAATTAGGAGGATGCAAGGAAGGATGGATGGAGCATGCGGGGGTGAGTTTCTACACTGACAAAATTATCTCTCACTAATTTTTGATAAAAACCTAAAATTTTTCATTCTTTTACTAAGACAAGAGACCCTCACTAATTTTCTGGCAAAACCTAACCTTTTATTAATAATATTACTTTTTATGAAATAATAGTTTAGTAAAAATAGCATATAAATATCATTGAGCCTCCATTTTATTCCTTCTATACCAAGAAAAATTATTTCCTGCACTGCGTACATCACATTGCCGTGTATGCGGTATATCACAGTCATTTGTTTCTATAGCGATGCATCGAGATAAGCACTTGATGAATGGGTCCCACAGGAATGAGTGGCTATATACACTGCATGCACAGCCATGCGGTTCATGCATGTACGGAATAATTTCTTCTATACCAAATAATGAAGGAAATCATTCTATCCATCTTTTCAAGTTTCTCCAAAGCATGAAAAGATGAATAAAAGACCTATCCATCCATTCCTTCATCCATCCTTCCATCTCTATCCATCTTCTTTTGCATCCATCCATTAGAGAGAATATAAACTTTTCACATAGCAAGGTAGCTACTTTGGATACTTTCTTCTTCTTTTTCTTCCTTAATATTAAAAAGGCCAGTTTCAATCTGCCCACATGAATGAGCGGCTGTGATATACTGCGTGCACGACCACGTGGTGCATGCATATACGGAATAATTTTTTTCTATACCAAACAAAAAAGAAAATCATTTCTATCTATCTTTTCATGTTTCTCCAAAGCATGGAAAGATGAATAGAAGACCTATCCATCCTCTCTTTCATCAATCTTTCAGTCTCTATTCATCCTCCCTCGAATTCATCCTTCAAAAAGAATACAAGCTTTTCACATTGCAAGATAGCTACTTTAGATACTTTCTTATTCTTTTTCTTCCTCAATATTAAAAAGGCCAATTTCAATGATCCCTTTTTTTCATTATATATCAATAATAACAAGAGAAAAGGTAATGGCCTTTATAATGTTAAACAATGCAGTGTCACAATTCATTATAACATAAATAATGCTTACCATTTTACTTATACTTTTCTCTCAATGAAATCTATTTATTTTCGAAACAAATTTTTTGCATACTTTTTCACCTAAAAATATTGTATTGTTCGGATTTAATCTTTCAATCAATGAATAATGAAATCAAAATTTAATGCCAATATTATTATAGCCCATTATTTTATGATATATTGGTTGTTTTATTCAATAAAAAATCAAAACAATATATTTTTTGAGTAAATAACCACCATTATAACCATTATAATGGACAATTAATGGTTTCAACAGGTCTGTTATAATGAAATAACACCATCATTAAAACCTTGCCTTCTTTTTCTTATACGGCATGTGATTCAAAATACATTGCTATTTGTTTGCTTATAATTATATAGGTTGCAGTTGCAAATGCTATAATTGAATTGTAGACTGCATTAAATAGCAAAAAATGATTCAAACTTTATATTTATAACTACAAGTAAAATTACACGCAGTTTCAACTACAAGATTTATTGCAAATGCAAGTAGCCACCAAGGAGTCGCCTCACCATTCTCAAACAATTAAAATTTGATGTTATAAAATTTCAACATTAAATATTAATTATTTTAAAAAAACTATAATAAATAATAAATTTTAACATAATAACACATGTAACTATTATAATATCAAATTATTTTATTGTGATATAATTCCTATAGCAATTGCTGTTATAATAATCTAATAATAACTTATAAATAATATTACCTTTTCTATTATAGTTATAAGAATAATATGATGATTATTGTACTATAATAGAAAAATACATTACTATAGTTATTAAAATTCTAATGTTATAATATACATTTAAAAATATAGCTATTCTTATTCTTATCATCATAATAATACACTTATTTAATTATTATTGTATCATAATTAATTTCTTATTGTAATATATATTTATAATATTATATAATAATGATAATTTTGTTATAATAAATATTATCCTGTAATTATGAGTTATTACACAAAAAAATTTAAACTTTTGTTAAGTCTAACTACATTTCAAGGGCTATTAAGTTAGCAATGAACAATAACTAGAAATGCCAATATAACATACAAGAGATTAACTATGAAAAATTGTCCAAATTTTGGCAAAATTGGGTCCGGATCTAGATTTCAATTTTGCTAATTATGACACTTTGGGTTTGGGTTTGGATCAGCGATTAGGGAATGAGTATAATGCAATCGAAGCCATGTAATTTTGACCTTGGCTAGAGAGCAAATCATAGAACTTAACAAAACTAGAGTTTTTTTTTTCCCCAAAAAATCAATACATATGCTCGACATGGTATGGATATCCAACAATTAGCATAAAAAATTCACCTAATTATTGATTTTTCACAAAAAATCGAATTATCTTTTTTAGAGAAATATGCATTTTGGAACCCATTTTTGTCCCTAGTTTTATTACAAGAAATCCAGATAGACATCTATGGGATATTCACTGCACTTGATGGGGACCACACAGTACACGTTGGAGTTGTGAGAAGAGCACCGTCCCCCCCCTCCTGCCACGTGACAGCTGGGCGCTTTTTTTGGTTCAAAAGAAGCATTTTTTTCATTGTTTCTTTTAAATTTCTATCTCCCAGGCTCTTACATCCGGCGCAGCACAATCGCCCACTATTTTTCATTCCAAGTTTATAAGCCCTGCGGCCTCCGGTCGGAAATGGCGTCTTCGTGAAGGCAGCCGCGATGACGTAAAACTCCGGCCAGAGAACTCTCCCCCTTGCGCCCCCCCCCCCCCCCAAAAAAAGCGGCGAAATCCCGTTACAGAGCTCGCCCTATCGCCATCACTACCATCCAAGGTTGTACCTTTCTTTCTCTCCGTTTATATCTTCCCTCGTTACTATTTTTCTCTTTAAACCGTTATTCTCTCTTAATTCCTTTTGGTTCTTCGTTTTTTTCTTGTTTGTTTTTTATGAGTTTTTGACCTTTTCTGACGAGTTTCTTTGTTTGTAGAAAAAAATGGCGATATTTTTGCACCCTAATCGTATCGTTGTTCGGTTCTCTGAAATTTTATATTGTTTTGTTTGTTTTGGCGGTGATTAGGGTTTATGGATACGAATCTGGATCCTTCCTTGATATCTTTTTAAATTCGGGCCTTTCTTGTGGTTGGTCTGTGCGATTTGTTGGCTGGTTTGAGTAGTTTAATGCGAAATTAGGTTGGGTGGGTTAGAATTTGTAGAAGTTCGGCCACTTTTTTCATGGAATTAGGTTTTCGCATCTAACTTGTTTTCGAGTTATTTAACAATGATGACTTTGAGCTTTGCTTCAGGTCTCAGTTTCTATGTTTCCTTGAATGTTGCTGATTCCCTTGGTTCTATTTACATAGGATTTTGACTTCTGAACTGTTTTCTATAAGTTGACCACTATTTTTTGATGAAAATTAATTTTTGAAGTCAGTTCGTTAATAAGGTTTGCAATTTTTGTTGGTCTTGTGGGTCTCCTACAAACTTTCTTGTTGTGCTGTTTGAGAAGTTGATATTAGTTCTATGTGTCCCAGAGCTATGTGCTTTTCTGTCTACTTGTATCATTTGGGATTCATATTTTATGTTGATTTGTTTCTCAGCTGAAAGGGATTTGCGAACTTCTTATATCTTGGTAACGAAAGATGTATCTTCATGATAAAGAAGGGATGAAAATACAAGTTTTGGAATCACTGTTGAATTTTCTGAGCTGTGTTACTGGAAGTGTAAGTTATGCAATGGCTAGAACCTAAAATTTATATGTTTCGTTGCTATTTTCCCCCAACTCCGCTAGAGGATATTGTTATGTTTTTAAATATTTTATATGTCCTTTTACCGTACATGTGGAGACCATGATCTTCAGCCCTTTCCGAAGTGAAAATTTTAGAGTTCTCTTGTAGTCGGAATTCCAGTCTTTTGTTTGTGCTAGTCAAGTATTATTGTGATATATTGGATGACTTTGGAGATGACTGGAGTTTGGCTGATTATGTTTTGCATTTGACTTTTTTTCATTAATTTAAATTTGAATCTGACCGTGAGATTTGATTTTTCCCTCTAGTGTGACCCATTTTGGTCATTGAGTGTATTGAGATATCGGATGACTGTGGAGGTGTTGAAGTGATTGGAGTTTGGTTGATTATGTTTTGCATTAGACTATTTTTCGTTAATTTAAACTTGAATCTGAACTTGAGATTTGATTTTTACCACTAGTGTGACCCATTTTGGTCATTGAGCATATTGCAATATATTGGATGACTGTGGAGGTGACTGGAGTTTGGATGATTCTGTTTTGTATTTGACTATTTTTTGTTAATTTAAATTTGATTCTGAACATGATATTTTTCCCCCGAGCATGACCCATTTGGTCATTGGGCATAAAATTGGTGTTGCTTTCTTTATAGACTTACAATTTGTGATTTGTTCATCTGTCTGTGTATTGATGTGGGAGTACATGTTAGAGGACTTGAATCAGTAGATTCCTCTGGAAGGGTTTTGTGGCTTTTCTCTATGGGGGCTCCCAAGCAGAAATGGACAGCAGAGGAAGAGGCTGCTCTCAGAGCTGGAGTTGTTAAACATGGGGCTGGCAAATGGCGAACAATATTGAAAGATCCAGAATTTAGTGGCATCTTACGTTTGCGGTCCAATGTTGATCTCAAGGTGAGATCAAATTCAGTTATTGTAAAATAATTTAACTTGTCAGACTTTAAATAAAAAGAATATTGAAAGTGGTAGTATTGGTACATGATAGCTTTCTCAATAATTTAATGTGATTCTAATGCTTGATGCTGAATATCAATCTAAAAATGCATTGGGTTGGTTTACAGGACAAATGGCGGAATATGAGTGTGACTGCAAATGGATGGGGATCTCGAGAGAAGGCACGGATAGCCTTGAAAAAGAGCCGACAGATTTCTAAGAATGATGATAACCCAAAGGTTCTCAATACGGAAGTTGAGGATATTGATAATGAAATTGTTGACACCAAGCATCTTGCAATGTCTAGTGAGAGTTTAAAGTTTTCTGGTCCAAAAAGATCTATCTCAAGGTTAGTGTATAATTGCATCATTAATTCCTGGTTTGAAGGTATAGACATGCAGATTTGCATCAGGCAGTTATGCCGGCCTTTTGCTATCTTAGTTGTAATTTGGACTCTAACCCAGTAATTTGAGGTAATTGTATTTGCTTTGTCTTTAAAGGGCATATATCTCTACTGTTATAACACAGACTATAAACTACTTTGAGAGATTTGTCCATGTTGTGTGCGATTCCATCAGTGTGCTAATATAAATTTGAGGGTACCAAGCACAAATCTCCACGGTCCCACTATTCTCCTTACCTCTATTACCACTCGCATCTTTTAATAGATTCACCTCACTCTAAAGTAGAGAAATAAGCAGAGTATACCTTACAAAGTTGGATTGTATTCATGTAGTAACATAGTCAATAGGATCTGTTTTTAGTCAGATGGAAAATAACAACCTTCATCTTATGTGAATTGCATGTCACAATTACACCTTATTGGGTGTGTATCGGCATAGGAGATCCCTTTTCATGAGGGTGCTTGCACTTGTTAATGATTTGGAGATGAAGAGCTTTGAGTGGGGATATTGTAGGAGCCTTAAGATTTGGAAATGTCAGCTATTGATTGGGAATATTTGTCGGTATGAACTTATGAGCCAGAAGCTATGAGAGTGTGATGGAATAAAGATTTAAGAAAAATGACAGTTATTCTGGATAGGAAATATGGATCCATGCAAGCATGCTAGGATATATAGGGATATAGGATGTTGTCTTAGTTAGGCATTGATGAAGGGATTAGAAGGGATAACAGAACATGCATATGGTCTTTCCTGTCTTGAAAGAGCATATGGTAAGCTACGAGCACAAGGAATAAACAATATATTACAATTCCCAGGACATGCATGGGCAGTGACATGCCATATTTAGATCTTGCATTTTAAGTAAATTTTAGTCTACATATATATCGATGAGATGAGAAAAATTAAATGATAAATTGGAACTATTTAAAAAACATCGGACGATATAACTTGGACAGAGACGGGGTGGCCGAAAAGCTCAGAATCTCCCTTATAGTATGGTCATAAATCCAACATCATCCCTCCCCTTACAAATTTGGCATGGCTGCCAGCAACACGTAAAATATTGCCTATTTCATTAGGAAGTAATGTTTCTCAAATTCAGAACAATCATTGGTTATAACCCATTCTGATAGATGCCTTTCTCTCAGTGCAGCATTTTACATGCTTAGGAAGTTGAAGAATTCTTCTCAAATAAGAAAGCCTTTCTTGGTATGATCATATGGAAAAATCACCGCTTATATTACTTCCATTATGTTTTCAATTGGCCGCAAATGATTCTTGCTGGAGACTAGCATGGTTTTGCCACCATTTTCCCTCTCCCTTCCGTTTCAAACTTCCAATTGTTTTCCCAATTATGCGTCATAGGTGACACACAAGGATACAACACCCTTCCTCTCTCTTTTAGTCACAGCAGAAAATAAATGCTGCTCTTTTCACATCTTGTCATGTGTTTCTATTGTGCATGTGCCTCACGTTAAGACGTGATAAAATTTTTTTAAGCTACTCTAAGGTGTCCTTTCAAATTTTTATTACTTTAAATCTTTTATGTTTTCTTTTCTCTTTCATTCCTTCATCTTTTTTAAGGCAAGTACCTGCTAACATATAGAAAAAATATGGTTTGAAAAATATTGAGGCTATTTTTTTTGGCTTTTATACTCTTTAGTAGCTGAATTTAATAAAAAAAGTTATTTGTTCATCAATATTAGGCACTCATCGTTATGATATAATCAATATTTCAACCCATAATATCTTGCCCAATATAATTTGATATAGTTTGGTATGTAGGCCACTAAGGTTTCAAGTCTTATGGGATGGGGCTGTCCCAGTTTTTGTGGTATGGGATGCACTGCTGTTCTGCCCATCTCGACACCAAGGAAGGGGGATGTCCCAAGACACACAGGTCAAGATGCTTGGACGATGGCAGAATGGCCCCATCCTGATAGTTGGGATGGTACCCCATCTCAACATCCCACGAGATGTCCTTCCGGGATTTGAGACCATGTAGACCCCTATAATATCAAAATGTTGGCTAGGATTTCCTACTCAGTCTTTTACCATTTTAACTTAATTTATATATGTTCAATATTCAAATTAATATCTTAAAATAGTAGTTAATCTTAATCTTGGATTTATCGTATCTACCCAGATTTTAGTATTTTGATTCCTAAGATATTGGTTGAGACCCCAAATATCTTGACCCTTTTCCCTTTTTGCCCAAGTTTCCATCTCACCCGAGATATACTAAAGACATGGTCCATCTTGGTATCAGCTACCCACCAAGATAGCCAAGTTCTCAAGGTTTTGAAAAGCTTGTTACTAACATCTATCCTAATCCGATTCCTTACTTGAATCTATCTGGATATGTACATGAATTTTATCATCTAACTAATATTTGTAATCATAGCTGTCTCTGTCAGATAAAAATAGTTAGGAATATGAATACACAAATTCTGACATATTTAAAAAATATACAAATCAGTTTTCTGCCTTCTCTAATCTCATATAATTCTCATGAACTACAAAAGGGTAATAAGTGACAACATTGACATATTTTCAATGTGATGTTTCTTCGTCGGTTGACATCTTTAATTTAGCGAATTGCATTATTAACAGTTAGACGTTTAACCAGTGTAATCGAATAGAACTATAGGATCTAGTAAAACAGTCATGTGATCAAAGTTTTAAATATCAGTGGGATGGCAGAGCTTCGACCATCTCTAGTGTTGGGATAGGGCAATCTCCCTAGCATCGGGACAAGATGAGTTGAAAATTGGATTAGGATAGGACGGGATGTCCATCGTATCCAGTGCTGCGATGCGGGGGCATCCCACTCCATGGACATCCCATGATATCAAAACCTTGGATTTGATAGTGGATGCAATCATTTTTTGTTGTTTTTTGTACGATCATTTATTTTCTTTAGAAATAGTAAAAGAAAGTTGGGAGGCCTGTATACATTGACTTAATAAAACACAAAATGGAGTAATATCCTTTCCTCAAAGTTTAACTTTCTGATTTATATCTGCAATTTTGTCCATATTGTCAATAGCTGATTTCATCCATTTTTATCCCTAAAATTACATGCACATGCAATGCATGCTATGGCAAAAAGGAAAAAAAACATACACATGGATTAAATAAAATATATTATATTTAAAAAGTGCTTTATGAAATTAAAGTTAATGATTTTAATTAGTTTAGTATAATAATATTCTGATTATATGCTTTAGGAAATTATAATTAATGCATTAAGTATAAGAAACTTTGAAGAAATATGTCATTTTATACTCCTTTGGTGGTTCCTTAAGACAGGCATGTTCCCACTGCACTGTTCTGTGTAAATTTATATGTTTGGAAGCGTCATAAAGTTAAATACTTCTCAAGATGGATGATTAGAGAAATGATAGACTTTCTGCCTAGTACATTAGAGGCATTATGTTCAATAGGTAATCATGAGTTTATCATATTGAATGCAAGTAGAATAAAGAAATACAAATAATATAAATAAATAACTTATAACACTTGAAGTGCCTGATCTTACACTATTGGATGTAAAGTTGTTGAAGTATTACTGATTCAAAATACACTGAATTAAAGTGAATCTTGGATATAAAATTAAAATTAAAGCCAAATATCAGTTGTTGCATTTTTTTAGATATGCTATGTGCACCTTACACGCACTTTGTTGTTCTTCCATTAAGAGATTCCCATCAATTTTATTCAAGGGCCAATTAATCAGCAAACTAGAAATACCATATGGGCAAAGAAGGCAATGTGATGTAGGGAGATGGGAGTGGTGTGGAAACTTAGGGCATGAACTAAAGAGAGTTATAAGAGGGAGGGAATATAATGCCAAGGTTTTTATAATCACAAAAGAAAATGAGGGAGCCAATGCGTGCGTAAGAGAGAATTGTGCCAACTAAGGAGTTACATTAGCTCACATTTTTGAGTTTCACTAGAGATAAAGATGATGGGGGCACAGTTATCAGAAAGAGCAGTAGAGGAGATCAATCTCATGATCTTGGGAAGAGACCAGATTTTAAGCACAATAAGTTATTTTAAAAAAATAAACAAACTGTGGCAAGGCCTAAAGGCAGGATGGACTGCTTGAAAATCATTATTTGGAGGTCCATGCATAGTATCTTTTATGTGCTCCCTCGCATGCGTAAGATCTTTTATGTGTTCCCTCACATGTTGATGCAGCAAAGAGTGATTGGAAGTATTCATATAATCACTTCAAATCATGCATTGCCATGTCAGCACATAGGGGAGCACTTAAATCACTGTGCATGGTTAAGTATGAAAGGGGAAAGATGTACTACTCATGCATACAAGGAAAGAGAGATGTGAGGTTCGTTGCCTGAGATTGTTATGAAGGGAAGGAAAGAAAATCAAGTCATGAGACATGTAAATAAATAAATGGAAACAAGCCTTGGATTCATCTAGCAGCTAGTGATTGGCTGACTTGTGAGGTACAAAAGAGAGAGTAGGCAGAATTAGAAAATATAAAATAAACTGAAAATAAAACAAAAAATCCAATATTAGAAATAAAATAGAAAACTGAAAAAAGTTAACATTGAAAAATAAAAACACACTAAAAAAATAAAATGTGGGAAGAAAATTTGATGGATGGTTGTGATGCTATCTAAGAAGTACCGATACTTCAAAACAGGTGTTGTGGTAGTATCTAAATGTCGGATATGGACACGGATCCGATACTACCCGATACATGTCCGATATGGAAAATAAGTATCATGTTTGTTTATATTTATATTAGGGCTCAGATACTTCTAGGATATGTCTGGACATTTCTTAGATTTTCCCGGGATACTTCTACGATACTTTTAAACTTAGCGGTGGGCCACTAGGCTTGGGTCAAGCGGGTTTTGAACCCGGATTTGCATCCAGGTCTAATAACTTCAACTAAATATGGGATGACACCTAATCTCTCTCATGCCCTATGTTCTACCCTAAATCCCAATTGAGAGAAAGGAGGGAAGAGAGGGAGTGGACGGCTTGATGATTGAAAGAGAAGAGAGAAAATGTAGTATGCATTTTTTTTGTGTTCTGCATTTAAGTTTTGAACAACAGAATTTGTATCATATATCTGGCTTACTGATTTATTAGTTCTTTTCTCTATATTTGTTTATTTTGTTGCTAGATTGTTTAATTTTTCAGCCGTTGCTCTTGCTAAGTTTTGCATTTTGCTGCATATTTTCTTATTATTTTTTGTAACTTTTTTTAATTATGTTTCTGGCTTGCTGGCTGCTGTCTATGTATTTCCGGTAGAACGGAATATTATATTGCTGCATTTGTGGGTCTATGAACTTTTAAATGTTTGCTGGATGCATTCTTATTATGTTCTTATTTATTGAGTTTTCTGTTGTTGATATTTATTAGGTTTTTAAAGCACACATTTAAAAAATACCATATGCTGGACATGTTTTATCCTATTTTTTGCAAGATTTGCTATATCGACGTATTCGTATCGTGAATCTGTATCCATGCTTCCTAGGATGCCATTTGTTAATATTTTTGTTATCATTTATTTATTTCTTATTTATCTGAATCTTTAAATAAACTTCTACTTTTGATTTGGTTAACCTTTCTTCTCTTCTAAGAGAGTGAGATAATGAGGACGGAGAAAGCAAGAGAAAAAGGATACAAATGGAGGGATGGAGTTTGATTACAATGCAAAAAAATGAAGCCTAGTTTTGTCAGGGAAGGAAGATGTTAAAATTTTCAAGAAAGTATATTAAAAGAGAGAAAAATCTCATTGAAGAAGAGGTGCATGAGAGAATCATTTAGAGTCTGGTTCTTCAGGAAAGAAATCAGTTGGTTGCCTAATTGGTTAAGATATATGAAAGAGATCTTGAGTGCAACTGATTTATAACTCAAACAAGTGGAGAAAACATATTTACTAGAAATATTTCTTGATTAGACTTGATCAGATTCACGGAGATGAGCCGAATAAGTGCGTTTCTTTTTTTTCTTTCTTTCCTTTTTGTGGCAGGTGGACTATAGATAGCAGTCATGAATGGTGCTAGTGTAAGACAGGATTTTCCTAGATTTTTTATGAATTTAAAAAAAAACTATCTTTTTTAAATAGAGTACAGATGTTGATTAAGGTGAAGTAGTGATAGACCATATCATCAAATATTTTATAATCCAATATCATAATGATTGTAGTGGCTGACCAATTTGGAGTTGTACTGACATTAAGTTATCTTGGTCAAGTGGAATATTTGAAGTTTTGAACAATTACCAAGAGAACCAAAATATTGAAATCCCTTGGCCAATTTATAACAATCAATATGTTGGACTATTGGATGATATATCAAAAGGAAGACAATTACTCTTTTGTTTAATATTTTGATTTTGATATTTCCTGATTTTAAACCTATTGCAAGAATGTGCATGTCTGTGTACATGTAAACAGGCATGTGCGCAAGGTCATGGTTTGCAGCATCTGTATGTCTACTTATTGGTCAAGACCTCAACTAGATAATACTTAACCGTGCTTATCATTTTTTAAGCATCATTTAAGATGAATTTTAGTTATTGTATACTGTGAATACAATGAGAATAGATATTATATGCACATGATTTAGTATAGAAATCTAAACCACCCATCTTGACTTCCATTCCTCACCTGTCCTCTTCATTTTCTTTGATACTCTTTTTTAAGCTCTTGACCTCTATTCATGTATACACCTCTTTCTTGTATAAAAGAGCACAGCACCCTTAAGCTGCAATTTTCTATTTTTTTGCTAATTATCCTTTTATCCTGCGAAGAGGCTTTTTCTCATTTTGCCGGACAAGGTCATAAAAACTAATTGTATAATTTGAAGCATATGGACTGTAGTTGCAATGGATATGAAAATGAAAATGGAAATGAGGTCTCAGTTGAAGCTGAGGGCCCAAAATTATGTGATTGGAGAGGCAGGCAACATTTTGCAATGTGTATATTGATGATTTTGCAACTTTCTTATGGAACAAGATTGACCAATTTGACTAGCTATACATCCTCTTGATTAGAGGTATAAAGAAGATCATATATTTCTTTTGACTTCCACTTCGCAGTCGTGGTTCGCAAGGGTGAACTTTTAGATTTTAGGTGTTTTTTTTTGGTACATTGCTTTTAGATGCTTTAAGTGACATCATTTGTTTCCATTACCAAGCAAGCAGCATAAATGAATTTCTTCCTCCACTTCACTCTTCAGGTTTTTTTTAAAAATCAACTAGGAAAGGCAGAAAAATGGTCTTGTCCGAAGAAATTAAAAGTACCAATTCTTGCGTTTGTGAAACCTCTGGATAAGCCCCAAATAAAGTTATTATAGCCCTTGTTATATGCAAATTGAGCTTTGGCCCTTATGTTTGGGGTCAAATTACTCTATAGGTCAAAGAGATTAGTTTTGTCACACTAAATTATTGTTTTAGGGAAATTGAACAGAGGTCCATCAAGATGGTGGCATCTAGTTCTCTGGCTTTAAGGGTGTAAAACTTTCAGTTGGCGAGGTACAGATTTCTCAAATTCTATAGGTGAATCTAATTTGACAGGATATTTTTGCATAGCCATTGAACTCAACCTGCGAATAAATAGAGCTCCAAGTGCTGAAATCTGTCTGGCTAAATCGAGCTTGTTGTTTTGACACTTGGAACATGGAAATAGAAATTTGTACATGGAAAATATGCCCTAAGAAGCATTAATTATTGCACCCCTGTCTAATCTTCTAAAATACAGTTAAGCATAGCCTGTCTTGGATCTTATTTCCATAAAGTTGCTTGAAGTGGTCTCCTCACCATCAACTGTTGAGGTGATCCTTGTAGGTCAACGAGAGAATTCTGTTCTGAACAATTTTGTTACTTTTATATCTATGATACAGAAAAAAGGAGAGAGATGAAAACTTGACTAATAGAATGAAAGCTGGGTGGGTAACTTGACATTGTGCTTTTGGGGTATTTTGGGTCTGAAACTTGCTTTCATGATGTGCGGGAAATTTGATAAAATGACATTTTATATTGGGAAATGAAGAGGGTCTAAGCAAAATAGATGAATGTAATGGAGTTGAGAATGCCATGATTGATATGTGGTACGACAAGAAGGATAGCTCGAGGAATAAGTCACACCAGTTAAAGACAAAGGAACAAAGAACTCATTGAGATGGTATAGGCATCAGCAACAAAGATTTAGAAACGGTCTCGTATGAGAGATGCTTCAATCTATGTTGATGGTCAACAATGAGGAGTCTAAGACTAAGCTAAAATGGATAAAAGATGTGAGAAAGGATATGTAAGGGTTTGTGGTAATGCCAGAGATGACCCTTATCATGCAAGATGAGAATTAGGAATGATCCATTGACAAGGATCTATGTGGTTGACATTGGATAGTTGCAATGAGGCTTGATGGTTGAGGAATCAGCGATGCTATATATTTTACTGAAACTTCTGTTAATTCCTATGAATGCATCAACATAAACATAAATTAAGATATTTTTCACAAACATTAATAAAATTTTTGACAGTCCTTTCATTGCTAACGCCCCATTTGGTTGCACGATAAAGATGAATAGAAACGGAACAAAGCTATCTTTTTCTGTTTATTCTACTTTACTCTTCCAAACACTAAAACTTTATCCCTGAAAAGGGATTTGGACAGGCAGTTTTGAGTTCCCTCAAAAAAAAAAAAAATTATACTCATGGAATCTCCAAAGCTGCATTAAGTTCTGGAAAGTTGGTCAAATAGAGTTATTCCTCCTTTATTCCTTTATTTTCTCGCCAAGTTGTTTTTCCTTTTTCACTTTCCTGGATAACTTTATTCCTGAACCGAACGGCGCCTAAGGGTCAAGTTGTTTGTCAGTTTTTATCAATTGCATATACAACTATTGATGTCAGAGGCAGTTTTCTGATAAATTATGTTAGCAACCTAGTTCTTTACACTCCAGCATAAAGAATGTGAGCCTTCGTACGTAATGCTTATGTCATTGTCTCTTTGGAGACATCTAATGAAAGAGTTTAATTTGATGCTTGAATTGATAGTAAGTGATAAATGTTTTCCTAGTTGGACTATCTGAGTGGCTTCTTTTTCTTCTTCTTCTTATCATCATCATCATTATTATCTGATAAATTACATTAGCAGTGTCCTAGTTCTCTATACTCCAGCATAAGGAATGTGAGCCTTCTTGCATAATACATGTGGTGCTAAACAATGACTTTTCATGGTCTCTTTTGAGACATCCAATGAAAGAGTTTAATTTGATGTTTGAATTCATAGTAAGTGATAAATGTTTTTCCTAGTTTGAACTATCATCATTACCACCACCACCATCATCATCATCTTCTTCTTTTTCTTCTTCTTCTTCACCACCACCATGTACCTATTCTTTGAATATAAATTACATTAGCAGTGTCCTAGTTCTCTACACTCCAGCATAGGGAGAGTGAGCTTTCTTGCATAATGCTTGTGCTAAATAATGATTTCTCATTGTCTCTTTGCAAACACCAAATGAAGGAGTTTTTGATGCTTGAATTCATAGTAAGTGATAAATATTTTCCTAGTTTGAACTATCATCGTGGTCGTCGTTGTCATCATCATCATCATCATCATCATCTTCTTCTTCTTCTATTACTACTACAACTTCAAATATCTCTTGGTTTTAATTCTTTGAGAGGAACTCCAATGGAACTCCTACTCTTTTTAACTCTCTGAAAGCAACTCTGATAGATGAAGTCCTTCTCCTTCTTTTTCTTCATTTTTGTTTGTTTATCTGCCATGCAATATGATACTTGTTGAAGGACTGATAGGTAACTGCCCTGATGCCATTGTACGCGTTATTGAGAATTGACTTCACTGTGGAGATAGATTACTAAAATTGGAGAAGCATTGGGGCTTCTTTTCATAAATGACTTGGGGATTCAAATATTATTAGATTTGCTGAGGAGTCATTGAGGTAGAAAGTATAGCTACTTAACAAGGACCAACAACATTGCCCCTCTTTTAGCATATTTCTTATGATATTAGAACTTTTGGTGCAACCAATTTGGCGGACAATCGTGGCTAATTTTTTGAATGCTTGGAAGAAATTTCTCTGCTCTTGTAATTCTTTTTATTTATATATTGGATATGTTATTAATAAGGAGATCAAGTTCAAACTTAAATACCTTAAATTGGATGTTCTTCCATCATGAGACTTTCTGGAGTGCACTGTACTTGATATGGTAAATTGATTTATAGTAGAAATATGTAGTAATCTTGCAATGCCTTGCAATAACTTTGCTATGAAAATGGCCTCTGAATTGGAAGCTTCAGATTTTTCGATTTCGTTTGTCATCATAATTATCTTGTTTCTTATTTTAACAAATACTACTCTTAAATCATAATGAGTAACAGATAGCACAAATACGTTTTTTTGACTTGTTGAATAGGTTTCTTTCCATTTTGATAACTCCTTTTTTTAGGAATGGAGTCTTTATACTATTTGGGAAAGATGCAGATGTATGTATTGAAATTTTATTATTTTGATTTATTTAGAAAGCTGAGACGTATTTCAAGTAGTTTATCAATACTATCTGCTTAATGCCGCAAATAATGTAAAAGAAACCAATTTCAAAGTAGAATTTTTGGCAATTCTTTGGCTTAAACTAAGTTGATGTTGATCTTCAAACTAGATTTGCTAAATGGGGTTTGCTCTATAACCTGATGTCTGATATGTAGCTCACAAAAACTTGTAAGAAATGTGACATCATTTTGGATGGATATATAATTTTGATTAGGTTTACATGGTTTGCTTCTTAATAATTGCATTATTTTTGACTATGGAGGAGGATGAGATCGATGTCTTAATTAATAGTGAATATTTCCAAGTTGGTGTTTCCCATCGATTTAGTACATATAATAATATGTCATGTTTTAATTTTTTGGGTTTTAAACTATTTTTTAAATATTTCTCCTTATGTTTATTATATTTCTTAAATTATCTTTTTGTTGGACTTCCATGATCTTTGGGCATCTGTCTAGTGCCTAGATGCTAAATGGCCCCTTCTTTTGCTTACAGCAGTCGCTAAAACATTTTTGAAGGCAAAAAAAGGGGATCAAGATTGATGGATAAGAGATGTCACTAGTGGTGGTTTTATTTACTGCACACACATTTGTTGCATAGTACATTAGTAGGGTATTGGTCTTTTTTCACAATACTATTTATATGATTATTTATTGCCTTGTAATAAGAAAAGGGAATGAGAAAGAGCTGCAAATAGCTGTATGTCGTAATTAGGGCGGCATTGGCAGCAAGATAGAGAGGCACAAGTTTTCTGCACTATACTTGTGTCAAACTTCCATGGTATCTTTTCAACAAATTTCTTTGTTCCACACCATAACAACTGTGGTACCATGCCATCATCGTAGATATTATGAGTCAGATTATTTGATATAATACTTCTTGTAATTATCTCTTTCTTCTAGCTTAGCCAATTTTTTAAATGTTTTTGTACCTAAACTTTTCATCCAATGTTGAGTTTTCTTGTGACTTGGTTCCTACGCCACTTTGGACCTATCAGTTATCCTTAATAATTTCTAGTTGTTTTATTTGATTTCTTTCTTATGTATGTAGGCTGGACAATCTTATAATGGAAGCGATTACTACTTTAAAGGAGCCTACTGGGTCCAACAAGACAGCTATTGCCATGTATATAGAGGTGTTTTTCCAACCTTTGGCTGATTTTTTTTTTTGTTTATTTTACTTGGACGAAGTTACTGTGAAAGTTTTATCTTATTTAATTGCAATTCCCTGGATGAGTGGCAACGAAACATTTGGTTTTAGTTATTTGTTTCTCTGATTTTATTGACATTAGAAGCTGGATTCAGAAACTTATTTGATTTGTTCGATCTTAAGGAAATATAAGCTAATATTTTTCGAATATTTACAATAGCTATATGCCTTGGGCATATGATCACCGTATAGGTATGCCACACTGCCTTACACAATGGCTTGATTTTTTGTTTTTATACACTTTAGTCTCCCATTTTGTCTGCTCTAGGAAAATTTTCTTTGGAAACCATTTCCTTCAGCTTTTCAATTTTGTAACTACTAGATATAATATTTGAACGGAGGTTAGATTCAGTTGGCATGCACATCCACATATTTAATTTGAATTTCTAGCTTCTTTTCCATTCGACTAAAATAAATGAATGTGGGCATCTTATCTTAAAGAATATCAACATTGCACTTCTCCTTTTCATGGAGAACAAATAGTTCCTCCTTTCTATTTCGGTAAGAAAGAGAGAAAAGGACAGGGCTGAGCAAAATATGTGCTTAACTTTTAGCATGTTCACTTTATGGAACATGTGCAAGTGTGTAAGTTCGAGCATGACCTTGCATAGATGAAATAAAGGCTTCTTGTAAGATATTTAGTCCAAGGTTAGCCGTCTTCGTACCGGACCCTATACTGATGCTACACTAGTACAGTGTCGGTATGGTACGGTACGAAATTTTTTTGGCATACCGACACAGTATGGTATGCTCTGTACCATCCGGTTTGGGCCGGTACGGCATACCATGATTTAGTCATAATAATAAGAACACTATTATTCATATTTCAGAGCATGCGATCATGCATTTCATGTCAGATTATGGGAATCCTTTGCTAAATGAAGGTGTTGCCACTGGGATTTTTCTTTTCCTTTTCGTGTTGAAGATGGCCGATAGTTTTGTCAATCAATATGATGCATGCAGGAACAATACTGGCTTCCCCTGGATTTCAAACGGTTGTTGTCTGCAAAACTGAAGGCATTGACTGCAAGTGGGAAATTGATTAAGGTAATTTACCTTCTCATGCAAAATGCAAAAGTTATATTAGATTATGGCAAATATTGTAAGATGCATTGCAACAGTATTGGGCATTGATACCAGTGCATTGGATTTGTTCATTTTCCTCTATAATAATGGAAAGTATCTGGTGCTTTGGAATTGACTTGCTATGGCTCATTTTGAACTGTCTAATCTTAGGTAAAAATTGGTCGAGATACTCATTTATCATTGTTTAGATTTAGTATTATAGCTTAATATAGTTGTTTCAGACTGGTCCTTGGCAAATTAACAAGCTGTTGACTGAAGCATTCTCATGGTCTACCCTTTAATAAAGCAAATAAGGTCACCATCTCTGACCTAAAATCCAGTTATATTTAAGAAAAAAGATTATGCTATATTGCATGTTTTTCTCATTAATTTTCCTTATGCTGCATTGGTTAGTTTGAAATCTTTGGAAGACTGATTAGAGAGGTTGATGAAGCTGGAGCATGTCTACTGAATTTTGTTAGGGTGAATGGATGGAGTGTTGGGTGGAACAAGGGAGTTCCCAATGAGTTTTTAATAATGGTAATTAAAGAATTAGGTGGAGAAAATCATAGTTGTACTAATAGCTCACTTATCTAAAAAGAAATCTTCAGGAATCTTGATATTGCCACTACAGGTGAAACGCAAGTATAGGATAGCACCAAGTTCAGTTTTTTCAGAAAGAAGAAACTCCAAGGTGTTTCTCCTTGAGGAAATGAAATTGGAGCCTCCCAAACCAGAAAGGGATGATATAAAAGTTCTTACAAAAGCTCAAGTTGATTCTGAACTAGCACAGATGAGAAGCATGACTGCAGAGGAGGCTGCAGCTGTTGCTGCTAAGGCAGTTTCAGAGGCAGAGGCGGCCATTAAAGAAGCCGAAGAAGCGGCAAGAGAGGCAGAGGCTGCAGAAGCCGAAGCAGAAGCAGCAAAGGCATTTGCTGAGGCGGCTATGTTGACGCTTAAAAAACGGAATGCAGCTAAACTGGTAATGTTGTGTGTATATGTCTCCTCAACACATGCGCGCACACACACATGTGATTTATAGTCAGTATTTTGATGCTTTAGTTGATTGACCCTTATTTGGGTCTTTATTTCAATGCACATGCCTTCTTTTATGGTATGCGTAGCCCATATTTGAGCCCTTATTCACAAAATTGCAATCCTGTCTTCCTATTTTATGCCTTGTATGGTTCAAATAGCAATCAAGGGACTCTGTTTTGTTTTGTTTTGTTGGTGGAGATGTTAGTCTACAACGTGTGCTGTATTTTTCAGACTTCAGACATATCAAGCAAGTGCCTCTTGTTTCTGTCAATTTATCTCGTACTTTGTAAAATTACCTACTTTTCTGTTGTTAAAGTATTCGGGATTTCTCACTTTTAATCTTGAATATCTTTTTTTGGATGTGTATTGATAAATGACTGTTGTCCAATTAAGTCACTCATTTGTGTCAGGTTTTATGTGGTTGAACTTTCTCGAGGATATATTGATTTCTCATGTATTTCTTTAGCTGTAAAGCAGTTTTAGAAAGATGTGATATTTCTTATACATTACAAAAAAAACATATTGGGGTTCTGGGTTAATTATTTGGTTGGATTTCAAACTTTATCTTGTTTCACTTCCCCCTCAACTCAATCAAACATTCCACCAATGCTTTTTCTTCTTTTAAGGGTTTGAGGCAACATGATCCTCTGCCGGCCATTTAATTACCTTGATATTTGAGGTCTTCCATGTGTTTTAATGGTCACTTTTGGAGAATCTAATAGTTAGAAGTTCATATATTCTAGTAGGTCTAGTTTGATAATGCATCTTCAGGGGTTCTTGGGTACTATTTTATTGGTCACTTTTGGAGAATCTAATAGTTAGAAGTTCATATATTCTAGTAGGTCTAGTTTGATAATGCATCTTCAGGGG
>JAOXJJ010000069.1:17342420-17365236 GCA_025769935.1 Phoenix roebelenii | reverse complement strand
TTCTTGGGTACTATTTTGCCATTTTGTTTTAGTCTTTTAGGTTTGAGGAGAGTTTTAAGAACAGTTGTAAAGAATTCTTAGATATTCTAAAATAGTTCTCATTCACTGTCTTTTTCTCTCCTTTTCCTTTTTTCCTTTCTCTTTTCTTCTTCCTCACTTCTCCATCATCCCCATGATGAGGGCCCTAATTATGATTGCACTTTGATTGCAAATTTGCAATATCTATTGCTGCCATTAGACGTAGCTATGGATTTTCCATCTGCTGACCTAGAATAGGTTGTGAGAGTCAGCTTAAAGAGTCATGTAGGATCTTGGTTAAGCAGATTCGGGTATCCTAGGCACTTGCATAAAAGTCAAGCACTAGGGAAGGTTCAGCAGCCATCTAAGCTGCCTCGTAGAATGTTGCATCTTCTCTCTTTTCCCCCCCAGTTCCTTTTTATTCCTTTTTTTTTTCTTTTTCTTCTTCTTTGTTTTAGGAAGGAAAGGGTGATTGGGTAGTGGGTGGAAAGGTTTTGGTAAGAGTCTTGATTTGTTGTTTCCAAGGTTTATCGAACTGGTACTAGGGGTCATATTGGCTGGCAATCGATTCGGTACAGTACAAATCGTATTGTGCCAATCCAACACGTACCAAACTAGGGAGAGGGAGGAGAGGGAGAAGGGGAGAGAGAGGGGCCCATGGAGAGGAGGGTAGAGGGAGGAAGAGAGGGAGGGAGGGAGGGAGAGAGTGAAGTGGGATCGAAGGATGTCGACGATCGCGATTGGAGAGGAGAGAGAGGGAGAAGAAGAGAGAGATGTGGAATGATCTGATGGAGGAACTAAGCAGGTGGCATCGATGCGAGAGGCATTCACCTTGTTCGATGCCTAGTGCCCTTCGACCACTAGCTCCATGACATGGGAGAGAGGGGGACCTATCTCGTCAGCGGTGGTTGGCATTGAAAGAGAGAGCAACAAAGCTAGGGCACGATTGGAGGATCTTCCATCTTTGAGAGAAATCTTCACGGGGTGAGGGAGAGAGTTTATAGGCCACCAACCTACAGGGCTGAACCATCTAGAGTCGGTGTCAGTTCAGTACGAGCTAAACCACCTTATTGGGTTGGTTTGGTGTTCGTTAGTTGTTTTGCTTTAGTCAGCAATGACATCGTTGTCTTATATATTTGATACTTGGAAGTACTTTGAGTATCTAATGTTACTTTTAAAGGCTTGATCCGGTCACTTTGTTACAACTTTTTCATGCATTAAGTAATTTAAGAATTTGATGTTGATTTTTAAGGTTTCACTAGGTTGTGCTATTGCAAATGTTAATTAAAACTAGTGCAATTATAGGATTTAAGTTTTTCGGATTGATTATTAGGTCAAATGCTTGATCACTCTTGTGTGGGATGTGGAATCATTCAGTTATGTTCATACGGAAGAATTCTTTGTAGACACGGTTGTACCGTAATTGCCAAGTTGTGAAACTTTAAATGGAAATGATGATGAATGAAATTATCTCATGCCTTTGTTGTTTTCTTTGATATGTGAAATTGCTTAGACATATAGATGGATACATGACTAACCACTATTATGTCAGATTTTCATCTACAACAATCAAGTTCGCATATGGTGTAAAATCTTTGCTTTCCTATTGAAATAAAGAAAAGGAGTTGCTAGCCTTTTTGTTTCTTACAAACATGTTAAATGAGGTTGGAAATTCTCCACCAGGAAACTTCTCTCTTAATGGTACTGGTGTTTAGGAATTAAAATATTTTGAAGAAATATTTTTTGTTGAAGAGGATGTTTGGAATGGGTTAGAAACGTTTCTTCTGCTAAATCATGTTTTCCCATTTGGGAGGGTTTGCTGGTGAGATCAAAACCTCGCTATAATGTGATTTGACACTGGATTGTTTGGGGGAAATGTGAGGGAATTAACGGTTCGTATGCCTATCAAAAATATGCAATGTGCATAAGGCTAAGGGTGGGAAGACTCGTATTAGAAGGTTGGGATTGTGACCACAGCTCTTTTAAGAAGTGATTTTACATGTTAGATATTTTGGGTCATTGAATAAGAGTACTGGTTAGAATGTTGAATCCATTTTTCACTTCATTTCCCATTACTATTTTTTGTGCAAGTTTGAATTGCGAGTAGTGCAAATCTATAGTTCCTTCTATAAAATCTCATTCCCACTATGATTTCTAGGTGAGATTTGCAATTCTAAGATTTAGAGGGTAACAAGAACATTATCATGAAAAAAAAAATGCCGAGTGAGCTAGTATAATGATAGAATGCTTTACCTCTTAAGTTGATCTTTCCTATGCAGGGGACTTTAGAAAGTTGGGATGCTTCTTATTGGATATCACGTTTTAAGACAAATATAGATTCAGGTTTTGTGATATCCACAATGTGGTCCAACCTCTTTTGATGTTGTTGTTTGAAGCTTAAATTTGATTTTTATAGGAGATGCCAAAGTGCAAATTTGTTTTTAGTTTAAGGCAATGAAATGCTTTGGTGCTTATCATTAAGCAGAAAACGCTTTGACCTTTACTTGTCCATTTTCTCCCACCTGGTTATCTTAAAGCCAACGAGATTCTATCAGTCCAGCAATAAGTGGGCTTTCATTTTGAATATCCTCTAGTTTTTGTTACATGCTATTATATAGTGATATTGTATGACTTGTTTGATAACTTCAATTCAAGAGGAACTAGTTTTTCATTTGGCTGGTTACTCTTGGAATAAAAAACAAGGAAAAAAAAGGGAACTTTACAACCTTTTGAAGTGAAAAGGAGATGGATAAGGTTATGTGGGCTCTGTCGTTGAGAGGATTAAAATATTTCCCATCTACTCCTATCATCTTTCTCATGGGTAATTTGAACCAGATTCTGGTGCAATCTGACACCCCTTGCACATGTATAGACATTTTCTTGGACCTCGAGGTGGGTGCTAGGTGGATGGTTGAACTCTCTCTCCACATGAAGTGGTGACACATGGCTCAGTTGAAACTAGGATGGGGAACAACTAATGGACTGTCCACTCTTTCTGATGGACAGGCATGTAGCAGCACTAGCTGCAAGAAGAACCCCCCCCCCCCCCCCCCCCCGGGTTTTTGCTGGACCAGCAAATAGCAGAACTAGCAGCAGAAGTAAGGAAATGGAGAGGAGGAACGATAGGGGACTTACTGGATCCATAAAGTTGCTCATCCTACCACAATATTGGCAAAGGTTATCCTACATATAGGTGAATGGAAGTCCAATTGACCTGTCATGACCTTGTACCCTACATTTAGAAGTGGGGTGGGCAATCCAGGGGTTTGCTTTCCATGAGGTCTTGATTTAGTATCCTCTGCAAGGTTGAGCAGAAGTCACAAAGTTAATGCATCTTCATCAGATGGTTCAGGATAACTCAATTTCTTGTAAGATGCTTTGAGGACACCATATGTTGCCATTATCATTATCACTCAGATCTGTCCTGTTTGAGGAAGTTCAAAGGCTCATAGATCATGTGCATAGTGGTATAGTACCCCTTAATATACTAAAGGCGAACACCAATGTTGACATTCTCGTCAATGACCAGAATTCAAGAGGGCAAGGGAAATTGTAAGACAGATACTCATTTTCATCAATTATATTGACCCAACTAAAGTTCAGTAACCTTCACATGGCCAAGGAGAAAGAATTAGTTTTCTGTTCCCCTTAAATTTTGAATCTGGCATTTTATGTACATTATTATAATGCCTCATACTTGATATTATGTAGAGGATCTATTCTTTTACATATTGCTTGTATGACTGCACCCATTCTTTCATTTGACAGCATCTTAGTTTAATAGTATAGATTAAAGGAGGCATTCCTCTTTGAAGGACATAATTAAGTGCAGTTTCATCTGAAGTGGGAGAAAACATGAACCTGCATACAATAATCATCTAATGAATTCTCTAAAGATTCAAAGTTGGCTCCACTACCACCTATGGACCATTAAAGAGTCAAGTCAGTCTTTTGCAAGAGTTTGCATATTACTACTTTCATATCTAAATTGCGGTATGCTGTATAAGTGACTTTTCCCCCGTACATTAGAACAATTTCAAACAGACAATTTGGAATTTATAATTTTTAAAACTAAACTTTTTTTATCTTTGCGAATTTTTGCAGATGGTTCGAGTTTGATAGGGAACAACTGGGTTATTCTGCTGTATTTCCTCATTTTCTCCATACAACATTGCCAGACGTGCTGCCTCTTTGTTTTGTCAAATATGTATATGGACAAGGTCTGTATAGCTTGGATAATGCAGGTCTCCTGTAAATAATGACCCTGGGAAACCTTTCTTGGCTCATGATCCCTGGCTGGAGGTTTCCCAGTCATCATCAGCTCCTTGACCTTATCATTTTGTAAGACATTAATGTGCTGTCAGAAGTGTCAGAGTGGAGAGCTGGGTTTCCATCAACTGAGAACTTATTTCAGTTACTTGGTGCATGACATCATTTGGACTTGAGTTGTGTTCTGTTGTATATGCTCTTTCTTTGGTTTTGCTGTAGAAGCGACTTAATAAAGAGGATTGAATTTTATTTCATCTTTACAGGCTAACTCTTTGCTTTTTGAAAGATGATATGGTGATAAGGTTATGTTTTTGGTTACAAAATCATGTAGACCTAGAAGTGCAGTGGTTGCTCTTCCTGTCATATGGTGTGGAATTTTTCTGGTCAGTGAGGTCATGGCTTCTGATCATATTTTTGTGAAGCTCTTCTTAGAAAAAATCTCTCGGAATAAAGCCACAGGCAATATCAAATACCATGAGGCAATGCCAGAAGCATTATTGTCTTGGTGAAATTTTGTTTTCTTGAGGTCTGTTTCCCCTGCATTTTCTGGAGGTCCTGTTCAGGTGATTCACTGCATTTTCTTGGTTGAATGCTGGAGGTGTCCTAAATATTGTGCTTCCTCAGCCGGTCGTGACATTTTGTTTTCTAATCTTTCCGGTTGAATATGTATTTATGTAGTTTGTTATCATCCATCCTATCAATTGTTTTTTTTAAGAAGTGCTTATTTGTACCTGAATATATTCATTGGTGATTGTTGATGGAATTGTTGCATCGATAATATTTTTTATTATAGCATTATTGGCTGCAATTATTTTCAGGCAAGGTTAAAGAGAAGGGATATGACCATATTTATATTTTCATGTATTATTGTTTGGTAAATATGGATATGGATATCAATTGAATGTTAAAATGTATATTCATTTTATTTTTTAAATAAATGTGGATACAAATCAGATGTTGACAATAAGGATGTCGATATGAATATAAAATTGGCTAATTAAAACTTTGAATCCCTAAATCGAATATATTACTGTATGAAAAATAATTAAATTAAAGATATGCTAATATTGTCACTTTTTTTTAAAAGGTTATTAGATTAAATAAGATTGTTAATAGAATTAGATATTCAAAAATAAAACAGACAGTTGTGCATAGATATTTATATCCATTTTATTTTTCTTATGGATGCAAATATTGATATTGGTCGAATAGTAAAAATTGGATACATATTTTTATCGGATGCTAAAATTTGTATATGTATTTAGATAGATTTAGATATAAAAATAAATTTAAATAGGTATTATTCTATTCATTTTTACGTTGTCTTATATTTGGAGGAAAAATGTTATCCTATGATGAGTCAGCTTACATTAGAGAACCTTTTTTTTTTTCTTGGAAAATGCTATGGGGCACCTACCGGCCACCCAAAAGGTTTCTCATGCACTCAATACTATACAAGGTGCGTTATGATCTATGGGAGCCAGCCCCTGCTTTATCAGTTCAAGGTTTCTGATCTATATTATCTTCATCGATGACTTCTATCCTTTAAAAGGAAGTCAGATTTCTTTAGATACTTCGTTATGTTTCACGAATGGTAAATAAATAACTTGATTTTAAAAAAATCAAGATTTTTCAGTCAAATGGTGGTGGGAAATTCACCAAAAAAGAGTTTCTCGATCATTTTTCTGTTGGTGGAATAAATTTTCTGTTGTCATGTCCTTGAACATGGAACAAAATTAGTGATACCCAGTGTTGTGGTTCAAATTTGGCCCGAGGGTGATCACGCCGGTAGAGTCGAAGGAGCCGCCGATAGTTGGAAGGAGAAGATGGGAGCTACCTCCTGTGCGACGGCCGCGGACCTGCACAAAACCTCACTGGTGTTTTCGGTGAGGGTCTTCCGACGATCAAGTTAGAGTGGGGTAGATTTGACCCAACCCAAAAGTTCCTTAGAAGTTACCTGACCAAGCTATATAGTCTCGGTGGAGTGGCCCAGATGGCAGAGGCACTGTCAGCCCTCATCATGAGGAGGCGTAGCTCTGAGCTGGATGGGGTGCAGCTTAGGCTGGCTGGTGGCATGTAGTACTGCTCGTTCTTAAGAACGGTAGGGCGTTGACAGTCACGACAGGGTATGGCCAGAGTGGTCAAGGTGCCATCTGACCGTTGAAGGCCAGATATGGAGACGTGACACGGTAGTGTTGTAAAGTACGGCTACGTAGATGAACATAGGCGCGCACATAAGTGCGCTTGTTGGCGAGGTCGAGCTCGTTAAAAGGTCGTGTCATGCATTTGACGAGGTCGGCTTGACGGGTGCTGAGAATAGCTCGGCTTTTCGGATTCCGAAATGTGCTCGGTAGAGCGCCCCAAGCTCGAAAGTCGGGGCGTACTGCTGGGGTAGGCGCTCCGAGCTCGGTCGGGGCGGGTTGGCGAATACTGGAGGCACCCCGAACTTGGTCGGGGGAGTCGACGAATATCTGAAGGCACCCCGAGCTTTGTCGGGGGAGTCGACGAATATCTGAAGTTGGTGGAACTTTTGGCGGAGTTTCGAAGTCGGGCTGGCTCTGGGCCGAAGTGAAGATTCAACCGATTTGCGTTGATGTTTATTGGGCCGAAACTGGGCAGCCTTTTAGTTGTAGGCTGGACGATCCATTTTTTCCCTATCATTTGCCTACCACTTTCGAGGTCGAGCTGCCTCACAGCTCAGACGATGGAAGTAGGCAGACTCCTGGTTGTCCAGTGCTTCAATCACATAGGTAAGAAGAGGTATGTACCGAATTGGGTATGCCTTGGCACATTTCTTGGCCGAGAGCTCGACGTCGGACTTGGGAGGTTCGAGCTGCCGGGTTTTCTTGATTAGAATCCGCCGTGGAAATTTTCTAGTGTTCCACGTGGGCGTTCCTTTCGAGGGTTCGCTGGAGTAGGACGAGGAGGGTTTCAATCATTAATTCTCCATCCCCCGAAGCACTCCGTCTGGCGGAATGTGAGAAGCCGGCCATTAATGCTCCCTTCTCCGAAGCGTCTCGTCTGGCGGAATGCGAGAGGTCAGCCACCAGTATTTCGATCTTTGGAGCGCCCTCCATAATGATCAGCATTTAGTGAGGGTGATTCGGAGAGATTTGTTGAGGCCGTCTTATGGTACACCACGTGCCAGGTCCCGGGTCCTCTGATCATTTAGACTGCTTGATTGGAGCCGCTGTAGTGGCCTATATAAGGCCTAGAAAGGGGGTCCTAGAATCATTACTTGACCCTCCTCTGTTCCTGATTTTCTTTCTTCAGCCACCATTGCCATGGCGTTGGAGCTTTCTTCTAGACGCTCTTGGGAGATTTCTGTCATCTTTCGCACTGGCCATTGTTTTCTTCTTTCGGTAGACATTCTTCTTCTCTGCTTGTCCACCCTTTCCGGTGAGCTTTTGGGTAGGCATTTTATCCCTCCTTTCGGTCGCTCGGAGAGTCTTTCGTCTTCCCTCTTTTCTATAATCTTAAGACCAGGGCAATGGACTCGCCGACGAGAGCATCAATGTTCGATGTAGGTCCATAGCGAGCTCAGGCCTCTTCCGAGAGGGAAGAGGTTGAACATGAGGTGGGCCTAAGCCCGTATGGAACCGGCTCACTTATGAGCGACGAGGATCTGGGCTCGGTTCAAGCTCGATTCTTCATTCCTCCGGAGTTCATCCTTGAACTCCTGGACCTCGAAGGCTGAGTCACTAACCCACCTAATGTTGGGTCGGAGTGTACGTAGATACACTCCAAGCAGGGCTGAGGTTTTCTCTGCATAGATTTGTGGGGGAGCTCTTGATGGTGTATGACCTGGTGCCTATGCAGCTCACCCCGAACTCGTGGAGGCTAATCATCGGCTTCCTCGCCCTTTGCCTGGCACATGGCCTATCCCCCTTAGTGTGTCTTCAAGAGTTGCTTTATATTAAATGGCAACCCTATGGATAAAGAGTGGTGGTATTTTTTTCCTCGAGGAGGCCGCAAGCTATTTGGGGGCCTGCCTACTTCCATCCATGGATGGAAGGATAATTTTTTCTTTATCTCCTCTAAGCGGTCGTGGAGATTTAATCTGACCTGGAGCTTTCCGCTAGCCTCGGTGAATAATAGGCTCCCGCAGTTGTCGCAGTACAAGCAAAAGACCTTAGATAGTTTGCTCGGACTGAAAGAAACTCCTCGGCTCCCTGACCTGCTGAGCGAGGAGGCTTTAGTGAATCTTGGCTTGAGCCCGGCTCATCCCGAGGTAAAAGTAATTTGGCTTTTCCTTCTTTCCTTTTTACGTTGGGGATGTTTATAAGATTTTTTGTCTCCAGATATTGCAGGGATGATCTTCAACACCAAGACGCTGATGGCCACATATAGGAAGAAGAGAGCTGCCCCTGAAGGGGTCCGGTTTGAAGGGAGGCCGAAGAAGGCAAAAGTCACCCCCGACCTCGAGATTGATCAGAGAGAGCCCGAGGCTGCCACCCCTATTCTGGCCGGACCCAGCCGAGGGCTTACAGAAGAAGCCAAGGTGCCCCAGTCGATGATTGGGGGGATCTTCTCGACCGAGCAGCGGTCGCACCTGCTGACCAAGTCCCAGAGATCGCTGCGATGACCTAGCCATCCGGACTGGATTTCGAGCTGGGGTGTGGGCCCGGGACTTCGCCCCCCCCCACGGTTTCATTATGCACCGAGGTTGCGACCTTCTCTGAAGTTCCGGCCTTGGCGAGAATCGAGCCGATATTTTTCGAGTATGGCGGGGAACAAACACGGCACACACCTGAGGGCGATTTAGCCCTCGAATCTGAAGAGGTTGCTCGCGGGCTCGTGCGCATCATCATGCTTTCGTGCGACCGCGCACTGATGGAGGAGAACCTTGGCGACCTCGTCCATCACATTTACTCGGCGAGCATGCAGGTAGGTAATGTCGTCCTTCTATCCCTTGTTTACTTTCTTTGTGGATGCTCAGTTTTTGCTGACACTCTTCTTTCCATGCCAGTCTCTTCACATGGTTGATGTATTGATGTCTGGCATACTCGCCAATCGGAAGGAGCTGAAGGTGCTCAGGCTGAGGATGGAGCGTGTCGAGCTCCAAGAATAAGAGGCCGAAGCCCGAGCAGCATCTGCTGCGCAACGTCAGCAGGAGGCCGAAAATCGGATGGCCGCTGTTGAGCAGCAGCGGCATGAGGCCGAGGAGAAAGCTGCAGCCACCGCACAACAGCTTCGGAAGACCAAAAAGAATGTACGTGCTTCCGAGGCCATAATAAAGGATAGGCTGTCTTAGATCCAAGGCATGGAGGCCGAGCATTTATGGGCTTGCTCCTCTGCAAGTCGTATCTCCGAGCTCGAAGCCGCTCTGGTTAGCCTTCAGGGCGAGGCGAAAGAGCAAGAGCTGAAGGTCGGGCGGCTCGAGAGCCTGGTGGAATTGTCCGCCCTGAGGCCGTTGAGAAGTTTCGTCAGTCGGAGGAGTCCTCGCTGAACTGGTGGAAGGGGCTACTGCTGCAATGGTCCAAGATTTCGACAATTGCCATCTCCAAGTTCAGCAGTTCTAACCTGAAGTCGACCTCAGCGGTCTTGAACCAGACTTGGATGAAGCTGTCGAGGTGGATGGGGATGCTGTGGAAGCCACTACTAAGGCCAGGCCAGAGATTGCTCCCGAGGCTGCCGACGGGATGGAATCAACAGCCATTCTTGACGCCGGCGTTGGAGCTGAAGCTGCTGAAGCAGGCGGAGATGACACTCCCGAGGTTGCAACCGAGTCGGAGGCCGTAGCTGACACCAATGTGGAGGTCATCCACATTGACTGATTTTTACTTTTATTTTTGTACGATTAGCCGTTTAGGCCTTTTGTAATTTTCCCGATCACAAGGTCGGACACCCTTGTATTTGGCCTTCGATCTTTTCTATCAATAAAATTTCTTTTCTTTCAATAAGTATTTGAGTTTGTTCTTCTCTATGTTCGGACATCAAGATCCAAATTGCATGGCTCGAATCCGGGCCCATCCCACATAGCAGGGGTTGTATTAAGCACTTGTGGCTCCTCATTCAATAGATGTTTACCCCCGATTTTAAAAATAAACCTTATATGAGGCGAGCTCGTAGCTCCTCATTCAATAGTGTGGGCCACTTTAAGCCTTGCCCAGGGAATGAAATCGAAAAAGGGAAAACAAACAACCGTAGATTAACTAAGGATAGAAGTCCGCCTAAGGGCTCTCGTTAACTTGGGAGCACAGGCGAACTCGGAGATAAACATTCATCCGAGAATAGAAACCCACTCGAGGGCCGAGGCCAACTCAAGATTTAGAATTCCACCCGAGGGCCGAAGTCAACTCGGGACTAATAATAAGCTTGGGGATAAACAAATACCTGAGAGCAAAAATCCACTTGAGGGCTGAGGCCAACTCGAGATTTAGAAATCCACCCGAGGGCCGAAGCCAATTTGGGAATAATAATAAGCTCAGGGATAAACATCTACCCGAGAGCAGAAATCCACTCGAGGGCCAAGGCCAACTTATGATTTAGAAATCCATCCAAAGGCCGAAACTAACTTAGGAATAATAATAACCTCGGGGATAAATATCTACTCAAGAGCAGAAATCCACTCGAGGGCCGAGGCCAATTTGAGATTTAGAAATCCACCCGAGGGCCGAAGCCAACTCGGAAATAATAATAAGCTCGGGGATAAACATTTACCTGAGAGCGGAAATCCACTTGAGGGTCGAGGCCAACTCGAAATTTAGAAATCCACCCGAGGGCCGAAGCCAACTCGGGACTAATAATAAGCTCGGGGATAAACATCTATCCGAGAGCAGAAATCCACTCGAAGGCCGAGGCCAACTCGAGATTTAGAAATCCACCCGAGGGCCAAAGCCAACTCGGGACTAATAATAAGCTCGGGGATAAACATCTATCTAAGAGCAGAAATCCACTTGAGGGTCGAGGCCAACTCGAAATTTAGAAATCCATCCGAAGCCAACTCGGGACTAATAATAAGCTTGGGGATAAACATTTATCCGAGAGCAGAAATCCACTCGAAGGCCAAGGCCAACTCGAGATTTAGAAATCCACCCGAGGACCGAAGCCAACTCGGGACTAATAATAAGCTCGGGGATAAACATCTATCCAAGAGCAGAAATCCACTCAAGGGCCGAGGCCAACTCAAGATTTAGAAATCCACTCGAGGGCCGAAGCCAACTCGGAACTAATAATAAGCTTGGAGATAAACATCTACCCGAAAGCAGAAATCCACTCGACAACCGAACTCACTGGCGAGAGAGCCTACTAGACTAGACTAATCGTCGTCGTTGAAAGTAGGGATGAGGAGTAGCCTGAGGCTAACTCGAGATTTAGAAATCCACCCGAGGTCCGAAGCCAACTCGAGAATAATATTAAGCTCGAGGATAAACATCTACCTGAGAGCAGAAATCCACTCAAAGGCCGAGGCCAACTCGAGATTTAGAAATCCACCCGAAGGCTGAAGCCAACTCGGGACTAATAATAAGCTTGGGGATAAATATCTATCCGAGAGTAGAAATTCATTCGAGGGCCGAGACCAACTCGAGATTTAGAAATTCACCTGAGGGCCGAAGCCAACTCAGAAATAATAATAAGCTCGAGGATAAACATCTATCTGAGCTCGGCGAGGTTTAAACAAACCCTGTCATTGCCTTCCAAGATAGGAGACGCATCTGTGGAATCCTACGGATGGGGGTGCCCTTCCTCGGCTCCCCATTGACGCCGAAAGGCATCCCGAGCCGAGCTCAAAGGATGACTTTGTAAATGCCCCCTACTCAGATCAGGGGCGTACTTGTAGAGTCTTACGGACGGGGGTGCTCTTCCTCGGCTCCCAGTTGACGCCGCAAGGCATCCCAAGCCGAGCTCAAAGGATGACTTTGTAGATGCCCCCCACTCAGATCAGGGGCGTACTTGTAGAGTCTTGCGAATGGGGGTGCTCTTCCTCGGCTCCCCGTTGACGTCACAAGGCATTCTTAGCCGAGCTCAAAGGATAACTTTATAGATACTCCCACTCAGATCAGGAGCGTACTTGTAGAGTCTTGCGGATGGGGGTGCTCTTTCTCAGCTCCCCGTTGACGCCGCAAGGCATCCCGAGCCGAGCTTAAGGGATGACTTTGTAGATGACACCTGCAGTTGCGAGACCCTCGGGCTCTCACCAAGTCCTGCAGGGTGCCCAAGGCAAGCTCCAGGGGCGATTTTATAAAGCTATCGGCATATAACCGGTGCTTCCAAGGCATCAAATGTGCGTCGAGCTTTCTAAGACACTTCAGAGACGCTTTGGAAAAATTTCAGAAGATAACTTCATTAGATTACGATCGGAGGGAGAAAACCCTGACATGAAGGAGGCTAAGGTTCTTTCTTGAGGGAGTAATTTACATCTGGGGTCACCAGCCTCGGGTTGGTGAATGTGGCCTCTTCTCGGCCCCTTAGGGCCAGGGTGGCATCAACGTGTGAGACTTATGGACGGAATATTGATAATACCCGCATTGGGGTGTCCGTCGTCGGGTCCGTCAGATGGTCCTAGAGTCTGCCCATCGGGCTCTGCTCCGTCGATTGACCCACCAACGAACCGGCTCAGAAAGCCTTGGCGGACGATCACTTCGATCCTATCACGAAGCTGATAACAATCATCCATGTCATGGCCGTGACCCCTATGGAAGCGGCAGTATTTGCCTAAGCACTTTCGTGACTTAGATGGTCGCATCTTCGGAGGAGATTGGAGGTAGCCGCAACCGTTAATTTTTGTGAGGATTTCAGCCCGGGAGGACGTAAGAGGAGTATACTCCTCAAAACTTCGGTGGGAGAGATGTCTCCCAAACTTTCGAGAGGATTTGCTCCTCGATCGATAACACTTCTTGCGGAGTTCCGCGACCTGATCCCAAAGCATCTGGATTTGTCTCCCCGCTTCCTCGACCTTCCTGTCGAGTTCAGCGGTTGACGAAACTCCAGCTGGATTAAGGGTTTGAATAACCATAGCCAGAGTTTGGACTTGCAGGGCGAGCAAATAAAACTGCTATAGCTGGATTTGAGAAATTTGGTCTGCCAGCACATGCGATGTAGGAGGTGGGCTTTGGAGAGAGCAGTCGGGCACTGATTCCCACCTGCTCGATGCATTTGGGACCTCCTGGCTCATTATCCTTGTGGTTACGGCTCTGGCCCTTCCTCTAGCACCAGAAATGTTGTGGTTCAAATTTGGCCCGAGGGTGACTACACCGGTGGAGTCGAAGGAGCCGCCGGTGGTTGGAAGGAGAAGACGGAGCCACCTCCTATGCGACGGCCGCGGACCTGCACATAGCTTCATCGGTGTTCTCGATGATTGGCGTTGACGTTTATTGAGCCGAAACTGGGTGGCCTTTTAGTTGTGGGCTGGATAATCCATTTTTTCCCCTATCACCCAGCATGAGCATAGACACGTAGTTGAACTTGGCCTGGTCATGCTACATCAGGCTTCTATTCTGAAACGCTTTTGGTTCAAAGCTTTTCCGACTGCCAAATTTCCTATGAACAGTTTATCACCACCAGTGCTGGGAATGAGACGTCCATACACCCATCTTTTGCGCACCATTGTTATCCATATCTCAGAAACTATGCAAACAAATAAGTTTGGTTTCGGTTCTTTGCCATGTGTTTTTCTGGGATATAGTGAGCAACACATTATGGTGTTTGATGGGAATGTCTTTCCTTCTAATTCAATCTGATTCAGTACATGAGGATGCGGAGCTATCAGTGTTTCATGGATGGCTTGATCCATGTGAAAAAAAAATCATCGTTCACCATTTGGTCCCATAACTTTTGATCATGCCAGGCTCTTTAACAAGCCGTTTTCCAGGCTCATGTTGATAACCATGGTACAGTTGTCTGCACTAACGCAAAAGTTTCCCATGATGATGCTACAATGGCACCACATCTTGATGTGATCGAACAAGTTGCATGCTCGTACAAGCTGATCTCTACATGATAACCAACTTGAGCTACCATTTAACGCACTGACCATACCATACCGATACTGAACTAGTATATAGTGCAGAAAATATACCGACATTCAGTTTATATGCCGAATCGGATATCATACCAGCATACCAATACTATAATAGACTGGTACATGTTTCAACACCAAAACAAAAAACTTTGATCTAGACCCATCATCTGTTTCTTTGCATGCTAACCAATGCAATCCTTCATCTCCTCTTACTCCGTTGCTTGTACTTTGTACCATCTCACATGATGATAAGCAGAAGTAAAAGATAGTGTATTTAAACCAAATACAAATAAGCTCTCTTATTTATCTCTACAACTACTATTCTTATGAGCCAAAAAGTGAAAATGCCTAGAAACACCCTGGGATTGCTGATTCACTTGTTCAATTCACTTGAACATCATTCAATCTTCATGATCTTGCCAAATTCCTTAATTCAAACTATTTATATTATTTTGTGATAATTCGGTAGCTCTGTACATGACAATGTATCTCATGTTCCATGCTTGTATCAAAGACATCAAATTGGACTATCATTTTATCCATGAGAAGGTGGCTCTTGGATCGCTCGTCACTCGTTTTTGTCTCCTCTAGATACCAACTTGCAAGTACTCTTACAAAACTATTTGCCTCATGCTTGTCGCGATTTGCGCATCAAACTAGGCCTTGGGCCGGGACCATAATCAAGTTTGAGGGCGAGCATAAAACAAAGTAGTACGACGATTTGGACGCATAATGGAAACTGGACCAATCAAGTCATAATATGTGATGGGATATCACATAGGAAATTTTGAATTTGTCTTTGAAATTCTCCGCCATTCAAAGTTTTCTAAAATGACAACATTCTTAGATCATATTTCTTGCAAATCCACAGTTAAGATCACACAAGGCCGCTTCAAGATCTATAGCTAAAAATGCTTTGAGATCTATACAAAATATGATCCAATGGCTAATATCGTGGAAAAAGAGATCAATCATTTTTTCAATACAACCCAAACTCTTGAGATTGTGTGGACAAAAGCAATCGAATAGGAAACTTGTAATATAAACAGGTATAAGAGAATCCACACTCTTTGTCTCTATAACAAATACTATAACATTAATACTATAATAATACTATGACATTAATAAATTTTGCATAAAAATTCAATCGATTATTGATTTTGTCAAAAAAAAAGGTTAAACAATTTTTTTTATTTGCAAAACAATAAACACATAAAAATTTCCTGACAATATTATCTTTGGATATAAGTACCAGATAGGAATACATGTTTGTTGAAAAACTGATGCATATAATTCGAATATCCCTTACATATTCAATTAGACTATTCCTTGTTTTGCACTTCAATACAAGCATAAATCATTCCGGAACCCACCACCTTATAAACCCTAATAAGTGATAGAAAATTATATGATCCTAAGCTTTGTCATTACCTTAACACCCACCTAATATTCAAATCCAGAACCTCCTATTTATCAACTTTTTAACACCCAATCCACCAAGCACTTTTTTTTATATATATATAAAATTTCCGATCCCTCTGAAACCATGCACGCCTGATGATGATGATGGATGGGGGAGGGACCAAAAATTAAAAATTGGTCCATAGCTCCTTATCTTTATACCACAAAAGGGACGGTATTTTAAAAAACGTAATCTAAATATTATCTAAAAAATCAAGCCGCAAGATATTATTTAATTTTTTTTAGCTCCGTATAAGTATCCAAAAATTATTTAGTGCACAATTGCGTAGAACTAAACACATATTCGCATGATCCTCACCGTTTGTGTTAAAATCATATGATTGATTAAGTCCATTGATTGATTGTTTATGTCAAACTTAGTTGGCCTTACCGAACGTTTCTTTGATTGATTTGTGATTGATCATGCCAAACTTAGTTGAACTTATTAAACTTTGTCAGCTTCCTAATCTATATAAAGACTGCCCCTGCATATTGTAACATAGAGACAAAAATATAATTCTTTTTTCTGATTGTTCTTTTTCAACTGTTCGAATCCAAACCATATCCATAATATCTGCATAAACATGGCGCAAGAAATAGCATTTCTATCATACATCAAGATACACAAGTGATCCATGTAAGTAGATCAGCTTATACAAATGACAGGAAGATGAGAAGAAACTGCCGTTGAGTCCTATCTTTATGATAATTAATGATCTTAATAAATTTTAATCGATCTCATCCATCTTTTTCTCGCATCAAGATGACGTAAATCCTGGCACAGGAATTCTCCTTGGCCAAAATGATGCATGATGGTGCACTATGACTTCATAATTATGCGATCATGATGGTGTAGAAAAGGGAAGCATCACAAGTGAGTGCTGCTACTGTTGAATCATCACTCCCTCACAACGGCTAGAATCCCGGAACCATCATCTACTCCACCATATACACCAAACACCATAACTACAAGCCGTTGTGGACGGACGGCGCGGCCACCTCAACTCCAAGGTGGGTCGGAGTTGGCAAGGCATAAACCAAAAGGCAAGCACGCAGAGGCCATGTTTCGAATCTCAAAGCATTGAAAAAAACAAATTATAAAAATTTCTATAAGATTTAAATTTATCATACCTATATCCAATAAATTATAAAACCTATCCTTACAATCAATTATTTAGTTAAATCAATGACATTAGTAGATTTATTTATTTTACATAAAAAAGTTAAAATTATCACTGAGCGAGAAAAAAGATACATGCATTTTTTCTAGTGTTCTTTAAGTGACTAGTATTATCATTGGTATATTGCATAAAATTATTTTAGTTATTTTTATATTTTTTTGCATATTTGAATTTTATTAAAAATTAACAGTTTGATTAACATTTTGTTGAATTATACATTAAAGTATTAGATAAAAATAAAAATAAATATACATTTTTATGTAAATATAATTCATTTTTAACTTTGATTTTTTTTATAATTTACATTAAAAAAATTAAATTATAATTTTTTTTGAGAGTCTTATATTTCACTACCCAACGAATTAGATAGATCACACGGCCGCAATCAATTTATCACATCACTTCCGTACAAGGTTCCACTGTGTGCTAGCTTCGTTTGGCCTGACCCACCTTTGAATTTTTTTTGCTTGCTTTGCCTCTTTACAGTTTCCACATCTTCCGCACCCACATGGTATTAGTTGTACGTTACTTGGCCCCAATATTATAATTTACAAGCAATAAATTAGTTGCCCACGACTGATTAAATAACATAAAAATATTATTTTTGGGATTTTTTTCCCTTCAATGGGGGTTGTGGTTTGATTCCGGTGGGTACTACTGCTCGGAGGGAATCTCTCTGCAGTGGAACCAGAAAGGCCTTGAAGTAAAACAACTAAGAATTGCGAGCAAAGAAAGAGGAGGGTGGAGAAAGAGAAGGGACTGAACTGAGAAATAAGGTCAAATACCCCACTGCTTTTGAGATTGTTCAGCTAGTTTGTTTAGAAGTTTAGAGCCTATGGTTTTTTTTTTTCTTTCTTTCTCCCCCTTGCTGTGGTTTTGGTTGTCCTTTTTTGACAGGTGGGCTCTGAATGGGATGGTCCCCATTCTGCAATTGCAATTTGCTGCTTGGAAGGTTATGTTGAGGAAGTAAAAGAAAGGACAGAATAGAAACTGCCCTTTTGGAGGGTCTTCCATCCAACTTTTCTTTTCCCATTTTGGCTGTTTAATGGGGATTGGGTTCCTTGTGGGATTTGCTGGTCTTTGGAATTTGTGGGTGATGGCCTAAAGTTTGGCGCTTGGAGGTCAGGAACTTTTGTTTCCCTGGGTTCTTGGTTTTCTTGGGCTTTGTGGCTTGTGGAGCATCTCTGGTTTTAGAGGTTTTGGTGGGGGTGGGGGTGGTGGTGGTGGATTTGGCACTGGCTTCTGGGGGTTTGGCGGGTGGGAGCAGGTCTGGTTTTTCCTTTTTGTTGGGTATATGCCCTAGAATTGGTTCTGGGCTTAGATTGGTGGCTTGGTAATTTTTCGGTGGTTCGGATGAGGAAGGTCTTGCTTGGAATGGCTTAAAGTTTGGATTTTGGGGGTGGGATAGGGCTGAGATTACTGGTTTCTGGTCTGTGATTGGGGTTTCGTGGGGGTGATTCATTAAACTGCAACCTTTGATGTCTTTTTTTTTCTTTTTTTGATGGAATGCAACCTTTGATGTTTTTTGAGGTTTTACTGATCTTTCAACTGGTTTTTGGTTTCTGAAGTTGTTGTTAGGCTGAAACTTCCTGGGTTTTGCTCGAATTTGGATTTGTAGTTGGTTTCAGCTTGGTGGTGATGCTTTTGGGAATCCAGTTGCAAGAATTTTGGATTTGAAACAAAGATTCTCTCTCAAAAGTTGTGTTTCAAAGCTTGGAGTCTTAACTCACTCTGTGCTTCACTGAGGTATATTAGTTTCACAGAGAAGAGTTGACGCCCCTGATTCAGGAGTGTATTCAGAGGTTGGTATCATGGATCTGTGGTCCTCCAGGCTTGTGTAACATGCTTGTAGAGTAGTGTTCTTTTGGAGGTTCTCTAGGGTTGCTTAGGCGCGGCTAGGTTCTCTGCCCTGTTCTTTCCTTCTTAGGTTTAATAAAACATGGCTTGTATGAAGCTGGGATCAAAAACTGATGCTTTCCGAAGGCAAGGACAAGCCTGGTATGCTGCATTCTCTTCTTGTAAAATTTATTTATTAAATTATCTTCATGTTCTGAAACAGCCTTGTGATATGCTTAATTTGTTCTGCTTCTGTATTCTTCTCTATGATCAGTCCATGTTAGTTAACAAGTTTGATCTGATATTCAAGGGTCTAAATGGGGAATGTAATTGTTTAGACAACCTCTAACTTTTTGTATACTTTGTGGATTTAGGAACCTGTTTGCTTGTACTTTGACATTTGTATATATATTTATAAAATTGACAAATATATGTGCACGACCTCACAAGTATAAATACCATGCATAATCTTTTCATTGTATGTGGACATTATTTTTTTGTTTTTTTTCTATTATATAAAATCCAGATAATATGAACTGCTGTGATGATGTGTATTAGAAAATTGGGATCTTTTCTAGTTAACCACTATATACCTTTGTTGATTGAACTACTCCCTGTGTGATTTATACATCTTTCTTTAACCTGGTACTCATTATGTGAGCATATCTCAAAAGTCTGCTCAAATGTGCGATATGAATTTAAAGACTGATGATTTACATCCCAACTGTTTTTTCTTATATAAACCTTTTTCTTTCTGCATAAATCTTCTATTAAACTATATTGTTCGAGAGGAATTTGATGATATGAAATAATTCATCTCTGTTTTAAAAACTTCAACTGTGGTGTTAATGATGAAATGGAAAGCGATCTTGAAGGCATTTTCATAGAGAGCCAGCCAATTAGGGATCTTACCGCTTGCATGGAAACACATTTCCTTGTGACCTCTGTCGGCTGTGCAGTTGATGACTACTATTTCAGTGAATCGGTAATGCTATCTTTTCTTTGGAGCTTATTTTCGAAGGAGTGACCTCACCAGTGAATGAATGATGCAGCGAGTAAAGGTTGACCCTTGAAAGTGCAAGGAATTAGGAGGCTTTGGAAGAGTTTGACTAAAAAATTGTTTCAGAATCAATGAAGCAGCTATTAAGCGTTGACCTTTGGAAGTGAGGAATTAGGAGTACTTTCCAAGAGTTCATGTAAAACATTGTCAAATTGTGTCCAAGCAAATTTAGTTGTGCCTTCTCCACAGGATTGCAATCATTTAAACCCCAATATGTCAAAATAAAATGGAGCATATAATTTGGTAAACCACAAATGTTTAGATAGATTCTTAAAGCACTAGAGCTATGCTCTTACAAGCTTAAACTTAGTTATATTTGAGGATCAACTGTGGAGCATATGCAGTACCAAAGGTAGCAGTCTCGTGTAATTATGCTGATTGCATCTTGTGGAATTTGATGATCTATATGATGGTACATACGAAGATTCAAGCTTTATCCATGAATATTCTGTTTGTACGTTTGGTGTATTCTTATGCACTTCAGACATGTCAGTTATAAGGAAAGACACCAATTTTTAGCTTACACTTTATCTGCCTTTTCTTTTAAGTGAGATAATGTCACTGTTGACTAGGTGTCAAATTTGGTTTACAATGAGCAAACAACTCTTGTTTACGGGCATTCTACTGTATTACACAAGCACCTTTGGTGCTTCGCTATATGATTGGCTGTCACAGGTAGAAGACAAATGAAATATGCCTCCTATAGTTTCTCTTCATTAACATGGTGGTTGCTTAAGAATGCCAAGTGGGAAAAACAAAACCTCCCTTTATTTTAGGTGATCATAACCATTTTTCACTAATATACACACAAGTGCCCTCCTATAATGAAAGAGCACAACCGTCCACTTCATATGCTTCTGCTCTTTCTATCTCTTATGGATATATAAACAATCAATATAGCTTGTTTCTCTCTTGATTTTCCATCATGGAATATCTCGCTTGCAAATACATTGCAGGTTCATAATAATAGTAAAATGAAAGACGGCCATTTGGTTCTTTAGTTTCTCATTTATGACCAGCCTCTATTCTTCAAACTTGTTTTCTGAACATCTTGTTAGATTTAGCAGGGGCTTAGAAGGTACTGCTATTTTTGCTTGCAATTTTGATGATGCTGAGGTTTCCTAGGCTCAAGCATCTTCTCTTCAAATGTATGCTGTTCACTTGCACTGAAGTCTTAAGTAAAAAGGAAGTGTTTTGAAATTGAATTAGTGATCGTGCAACCAAAGCAAAGAATATTGTCTTTGAGACATATTAAGGGCAAATGAAGCAATTGAGGAGTTTCAATTTCTCATACATTAGACATCTTTTCTGTCCAAAATTTTAAAGTTTTGATATAGTCACTATAGGATTAGACTCATGGGCATCTGTTCTTGAATGAGAAAACCAGATAAAATGAGATCTGAAGGTACCTGTGGACCTGCTCCTACCTAGAAGGTTTAGTTGTTAAATAGTCTAGTGCTAACACATCAGGATATTCGAGCACAAAATGATACCACTTCAAAAGTTTAACATCCTGCCTATGTTAGCTTAAAGCACTGGCGCTTGGTATTGCATCTTGATTCGTTTTATCGTAGGATAATTTTGTGCAAGTGATTGCAGTTGCACTATAATCTTAACTATTCAAGTTCTAAAGAATATTTGCTTAAAGCTCTCAGGCATTAAAGTTTTGCATCTGTTCATAATTATTGTCAAATATTATAGTTGGAATTGTGATTTCATAGGTTATGTGTTTAGAGATAATTGTGAAGCTTTAGTTCTAAGTAGGACTAGAAATAGGATTGGGTTGGGCTGACTTTGGGGGGCTACAGGCTAGGCCCAAAAGACTTTAGGCCAGATTTGGGCTTAAATATAGGGCCCATTTATTTTTTGGGTTGAGCTCGGGTATATCATTGGCCTAGCCCAAGCTTGGCCCAATCCTGAGCCCGAACAAGGCCCAACATGGAGCCCGAATTCAGGCTAAGCAAGCCTCAAACCCTTCATCATCCTTCCTTAAATCTTTGAGCTCACAATAGTTAAATATTGGTGTTTTCAAGCTTCTATAGAATCTTCTGAAGGCATAATAGTTGGATGTGATTCAAGAAATGTTAAAATGATCAGAATTCTGAATTATCAATGAGAAATCTATTTATGATTCAATGAACCACAGTCCACTGTGCAAATTCGGGCCAGCCCAATCGGGTTTTGGTCAGGCCCGGGTTGGGCTCGGGCTTGGGTTTTCCAAAAATTTTCGGGCCTAAACTCAGCCCGAAGCCTGAAAAAAAGAAATTCGGGCCAGGCTTGGGTGTAGGAGTGTAGCCCGGCCCACTTCCAACCCTAGTTCTAAGTGAATGCATAAACCTGTGCTGAGCCCGACCTAATGCAAGGATTTCCTTATCCAAATACTTATAGCTTAATATGCTGGTTTTGTATAGTTTAATGTTTTGATATGGTTGAACATAGTTGTCAATGTCTTCTTTGTTTTAAGCAGCAAGATATATATTTGTTAGTATTAGCCAATTTTCTTGCATCTTCAATGACTAATACATGAATGTTGCTGTTGATGGGTTTTCCAAATTTTTCATGACTCATGCTGAAAGCTCTGTAATGAACTTTGTGTGCTCATCATGCCTGATGATAAAGCGTATATTCCAAATTTTTCATGACTCATGCTGAAAGCTCTGTAATGAACTTTGTGTGCTCATCATGCCTGACGATAAAGCATATACCTATAAATTACCTTACAATGTATGACTATCCTCCATGTCCATAATTAAATATGAGTTGCATGAGAATCATTCTCATTGGCCTTTGCAATTTGCAGGTTCTGCACAACTGGACTTCCCAGTGATGTTACTGTTGAAGTTGGAGATATGTCGTTCCATCTTCACAAGGTAAAATCTTCATTGATGAAATTGAACTGGCCCATACTCATTTGATGGGTGTATTTTGATTCTGTTCTATATTGATGTCTCATGATTCTATGATATCATTCTGTTGAATCAGGATATTAATCTCAGTTTTACAAGCAAGCTTTCTTTCTCTCTTCTC
>JAOXJJ010000069.1:17320539-17342320 GCA_025769935.1 Phoenix roebelenii | reverse complement strand
CCTCCCCCCCCCCCCCCCCTTCCCTTTTTGTAGTGGAACCATAGAGTTTCCACCATTTCTTGTTGGAATATGAAAAGCTTTAGATGCCCTTTTGTTGCACATTTTCTTCATCCTTTTTCAACAAATATCACCGAATGTAATTTTCCTAATGACCAGAACCACAGGTCATCAATCTTAGACTAATGCCAGTCACCTTTTTCTTTTGGTTCATCGGGATTGAAGGACATATTAGTGATCTAAAGGATATGACGTTGGCAACAAAAGTTTCTGTTATAAGATGTGCCAAGAATCCATGTTAGTCCTATCAAGAAAAAGATTTAGATAAGTGATAAATCTAACTCCATTCATATGATCATATTTCTTTTTGACAGTTCCCTCTACTATCCAAGAGTGGTCTTTTGGAAAAATTAATTGAGGAGAAATCTGATGATGAGGAGGGCTGTGTCATACAGCTACATGATTTTCCTGGCGGTGCGAAAGCATTTGAACTTGTTGTTAAGTTTTGCTATGGTGTGAAGTTAGAACTTGCTGCCTCAAATGTTGTGTACCTACGCTGCGCTGCCGAGCATCTTCAAATGACAGAAGAAATTGCAGAGGGCAACTTGATTGCTCAGACTGAAACCTTCCTTAACCAAGCAGTGCTCCGTAACTGGAAAGATTCATTAAAAGCACTCCAAACATGTGATGATCTTCTCCCACTTGCTGAAAATCTTCATATTGTAAGGAGATGCGTTGAGTCATTAGCTGTTAAGGCATGCACAGATCCAAATCTATTTGGCTGGCCAATGATGGAGTATGGAATCATGCAAAGCCCTGGTGGGAGTGTCCTGTGGAATGGGATAAGCACAGGAGCCAGACCTAGACAATGTAGTTCAGATTGGTGGTATGATGATATCGCGTCTTTGAGTCTACCCATTTATAAGAGGCTGATCTCAGTCATGGAATCTCGAGGCATCAGACGGGAGATAATTGCTGGATCATTGACTTATTATGCCAAAAGGTATCTTCCTGGACTGAATAGACGTCATAGTCTGGGAACTGCAGCTTTGACAGCTGCACCATCTGAAGAAGAACAGAGACATCTACTCGAAGAGATTGATCGCTTGTTGCCTCATCAGAAGGGTGTGACATCAACTAAAGTTTTGTTTGGGCTACTTCGCACTGCCATGATTCTGCGAGCCAGCCCATCATGCATTTCTAACCTGGAGAAAAGAATAGGAATGCAGCTAGACCAGGCCACCTTGGAAGATCTACTTCTGCCGAACTTCTCATACTCCATGGAAACACTGTATAACGTGGACTGTGTCCAGAGAATTCTTGAACACTTCTTAGCCATGGATCAGGCAACTGGTGGGGCCTCTCCTGGTTTGGTTGATGATGAGCAGCTGACAGGCTCGCCTTCTTTGACACGAATAACTACTGTTGCCAAGCTAATTGATGGGTACCTGGCAGAGGTTGCACCTGATATCAACTTAAAGCTGCCAAAGTTTCAATATTTGGCTGCTGCAGTACCTGATTATGCCCGACCACTGGATGATGGACTATATCGTGCTATTGACATATATTTGAAGGTAATTATTTTCACATTTGTTCATAACTCTGCGTTCCAGATATGCAACTTTTCAATACTTCTTAATTCATTCTATTTTCACAAAACAAAGATATCAAGCTTCTTCTTTGCCCTCCTGTTTTTCAGAAAAATCTTTAAAACTGGCTGTCTGTTAATTGAATGAAATGCTTGTTTTGTCATGAAAGATTAGTTTCATAAAAAAATAATGTGGATCCCTACCATTATTCCTTCTGGAATCTTAGGTACAATTGTTCATTCGTTGTCCTAATGTTCTGGAGTGAAATTGGACATTGTGCCAATGAAAATAGTTTCTGAATTCAATTCAGCAATACATATACAGGCACACCTATGGCTAACGGAGTCTGAGAGGGAACAACTGTGCCGGCTGATGGACTGCCAGAAGCTCTCCCTGGAAGCCTGCACTCATGCTGCACAGAATGAACGGCTCCCACTCCGAGTGGTGGTTCAAGTCCTCTTTTTTGAGCAGCTTCAATTGAGGACCTCAATTGCCGGATGCTTACTTGTCTCTGACAACCTTGATGGGTCACGGCCCCTGAGGAGTGGCCTTGCAGGCTCAGGTGAGGGAGGTGGATGGGCTACAGCTGTTAGGGAGAACCAGGTCTTGAAAGTGGGCATGGACCACATGAGGATGAGGGTATCTGAGCTTGAGAAGGAGTGCTCAAGCATGAAGCAAGAGATCGAGAAGTTAGGCCGTGCGAGGAGTGGATGGGGCGGTGTCCCGAGAAAGTTTGGATTTAAGATGAAGTCCCAGATGTGCAGTGCTCAAGAGGGTTCTGTGAGTGAACAGCAGAAGACTGGGAACAGGAAGATTGAGAAGCTGCAGGTAAGACTTACCAAGCACAAGAAACAGGTGTCTACAGATATGTGAACTCTCTCTCCTGATCAGCACCACAAGACTGTGATATTAGTTTTCTGTTAATTTTTTGATTCAAATGCTTTCTGTCTTAGATTCACACTATTTGTTTAGTAAGATGTGAATGTATGGTCCTCGATTTTCCTTCATGTTTCTTGAAAGTTGTAACATAATGCTAGAACTGCAGGTTGGAAAACATTCCGTCTTTGCCAAAAAATTGTTTTTGAGTCCTTGTCATATAATTTTCTTCTGTAATGCCACATTAATTATTGATATTGCTGAAAAACCCAAAATATTCTTTTTGTAGCTTCTTGTTCGTGTCAATGGCAAAGATTGGGCTAAAATTTCCAAATTCATGATGGTGTTAATTTTGAGTTGTGTGCTCATCTCACCGTTACCATACAGCATGCTCTTTCCTTTTCTGTCCAAATTTTTCTGAAGCGGAACCCTGTATTTAGAAGCTAGACGAATAGCAGGATAGGGATGGGGAGTGACCATGAGTGGATTCAATTAAAAATAGGTGTTGCATTAACTAGTTATCAATTCATGTTTCTGAAATCAGTTAAAGGATGAGTTCACACCGTTCGACATCTATTTTCAGTTAAAATGGCTTTGCTTTTTTTTTTTTTTTTTTTTTCGAAATTGTTCCTTAGAGGTTAGAATGGTTTATAAGATGCTTGTTTCGGACCGAAATGGTCAGTGGATGGAATCTTGATATTTCTTTGCATTGGATTTATGCAGAGCCTACTAACTTGGACTTAATTCGACAAGCCTGGTCCTCAATTGGCTGTCATAGGGTTTAGAAAGCTCATCCATAAAGCCTTGATAGTTGACCTACACCTATTCTTCAATTAAATGTAGATCTGAGTAGGTGTGGTGCCAGTTCATTTCTAATTTGCTGCTGAAGGAACTTTAGAATTCAATTACTTCTATAGAATGAGTAGTTATCAGCTTTGATTGAAGAAGTTGGATGGTTGTTTTTAATGAGCTGACCTCTTTGGCTATGGGGAGTGGCTAACTAGCACTGGAATTTGTTGTTTTTTGTTTTAGAAACATTGAACAAGCACAAAATGAGTTGGATTATGTTGGTGGGCTTAGCATGATAGGTAGATTGTTTCCTCTTCTTTTTTTTGGATAGAGCAAAGAGAAGATTCAAACTACAATTATCTAGATCCAAATACTCGGAAGTCCAGCATCCAAGATTCGAATTTAAAACCTTTTATTGCTACGCAAAGGAGCATGACCATCGAGGCAAGTCACACTTGACACCCTCTAATTAAATTCATGTATGAGATCATGCAACCAATTTAAAAAGGTTTATAGTTTTCGGTATCCTTAAAGTTCTGGAACCATGCCATCTGCTATATTCTTTCATCTAGTCTTCACTCAAGAATGTCATACAAGTTCATATAACTGCAATTTGGCGAGCCATATCAGATCGATATTATCATTAGATCTTGCAGTCACTGACGACAATTTTATCAAAATTTGTTGGCAAAGTAGCCAGAACAAAAGCTCACATGCTAACTTAGGATTCATGTAGGACCAAGCTTGATATAAGAGCATAATGTTCATACAAAATGTCACTGTGAGATCGCAACCCTTTAGTCAACGTTAGTGTTTGTTTCCATAGCATGCCGTAGCAAGGCAAATACATCCAGTCCAATCCATATGAACACAGACTTTGCTGAGAAATATACGAATTTGATGCGTAGGGGACATGCTTTTGGAGATGAATGAAGTCAGGCTGACATCCAAGTGGCTGGCGATAATGTCCAAGTCTTGCGAATAATTCCAAAGAGAGCTAAGAATAGATTGGAGTTGGAGCCATCTCCAAACCTTACTCCCATCTTTCCAATTTTGCTGCTGATTTGTCTTACCTTTAGAATGCTGAGAGGTTCATAGCCCTCTTTCCGTCTGAAACCGTAGTAGCATGATATGGAAAAAGATTTTTTGACACATCAAATCGTTTCTCATGCACAAATTCTGTAAACATTTCCATGTAGACCTTTAGAAGCTTCCTTACAACTGCTACAGAAAGAAAGGTAGTAGAAAAAGACTTCTTTGAGCTTGCATTGGGAGCTCGTTTGACTGCAAGATTTGGTGGACTTGATTTGCTTTCAAGTGTTCACACAAACTTTTATTTTAGACGAAAAGTCGCTTGGTTTGACGAGTCCAATTATTTCTTTTATATCCAAAGCATGTGCACATGAGATGGTATAAGAGTTTGTCTAGTAGTGAATGTTCTTCCTTCTCTTTCCTTATTAAAAATATATTCAGAAATTTGGATTGCAGATGATTATACACTCTAATGATGAACTAATCAATGAGATGGAAGGTCGAAATACTACGTGGATGAAACTAAGGGTGCAAATGGATTTTCTTAGATTTGGGTGGTTTGGCATGCAAATAATGAGAAATGTTATAAAAAGTTCGTCCACTTGGGTGTAGGTCTAATGTTTAGGTCAACTAAACTAGGTGTATTTTTTTTGTTAGAATTTGAGCCGATGGAGGGACATTATTGATCAGCCATGTTTATGCAATGTCCTATGCAACTAAGTTCCAACCTAGTCAGATGGACCTATAAATTTTTCCATGATATTTTGAACTAGTGGAAAAATCAATCATCAAAAATATTTAGAGATCTTATTCTAGCCCAAAGTTTGATGCTAGGGAAAAGCATCGACAATTTAGCTAGTGCGCCAAAATTTGTCGGAAGATACCGACGCTTTTTCTAAAGTAATGGTAGGAGCCTGACTTAGACGATGCTAAAAGGCATTGTTGGAAACCAAAATAAATAGGACGCTTTAGAAAGCCTCGTCGGAGGCCAATTCTCCAATGATGACGTTTTCTAAAGCGTCGGAGGCATTCACCACCCCCCTGCCATGAACGATGCTTTAGAAAAGCGTTGTCGGAGGCCATTCTTCCCCTCCCAATCCCGAACCCCCCTCTAGCCACAACCCCTCCTTACAAATCCCTAACCCTTTGTCCTTCTATCTCCGTCTCTTCTTTCTCTCTCTCTCTCTCTCTCTCTCGCCTTCTCTTTTTTTTTTCAATCGATCCATGGCTTCAATCTTGGGAACGACGATCGCAACCTCTGCTTGACCTCTATTTGCCGCATGGGCTTAGGTATTGATCTCTCCGAGCTCCCTTCTCATTCGAGATCTACTCTCCATTTTTTTCCTCTGCTTGGCCTCTATTTGCCATGTGGGCTCAGGTATTGATCTCTTCGAGCTCCATTCTTGTTCAAGATCTGCTCTTTGTTTCTTTTCCTCTGCTCGGCCTCTATTTGCCACGGGGGCTCGGGTATTGATCTCTCTGAGCTTCCTTCTCGTTCAAGATCTGCTCTTCATTTCTTTTTCTCTACTTAGATCTATTATTGTGGATGAGATTTAGGTTATTCGTCATCGATTTTAAACGTTTTGGCATGCTATAGTGGTGATTTGCTAATAGATTAGGGTTTTATTGCTCATTTCACTGTTTTAAGTTTGTTAGGCTCATCTTTCTGGATTTTGGGGGTTTTTCTGTTGATTATGTTTTAGGAACCGTTTTTTGTTGTTCAGCGGAACTTACTCGCCTCGTTCATTCTATCATCTCTCTCTCTCTCATGTCAGGGGGTTCTTTTTGATGATCGGTCAGCTAGCAAATCTATGATAACTTTTCTTCTCATGGTGGTTGGTGGGCTGGGTTCCACAAGCAAACCCATGAAGCCATCCCAAGCTTTTTCCTCTCTCTCTCTCTCTCTCTCATGGTTCCATGGGGTACCAAATACTTTCTGTTCCTCTCTGTGTTACTGGCAGAGTTGAGCTTCTGCTTTGCATCTCGGGTAGGTTTCTTTTGTTGTTAGCTTTTAAATTTTTCTTTCTTCTTTCTGAGATATGACATTTAGTTGGCAATAAATCACTTTTTATACTTCTCAGGCTTATATCATTTATATGGGAAGCAGAAGCACTGATGACCCAGATGAGGTATTGAGACGGAATCACCAAATGCTTGATGTTGTTACAAAGGACTAAATCTATGGAACTCAGAATTACCAATAAAAAAGCAAGAATGGAAGATTATTAGTAGTTGTCAAAAGTTTGAATGGAGACTCGAAGGATGACCTCTAACCTTTAAAAGAGAAATTTTTTAAAAATATTTTTTTTTAAATAATTATAACGACTCTTTAAAGTGTCGCTAACTAAAAAAATAAGTAGCTAAAAGCCGACGCTTTCAAGCGTCGCTAACTGCTTGACATGTATAAGCGTCGGCTTTTAGCGACGCTTTTAAGTATCGCTAAAAACCATCCTTTAACGATGCTTTTCAAAAGCGTCAGCAATTTTTTTTTTCCACTCTCACCTAGCCAACGTTTTTGTGACGTTTTAGAAAGCGTCGACAGAAAAATTACCGACACTTATAAGCATCGATATAGGCTTTAAAAAGCGCCGGAAAAGATAATTTTTTTTATAGTGGATCTTCTCAAGTATTCCAATCTAGGTAGTCGTTCGGATGATTCTTTTTTTTATATCCCTTGCCAAACAAGAATGAAATAGAAAAATCGGACCAAGTATTTTCTTTAATTCAATGTCAAATTGGCAGGTCCGATTTTTCATTCATGATAGTTCATATATTATGTGATAATCATGATTTGGTACATGTATGGCTTGAGACCTATTAAATCATGAAAAAACTTGTAAAATACATGGACCACTGTGATTGGAAGATTGAACATCTTTTTTTTTTGGTGAATTAAAGAGTGTTAGAACTTGAAAAGATTTATATGGCACTATTGCATATTGGTGCTTGAGTGATGTATCATCACTTGGATATATAGATCATCATCATCTAATTTACCTTTGAGTGATGTAATTTTTTATTATTTTAACCGTTATTATTGTTCCAGATCTGTAAAACTTAATTTTTTCTAGTCTTGTTGTGGCAATTAATAACCGATCTGACGTAGCGCATAAGGATTCATCCAGTGCACAATCCATGCCGCAGTCCCCATGCATCTGAGGTTCCTTTAGGGCATCTTGGTCCGATCTCCTCGGTTGGGTGCAGAGGGCAAGCCAAGCAGAACAAAAGCATCCGAACTTCGAGATCAATATCTTTCCAGCTTGATTCCACAACCTCGATTGCTGACCCTTACTGAGCAAAGCCTTCTTGCAGAAGGAGCTGCTCGGCTTCCATCGCCTCAAAGGCGCATTTGGTCCCACCACATGCTGGATTGTTATGGCACATCCCCAAAATTGTTACCCCACATTAGCAATCCACTATAGCATAACCCCAAGTTTTTTAGGATGTGATCCTGAAAGAAGGCTTTGGCCCCACCATATGCCAGATTATTATGGTTCATCCCCAAGATTGTTACCCCACATCATCATGGCCCCACATCTGACTCCAGTTATAAATAGGTCCAAATGGTTATCCAAAAAAAATAACAAAAAATAATCTTAGCTTAGGGAAGACTCTATCTCTCTATCTCTTTGTTATTTCTTTTTTATTCATTCTCCCTCCACAGTACTTTTACTAACTTAAACATCAAAGGGCTTGAGTGAAAATAATTCGGCGAGCCTTTACCCTTTATCCATTATCTTGCAGGTCCTGGAAGCAGTCCACATTGACATCTCAGGATCGACAATAATAGATTGACACCATCAATGGGAAAGAAGAGAGAAAAATCATGAGGCTCCAAAGGAGCAATCGTCGGGTATCTATCTGACCTACTCTAAATGGTTCCCCATGCAGTTTTTTAAGGTCCAAATCTTTAGCCCATTGCAGGAGGTGTTGATGCAGGATGATTTGACCTCCTTTTCCAATATATACAAGCCCTGGCAATACTGGTGCAGGATCTACAACAAAAAACAAATAATTCTTTGGCCAATCAACTGAATCACTAGGGGGTTTCAACACAGAATGGTGACCACTGTTAGCCCTAAAGCCCAGCGTGGGGACAAAAGCATGACTTCCTCTTCCTCGACACGAGCTCTGAATTTAAAAACTCTCTCCCATATCAGCTAGAAAAAATCTCTAACAGGAAGGCTGGCCTCTATCGCGAGATTGAGGAGATGCAACGTTAGATCGAGGTATTGCATAAGTATTGGACCGATGTAGGAGATGACATAAAAGCATCAACAATTCACTTTTCAACAAGAAGATCCTAGAGGAGCCCCTACCAAGAAGATTTAAGATGCCAAAGTTTGAGCATTACGATGGTGCCACTAACTCGATGGATCACCTAACAAGCCTTAAAACTATCATGCTACTCAAGAGAGATAAACCCGAAGACCTAACGAGCCTTAAAACTATCATGCTACTCAAGAGAGATAAACCTGAAGAACTGAATTTCAGATACTCCCATGGAGGCACTCCAGACTTAATTGGGACCTCCTTTTTGTGAACCTATGTAACTGGGGAGCTAAACCCAAAGAGCATAACTCTAAGTACTCCATAAAGATGCTCCAAAATTAAGTGGGACCTCTATTCTGTGAGCCTACATGGCTTGTAGGCAGAGAGCTAAACTTGGAGAGCCGAACTCTAGGTATTTCTATGAAAACATCCTAGAATTAACTAGAACCTCTATTCTATAAGCCTATGCGGCTAAGGAGCTAAACCCAGAGAACCGAACTACAGGTACTCCCATGAAGACCCCCTAGAATTGACTAGGACCTCCGGAAAGTCTTAGTCTCAACTAGGCTCGGATGGGAGGAAGCACGCTAGGATTAATCATCCGGGAGTCACCAACCAAAAGAACGCAACCGATCATAAGTCATAGCCTCAACTAGGCTCAGATGGAAGGAAGCATGCTCGGTTTGATTACCTGGATATTGCTAACTAGAAGAACCCAACTAATTATAAGTCCTAATTTCAACTAGGCTCGAATGGGAGGAAGCGCATTCGGTTCGATCACCTGAACGTCGCCAACTAGAAGAACCCAATCTATCATAAGTCCTAATCTCAACTAGGCTTCGACGGAAAGAAATATGCTCAGTTCAATTATCCAAGCACATCATGAATCCTAGTCTCAACTAGGCTTGGAGAACCCAATTAAATGCTAACTCAAAAGCTTGCAAGGGGCTATGCTATGCTCCAATGATATCTCTTGGTCCATGATACTATTATCAACCTCAAGAATTCTCAACTTATCAATTTATGCATGCCAAGGATTCTCTATACTGTATTATTCAATGTCACAGCCACTATGGGATTCCTCCCATGATTTAACTTGGTTCGCAAGAAGCATTATTTCCAAAATACTTATTGCTACCTCAGCTTATCCCCTCTTCGATATGGTTGATCTCGTCCTAGCATTTTCTTATTGTGGTCCCTGAGTTTATCTCTCTCTCTCTCTCTCTCTCTCTCGACTGATCTTCAAGAGCATTATGTCACTGTCTCATTTGGCTTATCCTGGATGACGAATTCTATCCATTATTATTTAATTTTGACTATCTATCCCAACTTGGCCATCTAGGCATCCGAAGGATGACCTGATGCAAGCAATCTAAACAGTCAAAATCCTAACACCTCATCCTAAAGCCAAAGGAAGGATCTGTTCAAGGGGCTACTTGCCTTGCCCTGGTGAAGGATTTTCATCCAAGGAGTCTCACTTCCTCTTGGGATGGCTCCGATTGGGAACGAAGTATACAAGGTCTAGTTAGAGTCTAGCTATTTCGTTCTGATACTTCCAGAAGCCCTGGTAGAAGAACTTAATGATCCCCCATTGGTAGTTGGCTAAGGATTTGGACTCCTCAACAGCTCAAAGGGTCTTTCCCTCGGCGTCAACAATTTGTTGCCTGGTCATCAATATATTTTTTTCGATTCTAAAGGCCCAAATATTAGCTCCTTCAACACTGTCTTCAATGGCCCTTAGCCGGACCTCCACTTCAGCGATCCTCCATTGAAAATCGGCACCTACTGGCGAGCCTTCACCCCTTGCCCATTATCTTGCAGGTTTCGGAGGCGGTCTACATTGATGCCCTACGATCATCAGCAACAACTCTACTTTTATTTTTATTCCTACAAGCACTGTCTATGCAATGGAGGCTAAAAATATCCAATGAGGTTTGGTCACAATGGCCGGATGCCTCCGATCGGAAGATAGCAACGACACAGAAACATCATTTCCCACATGCTCACACTATGTTATCACTTGTTACTCTGCCCAAGAAACAACTTCTATCCATGTATGGCTTGGGATGTAATAAATCATGAAGAAACCCATAAAATGCATAGATCATTCATATTGGGAGATTTGGACATATTTAGTTCTTCTTGGATTGGAAAGGGCTGAAACTGGAAAACAATTATACGGCACTATTGCATAGTAGAGCTTGAGTGACCGATGTATCATCACTTGGATATATAGATTATCATCATCATCATCATCTAATTTACCTTCCAGCAATTCATTTTCTACCATTTGAATCATCATTGTTGATCAGAATTTGAAGATATTTTTAAGTATTTTCCATCGGCTTTCATGCTGAAAAGAATATTATGCTTCCCCAAAAAGCTACCCTTCATGGGAGTAAAACTCAATGACCTGTGCAACTAAAGAATAGGTTCAATCTGGGAAGGGCTAGTATATGCCACCACCGTACTCAAAGCTCCCATATTACTTTGGAAGGGGACTTAAAAATGGTCATCACTTGGATCTCTAGCCTCTTGGAGGACTTGAGGAAAATGAGTTCGATGCTGAACTTCTTCAAAACAATTTACATCATCTTAGCTCACGAATTTAGTGTACTCTAAAGCTATGGATTGAATTTATACTAGGATCATGTAATATAATATCTTCTACAGAAAACCTGATTTCCAGCCTTTCCAGGTTAAGCTCTTTTGGTAGCATATCATATTTAACTCTAATTTTATCTCGGGCATCACAAAATCTAATAAGGCTGCTCACGTTGGCCAACTGGCGGAAATGTCGCCCAGCCGGAAGATAGCAACAGCCCAGAAACGGCTCCTTCCGCATGCTCACACTATGTGGGCCCCCTGAAAGAATCCCAACATCTTTTTATTAGTTAGTTATTACTCTGCCCAATGGAATCAACGCCGCTGGATTCTCCTGGTGGAGAGTCTGGAGAGACAACTCTGGTTCACATCGGGTGCACTGCCGACATCGTAAAATTAATTATCAAAAATTTTTAGAGGTCTTATTCTACCCCAAAAGTTACAAATTTTTGCATGTCATGGTGATTCAGGTGAATTTTTCGCGGACAGTTAATCATGTGGCTCAAGAAAAATTAGAAACTATACAAGGCCAAATTCCAATGATCTCAAATGGAAGGGGTTCATGGTTTGAAACTACAAAAGCCTAATTTTCTCGAGTATTTGAATCCAGATAGTCAATTAGATGGTTCGCGTCTTTGTATCCCTTCGCAAAGGAACAAGAACAAAATCAAAAAATTGAGCCATTACTTCTTTTATAATTCAATACCGAACCAAAACATCCAGTTTTTCATTCATGATACTCCACATATTATACTATAATCATGATTTTGATAGGCTTTATACATTATAATGCAGTGTGTTGTGTCATGTATGGCTTGGAATGTGCTAAATTACGAAAAACACTCATAAAATACATGGATGATTGTTATTAAGACCGGATATATTTAGTTTTCCTAGTCCCTCAAGCACCATCTACGTGATGATGGAGGCCAAAAAATATCTAATGAGGTTTGACCATGATGGCCGGCCGGCCGAAATGCATGCCTCCAAACCGGAACGTAGCAAAGTCCAGCAATACTCTTGCCGTATGCGCCCACTATATGGGCCCACCAAGATTCCTAACAACTTTTTATTACTTGTTTATTAATCTGCTCAACGGAATCTCCGCCCATGGATTCCCCGTGAGGAGGCCGGAGAGCCAAGCCTCGTTCACACCGGGCGCGTTGACGATGCCGTAAACGCACCTGCAGCTTTATCTCACGCGCTACTTCCGCCGACTTTCTCGCATCAAAAACCATCGAGGTTTAAAACGACTGTCGTTATAATATTATAACCGGCGTTATAATTATTCTAAATAACATTCATTATTTTATCTATTATTTTATTATACGAACTAACTAATGGAGGTAAGCCACTTTAGCTCCGATCAGAGAGCCGATCAGAAGAACAATCAAGTCCTTAATAGCCCCAACAACCGATAGTCCTGACAATCCGTAGTCGTGGCAGCACCATAGCCTACGCCGTACTAGCGCTGCCTATGCGGACTGGCTCCCATGCCGCAACTGTATTATCGGTCGTACCTGACCATCATTGCACACCACGTCCGATCAAGTAACAACAAAGAGGCGGCCCAGAGACCTCAGGCGTGACATTCGTTCCTCACTGAGAACTACACTTTGCTGAACCTCTCTCCCTTCTATACTGCTACCAATCTATTCTGACTTAGGTAGGCATAAATTCTCTGACAAGCAGAATTTTTTTCAAGCCATCTCCAAAGGAGCCTAACACCTGACACCCCACCCGGCCTCCTCAACTCGCTTCCAGCCGACTTCAAGGTTGACCGAGCTGCGCTTTGATCTCAGACCGGATTCAATAACAACACACCATATAATTACAATAATGACGACTATTTAGCAATTTATCATTTTTAAATAAAATAATATTGTAAATTCAATTATCATTTTTCATTATCATCCATTATTTTTTCATTAGTATCTTAACTATTCTTGTAACTACTTTTATTTTAATAATAGTACTACCATCAATCCCTAGATTGCTGGAGTAAGTTGCCCCCATGGATCTGTAAAACAACAAATAGAGAGTTTGCCGGTTTAGCTCCAATCGGATCCTTGATGCTTAAGGCAAAAAAAAAAAAAAATTGGTGAAAAATGAGGAAGAAGAAGAAAATAGAGAGAATAAAAGGCACGGTAGCAATAGCTGCAGTAATGCTGATGTCAAGGGACACACCCTCATAGCTTATCTATAGTTGCCATCTCGAATTGTCTAGGAATTGTATCTTAGCAACCTAAAGTCATGCTATAACCATCAGAAATTACATTATAACAGTTAGAAGATTCAGCATAATCTTGGGAGGTTATTATTGTAATCTTAATCCATAGCTCGATGGAGGGATGGATTATCCTTTCAATTTCTATATAGGATGAGAAAACCACCAATCGAGATGAGAAGGATGTCCGCTCGATCCATGGGGCTTGATATCGGATGGCGTGCAATCTGGAAGATTTTTTGGTCTACGGTCGAGATAGACTTGGTTCGGCTACGCGAAATGCCACATCAGTTCGGTCGTGCATTTTCCACCCCAACAAATCGATAAAACCAAATCATAGAAGATATTTATGTTAAATAAGATTTTCGTAGTTATCGCCCGGTCAACAACCAAGATATCGCATCGGCGGGTGATACGGCGAGTGGCCTTTATCCCTTTAAAACTTTTGTGGGAGTTTGTTACGGTGGAATAACACCGTCGCTGAAACGCTGCCTTCAGGTCACGACTATGAACAGGTGATCGAGACGGACACGTGCTAACCGGCCGCTTTCCAGTTGGATTTGACCACGGACTCGGGGTTTTTGATACCAGAGTATCTTCGGAGCAAGTCTCCCCTCCTCCCCTTCTCTCCACTCGCCGTGGAGGAATATCCGATCCTCCTCTCTATTCCGGCGGTCAGTCCCCGTTATTCCAGCGCCGGAGATTCCACAAGGTAGTTTATTCTAGATAAATATGGTGCTCTTTTGTTTTCCTATATATATATGTACCAACTCTTCGTCGACATCTATTAGAATATTTTAATTCCCATTTTCATTGTTTAATTTACTCCATACTATAATAGATTTCGTCTCATCCAGTGTTCTTGGGGATTGAAAATAAATATATAAAATAATTAGGGGGCATGGGGTTTATCTCGAAGTGGATGATTGGGTTCCGTTCGGCAAAGCTTCACTGGTCTCATCGGCAGTGGCTGTTGTTTGGGTATATATTATTGGAATCTAGCGGTACTCGCCGGCCAGGGAAGGAAGCTGTGTTCGTTTTCTTTGTAGAGTTGTGATGGTTTTGTCTTCTGTGGTTCTTTTCTTTGATGTTTTTTTTATTGTGATACCTCTGGAAATTGGAAAGGTCAAAGCTTAGGCTTCTACTTCTCTGCTTATAATTAGTTTTCATAGAGCATGAGGGTGGTTAAAAAGAGAAAAAAAGGGCCTTGACAATTTTCTCTTTCATGCTGTATTTTATTTTCTTTCCTTGCGGCCTCTTTACTGCCGATCCTACCCGAGGAGATCCCAAAGAGGCCTTGGAATAGTTGACTGTGAATAAACCCGTCAAAGGGAGTTAGCTATTGAATTATGATGCCTACGGACTGAGATGTTTCTAGGATAAGCATATGATCTCTTTGCAAAGGATTTTTAAGGCTGCTTAAACAGAAACTTAGTATTTCTAACGAGTCAATAAAATATTTATTAATCATTTTCTGAAATATAATTAAGAATGAGAAGTTGCTGTTCATCCCTTTTTTTTTGTTGTTTTTTTTCCAACTCGGTTTTAGTTTATTCTCATGCCAAACTCAGTCTTTGAGTTAATCATGATTAGAAAAAAAATAATAGCAGAATATAGAATGAATGAAACCCACATTAATGCATCTCATTGATTGATGGTGTGCACGAGCACTGTCTTGCATCACCAATCTTCTTTCTCCCTATCAACCATTGGATAGCAACCTTTACAACTCTCAAAGCACTCCAAACAATCTCATTCATCCATTTGCAGAGATTGCAATCCAACAGTCGATTTGTGAGGAAGATCTTGTCCCTTTTTTTTTTGTTTTTTCTGAAAATTTTCCCTAGCCTTCCCTTTAGGCGTGAAGCCAACGACACGCTATCCTAAAGAAGAGAACCATGTCCGCATGGCTTTCGGTGCGAGTCAATCAACTTGCTTGGAAAAAATTTTAAAACATAAGAGTCCAGCTGTGAAGCATGGCCGAAACGTCTCTCCCTACATAAGTCAGGGGACGTACACACCCAATGGAATAGAATACGTCAGAAACTAGGAAAGCCTGGAGCATTCCCCATCGTTTCTCTTGGTTGCTTCCACCTTGTAACAACCCTTCTTTCTCTCTTCCATTCTAGCAGGGAAAGCTCTCCATCCTTCCCCCCGAAAATATTCTGCTTAGAGAGAGAAAATGGGAGCCGGCAGCGGCAGCGGCGGCGGCGGCGGCGGCGGCGGGGAGGTGAAGAGAAGAGGGTGCTCGTGCACCAAGGAGGACTTCTTTCCGGAGGAGTCGTTCAAGAGCTGGGTTAATTACCGGCAGGCGCTCCGGGAGACAGGGATGCGGCTCCGGGACCGGGTGACGGCCCGATCGCATGACTTGACGGAGCTGCACGAGGTGCGGGCGAGGAGCGGGCACGAGATGAAGAGGAACCTCTCCTGGTGGGATCTCATCTGGTTCGGCATCGGCGCCGTCATCGGCGCCGGAATCTTTGTGCTCACCGGCCAGGAGGCCAATAGAGATGTTGGCCCTGCCGTCGTCCTCTCCTACGTCGTCTCCGGAATCTCCGCCATGCTCTCCGTCTTCTGCTACACCGAGTTTGCTGTTGAGATCCCGGTCGCAGGTAAATAGTTCGATCTATTTGTTTGTTTTGTTTGTTTGCTTAAGCTTTGGGTTAATATAAAGGCTTTAGTTGGCGATTCCTGTGGATAAATTAAGGTGCCAACCAGCCTTAATGGTTACAAACTCAGGGAAAATAGCCTGTGCCAACTAGGTCAGTGATTGGTTTGATTAATTTTTTTAAAACAAATAGCTTAATTTGCTGATAAGTACGTCTATAGTCCATAAAAATTGTATTGGATTTTTTTTTGGATCTATCAAATTTATCAATTAATAAAATATTATTCGATTCGCAAATAAACTTTTATAATATAAGTATATAACAATCATCAATATAAGTATACAGATAACTAATTCAATCCTTCTCTTCCATAATAATTTTTTCTCTTCAACCTAATTAATTTCTCCTAGCAAACTTATTCCTCTTCTATCTCCATGTTTCTCTTTAAAAAATCTTATTTATCTCAAATCTCTATGTCCACTTTTTTAATATTTTACATTATTTATTATTTTGTGTAGATAGTATTAATTAAATGGCTAGTTGGTTGGCTGTTCGGTATCAAAAATCAAATTAATGGGTATAAGTTCTGTGGATTATAAGGATTTTGTGCTGAAGATTCTTCCAACGGAGTCGGGAGGATATCGAATGTCTTCTTTCATTCTTTTGGCAAGGCTACCAAAAGTCTTCCGAGTCCCTTTCAGAGGGCCGGTTGCTTGACCCGACCGTCATGCACAGCTCTTTTGTGCCTCTCATTTTTTTAAAAACGAGTACGATTGACCCAACTCTGACATCGATGGTTCCCTGTGCAACCAGAAAAAAACAAGGTTTGACAACTGTGCTCGTGGATGCAAGCAAAGTTCAGTGCTTTTCCAATACAATTTTATTTTTAATAGAAAGGCATGATAAAGGTCAATAGAACTTGTATTCAGTGGCTGCTATTTTTTTCTTCTAAAGATCTGTTTGGTTTCGTGTAATCTAGTATGAAAAAATAAATTTTATATTATATTATTATATTTGATACGAAAAGTGATAGAGAAAAATGGTAAAATAAATGGTATGTTCTATATGTCTATTTAATCTGGAGAATTACCAAATAAAGATAATCTAAAAATATTATTTTTAATAAAAAAATACTCTCACTTATATTATATGCATATTATAATAATTATATTATAAATAAATACTAATATTATATTCTTAAGATAACCGCTGTTGCACGTTGTATTGCATTGCTTTAGTTCCATGTTCAATGCGATTAACTGAGTGGCCGCAGTGCTTACTTTTGTATAAAATTTTGTTCTAAATACATTGAATCTGATATTTACTTGAGATAATTTGAGCTGTAGAATGGATGTGTGTGAGGTGGGACTTAATATTTTTCTAAAAAATATATTACTCATTAGAATAATTAATGATAAATAAAATATAAATAATTAAGTATTAAATAATTTAAATTTGTTCGGATATATAATTGTCTTATGCTCTTTTCGTTTCCTTAGCATTATATCTGACTTAGATATTGAATTATTATGAATTTAAGAAAAATACTTGCAGGGTCAAGCTGGCTAGGATAGTCTATAGTGAAAAGGAAACTATATGTGATTAAAGCAAAAGATAATTAAGTTGCAAAGAACTATTGAGTTCTGTGTGTGTTTAAATTGTCCTAGTGATTTATAAATGCTACTGCTCATGAGACTGAAGCACATGCTAATTCATTTTCATCAACAAAAAAGATTAGAGGATAAAAAATTCATCTAGACCTTGGATTCACAGAATTAAGTCAGTTAAGTTGTGTAAGAAGATGTAAGAAATACATGATCTGTAATATCTTCTAAGGAGTGAAATCATTCGAATAGTCCTACCACTTGTGAGAACCTTCGTATTTTTTTTTTCAGAAGTATTTTAATCCTGTATACTCTTTGCATGTTCGGAAATCATGTTTATTGGGATACATATTTCCATCCAATTAAGCATTTTTACAAAAACTTTATTTAAAAATATATTTGACAGTTTTTTTTTTTTTTTTTTTTACCAATGAAAAAAATTATCCGTAAGAATTCTTGAGAAGAAAGAGCAAACCATTTTTGATCATTCTTCTCGTGTTTCCAGTTTCCACTAATGATCTACCATCTCCCATGTGTTTAGTAGTAAAATTACCCAGGAATCGTAGTCTGGAAGATAATTAATTACGTTTTGCAGCTTTGCTTCCATTCTAATTACCATCTTTCCTTGCCTTCGTTGCTTCCCTTGGGTGATATATATGCTTGAATGACATCAACTCGATCTCTGAAGGTGGTTCCTTTGCCTACCTCCGGGTGGAGCTCGGTGACTTCATGGCGTTCATCGCGGCGGGCAACATCCTCCTCGAGTATGTAATTGGTGGTGCTGCTGTGGCCCGTTCTTGGACCTCCTACTTCGCCACCCTGCTTAACCACGACCCCGAAGACTTCCGCATCCATGTCTCCGGCCTCGCCGCCGATTACAACCGCCTCGACCCCATCGCCGTTGCCATCATCACCATCGTCTGCATCGTGGCCGTTCTCAGCACCAAGGGCACATCCCGCTTCAACTACATCGCCTCCATCATCCACGTCGCCGTCATCCTCTTCATCATCGTCGCCGGCCTCACCAAGGCCGATGCCAAGAACTACACCCCCTTCGCCCCTTACGGTGCCCGCGGCGTCTTTAAAGCCTCCGCCGTGCTCTTCTTCGCATACGTCGGCTTCGATGCGGTCTCCACCATGGCCGAGGAGACCAAGAACCCTTCCAAGGACATCCCCATCGGCCTCGTCGGTGCCATGTCGATCACGACGCTTGCCTACTGCAGCCTCGCCGTCACTCTCTGCCTCATGCAGCCATACAAGCAAATCGACGTCAATGCAGCCTTCTCGGTAGCATTCTCAGCCGTCGGGATGGACTGGGCCAAGTACATCGTCGCCTTCGGGGCTCTCAAGGGCATGACAACCGTCCTCCTCGTCTCAGCCGTCGGCCAGGCCCGGTACCTGACCCACATCGCCCGCACCCACATGGTTCCGCCGTGGCTAGCACAAGTACACAGCAAGACCGGCACTCCGATCAACGCCACCGTCGTCATGCTCTGCGCAACCGCCACCGTCGCCTTCTTCACCGACTTGGGCATCCTGTCCAATCTCTTATCGATCTCCACTCTATTCATCTTCATGCTTGTCGCCGTGGCTCTCCTCGTCCGCCGCTACTACGTGAGCGGCGAGACCTCCGACTTCAACCGGTATAAGTTTGTCGCTTGCATCGTGCTCATACTGGCATCGTCGATCGCGACGGCGACCTACTGGGCGGTGAGCAAGAAGGGATGGATCGGGTACGTGGTGACGGTGCCGATATGGTTCCTGTCGACGTCGTATCTGTGGCTGGCTGTGCCGCAGGCGAGGGCGCCGAAGCTGTGGGGGGTGCCGATGGTGCCATGGCTGCCATCGGTGTCGATCGCGATCAATATATTCTTGCTGGGATCGATCGACTCGAAGTCGTTCATGAGGTTTGGCATCTGGACGGCGTTCCTGCTGATATATTACTTCTTCTTCGGTCTCCATGCGTCGTATGACACAGCGATGGCCACGACGGCCTCGCAGCCGATGAAAAGGTTGGAGGAAGGGGGATCTGGGCAGAAGGCAGCAGAGGAAGCCACTAATGCTAAGTAAATGGAGTGGTGCAAGGAGTAGATCAGGAGCAGCTACTAATATAAGATTGTGTTTTCACGTTTTCTTTTCTTGTTGGCCTTTTGAAAAGAGGGAAAAAAAAAAAAGGAAATGAGTTGCAAGAGTGTGAAACTCTAGTTTGAGACGAGAACGTCTTAGTTGGAGGGTGATGTTAAAAAGCAGCAAGTTTGTTGCTGGAATTGTGTGAAAGTATCAAATGCTAAGCAATGGTTTTCAAAAATCAGCTTTGAGAATGACAGCGAGCTTCTTGGTGTTCCAACTCCAAGAATTCCGATTCTCTTGAGATACTTCTGCCTATATGGTGTCACCAAATACCAATGTATCATGTATTCTCGAGTGACATCTTTCTTTAGGAAGGAGTCTTACATCCGAAGGACTTAATTAGAGAGCTTTATGCTAAACTTGTTCAGGAAGGGACAGACTATTTTGGTTGGTCATGGGTGCAAAACGTAGCATCTTTAACATTAATATGATATCAATTTCAAACTATGAGCACCAATTCATGAAAAGGCAATTCAAATACGAATTTTATGCTCTATAATTGTTCTACTAATGTAGATTATAGGAATCAGTAGAAGCAAATCTTTAATCACAGAAGACCTAAAGGCCGGTGATGGTCCAACCGAGCATGCCAATAGAACCTCAGCGAGCCAACCAATCTGACGATTTGTTTGTTGCCCTCCCGATAGTGAGACTTTGGGCACTTGGTCGATTCTTTTGATTTGCCAGATGTCTCTAATGGGTTCAGTGGTGGTTTGAGTAAGCTGAGATTAATTACTAATCCCATGAACAACTGCTAATGAAGGCCCATATTTGAGAAGCTCTCAACACATCGAAAGCAATGCACTTCCTAAGTTGCTCTAATTCTAGTGGAGGGACTGAGCACGCACTAAGTGATTCAGAAGAGGCTGCACACATGAGTTTCCTACCATGGTCCTTAATGAGGAATCCTGCACCAGCAGAGTTGTTCATCACTAAGACACCGATCCATCAAACTCGATCTTGAGTGCTGGAAAGGACCGCCAAGCAACGGGAATTGGATTTAGATTACGATGATCAGTCATCAATTAACGATAGCAAAAGATCGAGACTATTATATAGATCAAGATCAGAGAAATTAATTTGCGCATCATACTAGAAGAGCTATTGTTGGCCGTTTGTCACTCATATAAGAGGCCATATATAGGTAGAGAAAGCTATTGGACAAGGACAGGTTAGTCATATAAGAAATCATCGGCAATCATTATCACGCCCCAAATCCGGATCATGACACGGCCGTGCTATTGCTATCTTATGCACACAATAACACGAAGCCACTTAAATTTTCATAATAAAAATAAATAGTTTCATTTACTAATATCATAACATTATTGATGAAGTTGGAACAGTACAGAGCTTCTAAAATCTGATTATTACATAACATTTTCAGTTACCCCAACCCTGAATAATATCAAGCTCCCTGCTCCTAGTGGTCTTATTCATCTGTAGAAAAAAAATGGATAAAAAAATATGAGCTACACAGCTCAGTAAGTAACCAAGTACTATCTTATTGGATCAAGTATAATTATGCCAATGCAGTGATTAAAAAGCCAACAGTTGTAGCAAAATAAAATATTTTATACATGATATACACAAATCAGGTCATAAGCAATGCATGTTCCATCCATGAAAGTTCATAATCATGATAATGCAAATCATATAGAAATATTGCCATTAATTCATACTTTATAAAATGTACTCTCAGATGGATGTGCTGCTATGGTCACTATAATCCCGTGATAGGGCCTGTTAATCTTAGCTGACTAATTCTGTTATTCGTTACCAACTTTAACCTGTTGGCAAAGGGCCTGCTATTCTTTGGATGCTAGCTCCAGGATGTCGACTGGCCTCTGTTTCTAGAGGTGGTCATAGCTATCTGAGAGTTCATAAATCATATTTTTTTTCGTTCATAAATCATAATCATCATAAATAGGTTGGAGAATGAGAAATGACATTATATAATTTAAAATGCATAAATATGCCTCAAATATCATTTTTCATACAGTCTAACATAATCATAATTTCATAACTCATACACCATCAAATATTCATGAA
>JAOXJJ010000069.1:17267428-17317335 GCA_025769935.1 Phoenix roebelenii | reverse complement strand
TTTTTTTTGTGATGCATCGTCTCCAATCACGACGAACAAGGCCGGAAACAACAGAGAAGAAGGAGAAGGAGAAGGAGAAGGAGGAGCCTTACCTCAGTCCGGTGCGGCGCTCCGGTGGCTTTCCGGTGACGAATCAAGGAAGAAGGACTCGAAAGAGGAGCTTCGGATTTGACGACGACTTCCGACGATTTGGGTGGAGAAAATTAGAGGAGAGGGGGAGTTATATAGGCAAAAATCTTCGAGTTCAATTCGAACTTGGAGAGCTCTTGAGATGCCCTCTTCTCCGCTGGATTCGGGGAGGAAGAAGACCCAGCCGGCTTTTTTTTTTTCCTCCTCGATCGCCCCCGTGCCAGGCACGGGTCAAGTTTTTTTTTGGGCCTGGCCATTTCGGGCCGGCCCACGAGACTTTTTTTTTTAGGGGTATTACATTATTTCAATCAACAAGGCTCTGACAAGAGGAATGTGCAATACATCATGTATCAAAAGTATGGGCACTATAGCAATGAATGTTGGGCAAAACAAGGTAATGAAGTTGCCTTGTTTCCTGATCTCATTAAGAAAGTGTATATTGATGTGGTAATTTCTACTACGTTGTTGTCAACACTCATAATGGAAATGAAGAAAATGACAGCAATCCATAGTTTCTTAATACTGGAGCAAGTAACCATATGATAGGAAAAAAGGTATTATTTGTTGACTTTAATAAAGGTGTGCAAGGATATGTTAGTTTTAGTGACAACTCCAAAATTCCAATATAGGGCAAAGGTAATATTCTCATCAAGCTCAAGAATAGTAATCATAATTTTATTTCAATATCTATTATGTCCCACTTGCATAGAAATCTTTTGAGCTTGGGTTCAACTTTTAAAGAAAAAATATTATGAAAAATCACTCTCTTAGTTTGAGGAATGGTCATCGTAATTTGATTACATATGTAAAAATATCACATGGTAAAATATTTTCTTTGTATATTCAACATGATATACTCAAGTGTTTTAGCTCTATTAAATATGACAATTCTTGGTCATGGCATTTAAGGTTTGGACATCTTAACTTTGGAGGTATGAAGCTTTTGACTACAAAGACCATGATGAAAGGGCTGCCACATATTTATCATTCACATCAAATATGTGAAGGATGCATTCTTGGCAAGCACCAAATATCAAGATTCGCTAAAGAAATAAAGTGGAGAGCATCAAAACCATTGGACTTTGCGCACATCGATATTTGTAGCCCTTTGAAGCCTATGTCAAATGGCAAGAATTGATACTTCATCGCCTTCATTAATGACTTTAGATGGAAGACTTGGATGTTTTTGTTGAAGAAAAAATTTGATGCATTAGATGCCTATAAAAAGTTTAAAGCTTTTGTTGAGCAGTAAAGTATCTATCAATTAAGTTCCAAGATCCAATGGAGGTGGAGTTTACACTTCCAATCTCTTTGAAGATTATTGCCAGGAGTGTGAAATTATGCATTAAGGGACTTCGTCCTACATGCCTCAACTTAATAAGGTTGCCGAAAGGAAGAATCAGACAATCTTACAAATAGCAAGGAGTATGTTGAAAGAAAAAAGATGCTAAGAGAATTTTAGACCGAAGCGGTTGCATATGCTATCTACTTACTGAATAGATGTCCCATAGTATTTACTTGAAGATATCGTAAGAAGTTTGGAGTTCTTTCAAGCCAAATATCTCTCATTTTAAAGTTTTTAGGTGCATTACTTATGCTAAAATTTTAAAGCTAGAAGGACAAAGCTTGATGACAAGGGTGAAAAGTGCATCTTTCTTGGCTATGATGGGCAAACAATGGGCTACAAGTTGTACAATTCAATTACTAAGAATGTGTCCGCGAGTAGAGATGTTGTATTTGAACAAGAAAACATATGCACTTGGAACTAAAATGATACTACTCTAGTTGAGCTATAACTTGAACAAGAGAAAGTGCCAAAACAAGTTGAGAATGAGCCACAATCACCTCCTCAAGGATCTCCTTCCTCATTACCATCTTTCTTATCATCGGGAGAAAGTTCTAGCAAAAGGCCAATGAGAAGCTTGAGGGAAATCTATGAAGCTAAGGAGAATCAAGATGACAACATCAATTTGTATCCTATATGCTTTAAGAAAGCTATTCAAGAAGATAAAAAGAAGAAAGCAATGGATGAAAAGATTAAAGCAATTGAGAAGAATGGTTCTTGGCCTTTGACAAGCTTACTATAAGGCAAAAAGGCAATTAGTGTGAAGTGGGTGTACGAGACAAAGAATGATGTAAAGGAAGAAATTCAATGATGCAACGAAAGTTGGTAGCAAAGAGTTATAAGCAACAATCCTAAATTAATTTTGGTGAAGTATTAGCTTCCTATTGCCCAATTAGAGACTATTAAAATGGTCATTCTTTGGCGGCTTAACATAGGTGGAAGATGTATCAACTTGATGTGAAATTGATTTTTTAAAAAGGTTTTCTTGAAGAGGAGATTTATGTGGAACAACCTTTGGCGTATGTTAAAGTATGTCATGAACATAAAATGTACAAGTTAAAGAAGGCTCTTTATGGGTTGAAGCAAGCACTGAAAGCATGGAATGCAAGAATTAGTATTTTCAAGACAATAGCTTTGAGAGATATCTTTATGAGCATGCTTTATGCATGAAGGTGACTGATGTGTTACTTGTGTAACTTTATGTTTATGACTTGGCCTTCACCAACAAATAATCCAATGCTACTCAATGAATTCAAGAAGAGCATGATCTGGAAATTTGAAATGATGGATATAGGGTTGATGGCTCACTTTCTTCGCATTGAAGTGGTGCAAATGGAAGATTGAGGCTCACTTTTTTCGCATTGAAGTAGTGCAAATGGAAGATGTGATTTACATATCTCAAAGTGGCTATGCGAAGGACATTCTCAAGATGTTTGGAATGAAATCTTACAATCTGATTAATAGCCCCCTTGAATGTGGCTTGGAGTTGAGAAAAAGCATTGGAAGTGACAATATTCATCCTACTTACTTCTAAAACTTGACTGGAAGCCTCAAATATATCATTTTTACATGACCAAATATTCTTGATAGTGTTGGGTTGATTTGTGGATATATGAAAGCACCAGATCATTCACATCTCACTGCCACCAAGAGAATCTGCTGCTACATTGAAGGTACACTCAATAATTGCTTATTCTACTCTTATTCACATGATTTAGATTTGTGGGTTATTCCAATAATGATTGGCGTAGAGATTTGGATAAGAAGAAGAGCATCTCCACTTATTTCTTTGTGGAAAATGGTGCATTCACTTGGTCCTTCAATAAGTAATCGATTGTAACTTTGTCAACTTATAAGGTGGAGAATGTGGCGATAACTTCTACCATTTATTATGCCATTTGGTTGAGAAATTTGTTAAAACACTTGAGATTTTCTCAAGAAAGTACCATGAAAATTTTTGTTGATAACTAATCAGCAATTACTTTAGCTAAGAATCTAGTGTTTCATTAGAGAAGCAAGCATTTTGATACCTATTATCATTTTATATGAAATTATATAAAAGAGAAAAGAGTGGAATTGGTGCATTTCAAGTCTCGGGATCAAATGGTAGATATCTTCACCAAGTTATTAAAGCATGTCGAGTTTAAAAGATTGAGAAGCATGTTGGATATGAAAACTTTTGGAAATTAGGATCAAGGGGGATGTTGGAAATATAAACCCCATATCATGGGTTCTTTAGTTTATTTTGTTTTATGCCATCTTATGTAATTGCTTTGTCATTAAGTGTACTTAAAAGTCCTTTTAGTTTGATCCCACTTTATATAAAAGAGAAGAGCAGACCTAGCCGGTGGGTTCTTGTAATAGAGAGGGAGTTTTTGAGTTTTTTTTGAGATAGAAAAGAAAAGTGGTGAGGGCTTGGTAGAAGTTTGAAGAGCAGCTGATTTTGTGTATGAAAGGAAGAACAATCTGGGGAGAAAAATGATTTTCTAGCAAGCCGACGCCATCTGTCACACCCTATATTCGCACATGGTTATGCTACTATAAGGTATTGCCCACAATAACATGAAACCCACAATATAAATTTTCATAAAAGCAAATTTATAGAATAATAAAATTAGTCCAAATTCTATTTGCTAAACAAAAGCAGGTACAGAGCATTTAAATCCAACATTTGAATATTCAAGATTACATAACTCAAACTATATAGTTAAAACTATATTTATTGATAGCTTGCAACTATGTTTCGTGCTTTACTCTTTCATCCTTCATTCATTTATTCTTCCCCACTCCTAGCAACCATAATTGTCTAAAAAATATATATATAAAGAGACAAATGAGCTTTGCGACTCAGTAAGTATAATTATGCACCACCTTATCAGATCGAGTATAAATTTTTATCATGATTCAATGTATCATTTGGAAAATAAATAAAACATTTCATAAATATAATAGCAAACTATGTCATAGTAAACCAATCCTGTATGCCCAAATTATGCAACTTTGTAAAGCTAAAAGTATAATTTAAAATATTTATAATCCTCAAATATTTGCTATTTTTCCATACTTGTAATTAGAACAGTGCTCATAGATTTTTCATGCTACGGTCACTATAATCTGTGATAGGGTCAACTTCGTAATCGACAAGATATTATAGCCTGTATTCGTTACTAACTTTAACCTATTAGCAGAGGGCGGTTTCGTTGGATGCTAGCTCTAAGGTACCAATTGGCCTCCATTTCTAGAGATGGTCATAGTAATCTTAAAGCTCATAAAATATTTCATATTTTCTTCAAATATATTTTCTTCAAATATATTTTCTTAAATTATACATGAATAAAATACTAAATAGCTTTACAGAGTCCGTAATCCATAAATAATCTTTAATAATAAAACTATCATAAAATTATTTTTTATAAATCTACTATTTTCATAAAAGTTCATAATTTATAATTAGACCCTATATAGATCACCTTCATAAGAAAATGCATCTTTTCATAATTTTAGAAATCATTCATCCATGAGACAATGCTATAAAAATATGAATAATGAAAACAATCATATATTTAATCCTATTGCAAAGCCGATCATATCAATATAATTTATATTTTTATAGTCCAAATAAAAATTAGTAAGGTTTATATTAGATCACTTACCTCTACTCGCCCAAAAATTACTAAGTTCAGTTGGATAAATTTGTTGCACCTATCAAAACCAATTAAGAAGCTATTCACTATTGAAAAATCTAAATACAAATTACAAAGCTCTAAGCAACCCGAAATGGACTTGAGCATGCTTCAAATCCTGACGGGCTAAATCGGTCTAGAATCTAGAAATCGGTCTTACTTGGGTTCCTGTCTTTTAGAGAGAGAAATAGAAAAATTAGAGAGAGAAGAGAGAAGAGAGAAGAGAGAAGAGAGAAGAGAGAATAAATGAGAGAGAGGAAGAGAGGGATGCGTTTTCTCTCTCCTCATCCTCTTCTTCTTCCTCCTCTTTCCTTTCTTTCTTCTTCTTTTTTCTTTCATTGGTAATCAGGGGAAGGATGAGAGGAAGCTGGATGGAGGATCAAGCAGAGGAAAGAGAAGGGATTTATAGTAGGTTTGAGAGAGATAAGCTCGATGGTCGTTGCTCCCGTCCATGGATCCCTGCAGTGGTTGTGCACGACCCCAACGTCTGGTAGTCGTTCAACGGCACCTTGGAGTGCACAACAGCCATGGTTTACTATGGCTTATCGACTCAACAAAAGAGGGGGGAAGCAGAGGATCGCGTTTGCATCCTCTGTTTCGATTCCTTCTTTTTTTTTTTCTTTTTTTTTTTTTTGAAGTTGAATCAAAGCTGGCTGGGCCTACTGACTTTTGTCCAGGTCGCACCCAGTTGGCCTGATTCTTACACCACAAATTACCCCCTTCAGTGCCTTGGGCGTCGCCAAGGCCTCCGCCTCTCCTATGTCAGCTTCGACTGTCTCAACGATGGCCAAGGAGATCAAAAAACCCCGGCCAGGACATTCCGGTTGGGCTGGCTGGATCCGTGTGCATCACCACCGCTATCTACTGTCTCCGGGCTGTCACATTGTGTCCCATGCAGCCATGCACCCAGACTGACGTGCATGCACCGTTCTCTGCAGCGTTCCAGGCAGTGGGTCTGGGCTGTGCCAAGTATATTCGGGCCACAGTTCTTCTAGGCAACTCACCCACATAGAACGGACACGCGGTGCCACCTTCTTCACCCATCCTCGCCAACCTCCTGTCCATCTCCACCCTCCTTATTCCCACTTGCCATGCTTGCGAGGCAATGCTACATGCGAGGCGAGACCTCGGACCAAGAACAAAATTAATCTCATCAGGTTATTGGCGATGATTATAGCATCGTCTGAGGTGACTGCAGTGTACCAAGCAGTGAGCGTGGGTGGGCGATGCATGCAGTGTGACGACGTGCAATTGGTTGTTTGTCAAGGAGGCGAGGAAGCCGAGGATGTGAGGGGTGCTGTGGCTGCCGTCGGCGTCCATTTCAGTGAATGTTTGTTTACCTGTTGGGCTCAATTTACAGGCAGTCTTCTATAAGGTTTGGGATATGGATAGTAAGGGTTGCTGGTGTACTACTTCCTCTTCGGGCTTCATGCAGAACTGAGACCAATGCACCAAGCCTAAAGTGTCCTGATGAAGAGGGTAGTGTTAGTACCATAGAAACAAATAGCAGCAAGACAGACTGACGTCAGTGATGTAGGGATGAGGAGGATGAACTAAACGCCTAGCTGTGTTTCCAGGTTATTAGAAATAGATTGTCTCAAGATGGTAAGCCTATCTTCGGGTCTTTTGCTTCTTTTCCAGTGCAAAGTTTCCTAGATTCTCTAATTAAAATATGACGGCCTGATTCCTAGTGACTGAGGCCTATACAGAACAAGATATCAACAAATGATCTGAATGCAGGAGCTTACAGGGCCTGTGATACTTTCAACTAATCACAGTTCGTCCATAATAAAACTAAAATGCCGCTTTATGACACTTTCAGTCAATCTCAAAAGATTGAAACAGCTAGGGAGGCTTCGAGAATTCTGATTTTCGAACTGTAAAAATGACTCGAATTTCTGAAGAAACTGTCATATACAAAATCCTCACAGAATGCTCCTGGTTCTGAATATACAAACCGTCTGCTATACAAAATCTCTCGCAAACCGCAAAATAATTTACACCAAAGGAGTCGGTAAACAGGCTGGAGTTGATGACTGAGGGGCACAGATAAATAATAATGTGTGGTAACCTGGTGACCTTGCTTCCTCCTTAGGGCAGGATGGATCACTGTCAAATAATATACAGGTCGATTCATACCACAATCACACAAACCAAAAACATCAAGAAACTTGATTGTAAGATTTCTGAGAAACAAATCATAACTGCAGAAATAATGGAAAAGAATTCCTTCGATAGCACGGGTAACTTGTTTAGGTCAACTGCAAGGCTCTCTCCTTCTAACATGCTTCCTTCTTAACATTGTCTGTCATGTCCCTATTTTGAGAAGGGAATTAAGAGATGTGCTATTGAATCTTTGGGCAAATCCTCTTATCACAAGAACAATGACATCACGCATGTGCCGGCTTTGCACCATCAAGTCGACTTCATTGTCACTGTCAACTACAATCTTAAAGCGGTGTTGGTCGTTGCGATAAAGTTCAACCTGCAAAACAAAAGTGACAGGCCAATTATCACCAACACGTAAAAACTGATGCCAGGTGTCTCCATGTAGAATCAAAGCCTGTTCTTAAGTCCATGTCTTGAAAGTTCATCATCGACGGTGGCCTTCCATGGCTCTGAGAGCATTCACACAAGTTCCTTCACAACTACTAAGCAAGCATTTGGTGACACAATTCTAGAGACAATTTATTTTAATCATTCATGTGCATGACATTTTTCCAAGTTGGCAAATAAATGTTAAGAGTTGGAATAAATTTATTCTAATCATTCATGTGGAAATAGAAAAACTTACATGGAAAGGAGGGGCATAAGTTCCCCGGATTTCAGTAGTTGGAAAAGAAGTCTTCGAACCCGGTTTCACGACCTTGACCCTCTTTCTGTTGACTTCTAGAACTCTTCTCTCAAGATTTCCCACTCCTAGAGCCTGTGAAAATGATGAGACAATGGTTTCAGTCTCCAAATCTAACTGTTTATGATAATAAAAATGGTCAATGAGAAGATGACATGAGGGTATATAAACCAAGGATAACCACCTTCTTTGGGGACCGGTCTTTGTCACACAATGCCTGCTTCCAGTAGAAAATGAGGAATGTCAACTTTCCAGAAAAGAAAACTGGCGATTTAATAGACCACGTGCAACACTCTCTACACATGCCCGCAAGTATGACCATAAATATGTCATTTCTGTTAAAAAATTGAAGTTCTTTTGAAAAGTGAAAACCCCTGAAAAGTATCAGGGATAAGTCATTGAATAGCCATTACTTGTGATTTGTGAAAGTCCAAACAATTATTGGTTTTTATCATTATCGGTGCTATATATGCCACTTGAGAAGGTACTACTCTGCAGTTTTTTATTGCAATAATTATCCATGCGCATATTGACAATGCTTGATTAGATATAACAATGAATGACACAAAAAACATATAAGACATATCGGATCAAGGGCAAGACTGCTGTGTGGAAGGAACATTTCATGTGTGGTCCTTTTCAAAAGAGTAAGAAAAGAATTTCACAACTGCAACAAGCATCACCTCAAACTTGACTGATCCAAGATCCAGCTTCTGCTTCACTTCTTTGTAAACGTCAGGCTCTGCAAATGCAGAAAAGAGCTAACTAAACATATACAGGGCCAGAAAACTAAATCCAGAGGATTTAAAAAGAAAGAATTTTGTAAAAAATAAAGAAACATTAATTATGGACTTGGATGCATTGTTTGAAACAAGCTAATTCATCTCAGTACTAGGCTTTGTACCATTGCCACCCTATTACTTTATTGGTACATCTAGTACGGGGGCCATTTTGAAGTACTAAGTGTTGGTACACCCCTATACCACATATTGGTACCATATTGTTACAATGCAGTATGCTCCATACCGTCCGATTTGGTACGATGTGGCATACTTTGGTTTGAAAGTTGATTGGCATATACAGACATAACATAATATAGTGCCAAAAGAGTAAAAGTCGAGACGACTTCAGAGAATACAACAGCCTTAGGATTTGTTCCTACAAGATGAGGACCACAGGTTCTATGTTGAAGTTGGAGATTTCAGTTGTAATCCTTTTGGACTTTTTGGATCTAACAAATTATGGACAACTGCTTTGGCATCTAATTCTACTAAACATAAAGTAAATTATGCATCCACACTAGAATACTCTATTAAAAAAACCATTCCATGTATTTTGTAATTTTCAATAAAAATAATAATAAGACAGATGCTTAATGTTACAATCCATTACCTAAACTTCTCCTTGTTAGAGAATGTACAGAAAGGTACATGCCTTTTGATATTTATAGGGCACACTATAAGCTGAAGTTAAAATCTTCTCCCACTAAACTATCAAAATATACTTCATATCAGAAAGAATCTGATTTAGGAATTGATAGTTATGCCTCCTTAACTACATATTGTGAAGCTTAACTTCTAGATTAGTTTTCTATTAGCAGCATACTAGTCTTTTACCACCCACTTATCTATTGGTCTAAACTATTAGCTTTTTGAAGTTTTGTATTCACAGAAATTGGCTTACACAAACTGGATAGGCAAAAGAAATTTGATCATCTATTCATAACACAAATAATAAGAACTGAAATCAACAAATTGAACAATGAAATTAAAAACCCACTAATGCATCAAAGAATACAGATTAGCACACTAGTTATAAGGAAGATTATAAAGTTAAATAATCTCAACTATACCAACTGAAATCGGATCTGTTGATGCAGAAACAGGTCGTCCCTCAACTCCATCTTCCCTTATAGGAGTATAAACTGCTACAAGTCTGTACCCCACATCATCAACATTAGCTTCATACATCCTCCCTACTTCACCTGTATTCAGATCATTTACTAATGTTAACAAGCAAAAAGATTCTAGAAATGATGTGAAAATACGTTTAGATGCATGAATTATAACATATACAGCCTTTTTCATGATTGCGCTGGATAATGGATTGGTAACTAGTCAGCATTTGAAAACAATTTAAAAATAAAAAAATAAAGTAATCAGGTTCAAAATAAGACCATGCATGGCCTGCTCAATTATAGGGATGGATCTCACTGCAGAAATCACTTATGTGCTCTTAATATGTTGTAAATTAATATTGCTTGATCCTAAGTGTAGTCCATGAATCTGGAGCTTAATGTAAGGGTTCTACTTGTTTTAGTTCTCCAACACTATGGTAGGTTTCCCCAGCCAACCACTGGCATTCCAAGTCTCATGGCAGTCCAGTCTCATGCATAAAGTTGGCTTGGCCAGGAACTCAAAGTGATCCATATATTGTTGATATCTAGTCAACAATGGTTTTAAAAGACAGATGCCTCAGCTGCCTAGGCAGTCCGCGTAGGCAAGGCAACCTAGGCACCTGCCTTAATATTTTGTCAGGATAGAGTATGCAGAATGTGATTGATTCAAAATTAGTACTGGATGCTACCAAGTTGATAATTCCATTGACTTGCTACATTTATCAGACAAATTATCTTCATAGACCATAATTATCTTTTAGATTTGTCATTTTATTTATTATTTACTTTATCATTTTGGGCCATCTTGTCCGTTGGGCGCCCACCAAGGCATTAGGCAGCCCCTCTGGCTGCCCTTCTGCCACCTACAGTCTTTTAGAACCTTGCAATTTGATGGCAGATTTTTGGATGTTCTCAAAATTTAATGAATGCCATGATCCACGAAGCCAGCCAATATCAATGGGATCAGGCTTGTAAGTAAGGCCTAAGGTTCAATCTTTGTCAACATTATTAAACGAGGTTTTATGTTAATGGAACTTGATATAAATCCAAATTTGGGCCTGGATGGTTCAAATTAAGTCACTTTTGAAGTCGTTCAGTTTGCAGAGACAGAGCCCAAGCTCATACTGAACAAGGAAGAGGAACATTCTTTAAGATAATGTTGACAAGTTAGCTCCATAGAACAATATGCTACTGCTGAAACATAGAAGAATTGAAATCTTAGATCAAAACACTATGTATAGATGATATGAACTGCTTAAACAAGAATTCTTGAACAGCGAACAACCAGAGCCTATTACACACTATATCAAACAATTTCCATTAATGAAACCATGTAAATCCATCAGAAAATCAAAAATACGCATGTCCGATGAAATGGTTGTTGCTACCTACTCCAATAACGAATCATTGGTATATGCAAGCAGGAAAGGAGGCATGGATAATATTGATTATGGACCTCCACAAGCAAAACTGTTGCTGATGTAGCTAAAGCTAAAAATCATGGAAAATTTGTTTCGCATCACAGTTTACATAATATTTGTTTCTTGAATAAAACAAATTTCATGAATTTAAACGGCATGTATCATCACAGCTTTGATAGCAAACTTATAATACCAGGTATAGATATGAGATCAGGGCTTCCAACCATCGCTCTGAGCCATTGAATTTTACTCTTGCCTTCTTTTCCTCCACTATAAATACCTCGAACAGCATATAAATTCGTGTGGTAACCTCTTCCTTCAATCTCCAGTTTATCAATTTTGGGTATCCCTAAAAGTAACATTATTTTAGATCATAGAGTAAACCAGCAATATGCCATGTAATGAATCATATAAAAAAGATAGTTAAAAATGTGGAATGTTAATGAGCCACTTTGAAATTTAACATTACATTTTCGATAATAGAAAATTCATAAACAGGAAAAACCTTTTATATATAAGTACTAAATAAATATCAACTACAAGATTCTTTAAGTTCAATCAGTTAATGTAGACAAAAAAATAAATAGTTAATAATAAATAGTTAGTAAAAGATGAAAAATAATATGAAATGTAATAAACTAAACTTCTTGTCTGAGGTGGGTAGCATGAGATAGTAGCATTTCCTCAGGTACATCTTTTTAACTAGAAATGCATTAATTTCACCTTGTTAAAGTTTGAAGAATAATGTCAGAAAATTCAGTCAAATTGAGTTTGACACATTTACATCAAAAAAATGTCATTTTATCAACATTAATTGCTTTGCTTAGTTCAGCATCACAGCTAAAAAGCAAAGTCATGAAAATCACCTGGCAGTATAGGACCAGTTACTGCTGACACAGACTCACTGGACCTTCCAAAAACATCAGTGATTGTGCATTCACATTTCATACATCGACCTATGTCCTCTAACCGCACCTTATATGAGCAGGAGCGATGAGAAGGCAATGGTTCAAAGGATAGATAATCTCCCATTCCCACTGAGCAAAACCTGCAACCAGTATTTTACATGATTATGGAAGTGACAAAACATACATTAATATGATAAAACTAGCATTTTACCATTCGTATTTAATCTCCTTCTTGTATTTATCCCAAATATGTTGTTGAATCACACTCTTTGGAATTACTTCAACAGCAGTTAGTATTTCTCCTTCAACTTCCTTTCCTTTGAGGGAAAGCATCTCAATTTTTGGAACTTCTGAAGGATAACAGGAAAACATTGTGCCTTTTAGAAATCACGTAGACTAGTATGACTAAAGAACACTGATAACGGGGGAAAACAATTGGATGCTAGTGAATAAAGATTAATTTTGAACTGAATGAGTTAGAAACTAAAAATCAAGACAAGCTGAACCCATTCGTCTTCTAGATTAAAATAGGCCACATGATATATATCTGAAGACATCTGACCTAAGAAGTTCAAACCTGAGAGTGACAGATCAAAAAATTTTGCGGAAAAAAAGAAAAATTACCTTAACAGGAAGAATATGCAGGATGAAAAAATATACCTAGATATATGCATTTAGAAATTGAGCTTTAGTGGCTTTGTTTGTAATATTCAGAGAATATGGAGGACATAAAAAAGAAATTATAAATTACAGAAACCGAGAAAAGGACAAAGAAAGGTTGCAAAATTGCAAACAATTCTCTTAAACGTCTCCATAGAGTTTCACAATCCATTATGTGTTGAATTTGGAACAATTGCTAAAAAGATTTCCAGCCTATGAGCCAGTTGCATTATATTCACTCTCATTCCACAACTGGTAACTAAGACTTTGACAGAAACATGAATAGGAACTAAAACTTAGTTTTATGTCATATCATAATTAACACATGCACACAGAGCTGATCATGGGCTGGGCTTGGGCACAGAAAATGACAAATTTTAAATAGGCCCAGCCCGAAGCCCGGCCATGATCAGCTCTAATGCACGCACAAACAGGGAGAGTGGGGGTGGAGGACTTTGCTCAATATCAAAGGCACTAACCCAGTGATGCCTACAAAGTCTTAAATTCTGACAGCAAGCAAACTTAACCTCCTGACAGCATAGATTTTATTTCAGGGACCCAACATAAACAACCAGTCCCCGATAAAAATGCAAACCAACCAAACTAGGTTATTTTTTAATGGAAAAACAGCTTTTATTCCAGACTGTAAAAGCTACTGCATACAAGATTATGGTAGCAAAAATAAAGAAATATGACATAAGGAAAGCTGATTTTTTGGAGGAAGGAACTTTAATAACAATGGAACCAGTGAGTGTACACAGAGGAACTATCAGAATTCTAGGTCTATATAATGTCATATCCCTTTCATTAACAAGAATATATAAGTCTCCTTAACTAGTACACTAATTTTTTAAAGAAACATGGTTGAAGAAAGACAAGAAGTGTCTGCTACAAGAATATGCAAGACCAATTAGGGAAGTATGGGTTTCACTTTGGCAATTCATTACCTCTAAGAAGTGAATTCAACTCATGTAATAGTTACTGAAGATGATCTGAAGTCTTAGAACTCTACATAGTTTCAAATTTACCTGGAAGAATTATATCAGATGGTTCAGATAGTCGGAGTTCCCCCACAACAGCATCTGAACGAACAGGAGTATAGCTGCCAAGTGATATTTCGATGTTAACTTGAATTAGCAAAATACGGAACAATGTAATTTCAAGAAGAAAGTGTTAAAAGAAGATAATTGCTACCTTGAAAATGTGGAGTATGCATGTATACATACCACACTAAATTCATAACAGATTTAGAGGAATTAGAGAATGAGGCCACAGCCCAAGGACTGAATTAGTGTGGTATGTATTCCAGTGCTTGGTATGACAGTATGCCAGTGCATGGCAAGTATGCCAAGCCCTAGCATGGCAAGACATGGAATGTATTCTGCCAGCGCTGGGCTGCCACAAAACCAAGATGTGATACCTCATGAATTGGTGCCTAATACTACCAAATTTGAATAGGCTTTATCCTTGGTTTCAGCTTCGATGATTTCAACTAAATATTTTATTTCTTTTGATAACAAAGCTTCCTTTTTAAAATAGAATATTGTTGCTAACCAAAAAAGAAGATCTGAAAAGGGAGGGGGGAGGGGGGGTGTTGCACTGCTGTCTGGTAACAATAAATAGCCTGCATTTGCAAAAGAATACCAACACTTTCCATGTTTAGATGCATTTTTGGAAAATGCAAAATTCACTAAAACATGCTTTTTAAGTTCAACATTAAATGTTTCCAAACAAATCTACACGATGCACTGTTCTTCTACCACAAGTATATCTAACATAAACTTTTATGTTTATTATAAGTCAGTTTTAAGAAAACTTCTCTTGTGAATCCTTCATGAGACCATATTCTATGTCATTTCAAGCATCCAATTATCATTTTATCATTTCTTTGTTGATGTTACTTAAATACACAGATTCCTTTCATAGTGCAATCTAAAACCCCCTCTTCCAAAGTCATGCTTGTCATAACACTATTTCTGCACGAGTAGTGATATTATAATCAAGCAACATTGCCACAGCCAGGTTAATGAATACGAAAAGAACAACAGACAGATACTAAAGTAGTTACCCAAACAATAGACGACAATTGTAATCCGAATCAGTAACTTCATAAGTGGCAGAATTAGCTCCACTGAGAAGAACAATTGTTCCTTCATTAGTTTCTCTGTACCAGCTATACAGGCTTGATCCTTCATATCCACCATAATATTTCCCCTCTCCAGCATATACACCAGAGCTCAACTCCTTTATGCATACTTCAGAAACAAATGGAAGAGCTATATGGTACAAAATGCGCTCAAGATCAAGAGTAAGAATAAAAAGTTAAACAAGAAAAAGCTATAGATAGATCAGCATGATAAGACTCGCACAAAAGTCAAAGATTTAACCTGCCATGACTGGATGGTTGCTTGGGGCAACTAACGGATCTCCAAGTTTCCCATCAGCACGTGTAGGCTCCCAGTAAAGTGACAAGTAAAAGCCAACATCTTCAAGTGAAGGTGTATATGTTCTGATTATGTATTCCACCATCCAGTTGAAAATGTAAGTTCTACAGAGACTACTAGATCTAAGGATCATAACAAGATTCATGATGACTGCAGCAAAAAACTCACAAGGTTTCTCCAACAACAAGAATATCATCAGAAGCAGTAGCTAGATTCACCAACTCTGACTCCTGCAGCTTTTCTTTAGTTCTGTACCAAATGTACTTCCCATTGCCTTCTTTTCCACCATAATAAGATTTCAGTGGGACAACTTCCTTGTCCTGGCAACTACTTGGTAGAATAAGCTCAATACCCTTTGGATCCGCTGCAGCAAAGGACAGCGAAAAGATAAACCATTGGACAAAAAAGAACAGCTACATTTATGAGCACTGAAATTGCCATGTTTCGCAAAGGATTATGATCTCTGGTTAATTATCGTTAGGCAAGGCACCCCAAACCTAGAAACTTGACATGTCTCGCCAAAATAACAACCATGAATAAACATTTTCCCTATTAAATACAATGAAACTTCATGAAACATTTTTTTTAATTAAATTCAAAGTACTGTATTACTAGAAATATGTGATTTAATTGCAAATCTGTTTGTGCTCATCAAAAGTGCATAAAATGTAAAAGCAAGCTTTCCAATAAAGATTAAGGCGCATGATCTCACACCTACTACAAAGATCAGAGCCAATCTTCTACCAGGGTGTGCACCACTTTTAGTTGCACATAAGCATAGCACCCTAAACTGTTCATCACTTTATTGTGTCACAAGTCTTCTCCAATGTACTCATATCCAAGTCTATCCTCCATAGTTTTGCCAGAACATTCACTCTAGCCATCTCATCTCATTGTATCGTCCTAACATCCTCATAGATACATTTTTTCTGCCTTAAAAATGTCTGAAACTTTAGTTAGCAGTATCATAAGTAAGCTCAGGTCGCACAGTTCTCAGAAGCCCATCTCCTAGCCACCTTAAATTTCAGACTAGAAAGATTTTTAATATTAATTTCTTGTTTTTTTTCAAAGTTGTAGTAATTTGCGTCATATCAAGAATAACTCAAAATTTTCTTCTTGTTTCTGTAAAATATTGGTTCCAAGACAGCAGTCCCATCATCATATAAATCTACACATTAAATGCACTTAGATTGACCTCATTGAGCGCCGTTATCTTTCATGGTTTCAACAAAGAATCCTAAGCTTCTCAAATTCAATCAAGAATTCAAGATGCAAATCTCAAATTACATCGAATTCCATCATAAATGTAATACCCACAATCAGTTAGTTTTAGAACATATTCTTACGCTTGTTTTTCCTTTCTTCAAGACCTGCAATATATTTATCACCTGTCACTAGATTTCAAATAAAAATTACAGCGTCAAGAACTCATTTCCATTTAAATGAGTTGATAAACTCGCATATGCATGGTGCTACATGTATTTACAGGATATTCTAAAAAATGTCTGATCACTCATGTTGACATGTATGAATCCAGCTTATTTATCTTTACAATTTCCCCATACCACATAACGATCTAGATATTTTTATAGTGACAAATAATATAGTCTTCATGGCAAACGCAATGCATATAGCCGACATTAGCATAATTTGTGTCTGAAGAAACACCCACCAGGAACAATCACATCTGAGATAATGCTCTTTGGTGATCCTCTTGAGCCATCCATCCTTATAGGTGTGTAAATGAGCTCAATGCAGTAACCAACATCATCAAGAGTCAAATCAAGATATTCTGGAAAGGTAATAGCATTTTTAGTTCTTCAGCCTGAGGAGGGTTATGGCATTTTAAGTGATGAAGGTTGTTGTAGGAATTGAAAGGACTCACCATGACCAGTTAACTTGTCCTTTGTACCATTACTCTTCACCCTAAACCATTCGTGGGTACAATTTCCTCTTTCACTAAGATGGGACAAGCAAATAATTTTCAACTGTACAATACAATATTGGAATTAGCCAAACAGGGTAGGATGTAGGTAAAGAGGATCTCACCCTCCAGTGTATTCAGCAATAAAGCTCAGGCGGCCTCCTTCAACAATTGATCCTAGAAATTTGAGTGATTGACAAGTTGGTGGTCCTGCGAAGGTGTAATAAGTCAGCATTTGGTTGATTTTCTCAATAAAACATATATAGCCCTAGTAAAACTTTGGATAATTTTCAGCTAGGGTGATTGACGGCTGTCCAAGAAAACCATTTAATGTGAAGAGATAACAGAAGTAATCTACAGTGAAAATAAGGAACTGTTTGCAAATATACAATCAAGAACCAAGTTCAAATATCTACTTTTTCCAATAGTAGACATACCAGGCAAAATAGGACCAATATATTCGGAAACAACTATAGGGCCATGAGCCCAGTCATTTCTAACAGGTTCACAAGAAACAGAGACAAAGAAGCCAATATCATCGCAAGTTAAGGTGTATGATGTGGTTGTAGCACCTTTGATTTCCTTCTGTGTACCATCAGAACTAGTCTGCAAATGCATAATAATTCTAATTAAATAGGGAAGGACTATATATAACTAGCTGCTTAGCATGATGAAAGTTGAAGCAGATTGGTGACTATTTACACAGAATAAAAAGAAAATCTAATTATATTCTGGCGATAGAAGAAGTATTAAAGAATGGTGCAGCCAAGGGAAATATATTTGAGTCAATGTTATTGAATTTAGGGGCAAGAAGACATAGCTGACCAACTTCCACTTACCAAGAACCAGCGGAAAACTGAATCACCTTCTTCTCCTCCCCAATATTTCTTGTTGGAAACCAATGTTGCTCCTTCGACAGCCTTACCTGTAACCTGGAGGGAAAGCAATCTTGGGCTTCCTGTAGATTGAACAACAATTTAGAAATGATTACTTCTTGAGTCAAGCTGTAAAAGAAGCAATCATAACATTTAGGCAGGAGAACTGCAAATTCCTAAGTGATCAAATGAAAGACAAGGCCGATATAAAATTACTAAATCTATTTTTAACCCTCTTTCTCCTCATTTTAGAACAAAAGTCATGTCTATTTTGCTAGGGCTTACTAGTGCAGTCAGTAAGTACTTCTTCTGTGGTCTACACAAGCTTAATTACATATATGCTTCTCAAAGTTCAAACTTCACAAGTCCGCAAAACATTTATGAACCCCATGTTTTTGAAAATAAGTTCGTTCTTTATGGCATTAGAAGTTTTATTTAATGTTTTGCATTATTAAGGGTCACGTAAGCACCTGGGCGAACTCGCTCCTGTCCTAGGAAAGTTCTTGGCTCACCAACAGTACCATCATCCCTTACCGGAGTGCATTTAAAAGAAATAAACTTTCCAATGGCATCCTTTGTTATGCGATATTGAAGAAGTCCTGATACCTCTGGTATTAACGCACCTATGTCGGTTTCAGTCTGCAAATAACTAAATCAATAAGCAAGGAACAGAAAGCAAGAGAGCAACAATGCTTTGCTCCCAGAAAAAGTAAGGTGCTGACAACTGACAATATACAGGAAGATTTAAACTGCGATCAAATCAGAATTTATCACAAGTATATAATTCTTAAACCCTTAAAACATGCAGGATTGATAAGAAAAAAAACAAAAAGACATACTTCATGGAGAAACCAATTGTATAGGCTTTTGCCCTCATGGCCCCCAATATAACCATATGATGCTGTCAACATTTCACTCTCAGAAAAATCACCAGTAACTGACAGAAAATTTAGGCTTGGTGGAAGTGCTGCATAAGTAGTCAAACAGTTAATGTGCTAGAAGATTATAAATCCCAAAAAAACAAGGATAGGACATGAAAAACAATAAAGCAATAAATGATAATAACTAAAGGTTAAATAATATGTTGCCAATGTCATTAACTTTTTCCATGAAAAAGTCAAATGCTCTGAACCTTTACTGAAGAATATTCAACTTTGCAAAATGACAAAAGTGATCAGATTGGGTTATCTTAGATGTATGAGAGTATCAGTGCATTTAATTGCATTTAATTTAGTGAAAGATTCTATCAGGCTAAAGAATCTAATGAAAAAACATCCATAATCAAACTCCATTCCAAAGTATTAAGCATCCTCAATTCACCTCTTTTTTCTGGTCAAATATAAGCAACTCATACTGTAAGGGCTAAATCCATTAGATTGGCCCGTGTTGGCTTGGGTCGGCCTAAAGCGGCCTGGATTTGATTCGTGCCTGACATGTGAGGGGAGAGGACTCCTGATAGGAGTCTGTCTCCTCTTCAAACTCTGTCAAGCAAAGGGAGTCTAAGGTACACTGGAGGCCTAGACTTAGTCTATAAAAGAACCCCTGGGTACGATTATTTATGTTTTATATATTATTTGTGTATCAAATATTGAGGACTTTTCGAATATATGGAATATGGTATCAATTGTTTGAAATTTTACAAGGAACGCAATGTTATATTATATTTACCTGGCATAATTAAGAATAAATAAATTGATTGGTTAAGAAAAAAGGTGTTTGGACTAGCCACGTTAAATTGTGGCAAGAATGTGGCATAATTAAGAATAAATAAATTGATTGGTTTAAGAAAAAAGGTGTTTGGACTAGCCTCATCATGGGCAAGAACGTGGCATTATGGATAGCCTGCCACAGGTAGGAAAGTGGCATTATGAATAACCCAGCCAAGAAATGCTGAATCGGCCCGTACCGGCCGGTTCAGCCCATACCGAACCGATCCGATTCGGCCTTACAAAACGGTTCCGACCCCATAGGGGCTGAAACCAAGCGGTACTGAGCCGGAACCAACCAATATTAGTTGCGTACGAAACGGAACCGTCCGGTATGGCTAGGAATCGGTGCGAACTGGTCGGTTTGCACTTGTTCAAATTATTTTTTTTGTTGTAGTGCGTGCGTTGTAGCTGATTTGATTGACCACAGCGCAGACGCACCTTGTTGGCCACAATGCGGACACTATGGCCATTTTGTCCATAGCGCGGGCGAACCAGTGGTACCAGTTCAATACCGGTTCGATTAGGTCGACTGGTACGCCTACTGGTACCGGTTCGGCATACCTTGAATCCAGCCATCGGTAGAAACATGGTACTTGAGCTTGATGGTCATAGGTTAGAGCGTGGATGTGGTTAGTCCAAAACCTAAAGATAACTGCTGATTGATTTGGACCAGGTTAATGAGAAATGAATGATAAGACATATGAAACCATTGTTGAATCTTTTGAATAAAATGGAAAATTGTTGACAAATGATGTACATTTAGGTGTATATACATATCGTTTATTTGAGCTATGCTGGATGTTTGATATGAGATTTCAAAATTTATGTTTTCCCTTCAATATTGTTTATTCACTATTTTTAAATTATACTATTATGCTGGTGTGGTGTGGAGATTTTTGCTGGGCTATAAAACTCACACCACCTCTTCACTTTTTCTTTCAGAATTGCAGGATGCTTAATCTCGAATAGGTTGGGCCTGGAGTTTGAGCGACGAAGTCATTAGTTAGCTAGATTAATTTATGATACCAATGAACATTTAGAAATTCTGTAATTGAATAAATTTTACTATTTGATGGTGATGGAGTTATTTAGTTGGATTAATATGGCTAAATTGTATCATTAATTTAATTGTTTTGGTATTATTTGAATTTTGTTCATCTTATAGGCCTTGCATCATACCTAGGGCACTGCTCTAGAAGTCATGTAGCCGTGTCACGTGGTCGACCCGGGTGATGGATTTGGGCCATGACATATATAGTCAATTAAATTAAGCAGAACATCATGTAAACTAAAACCATAACTATGTACCGAAGCATCATAATAGACAAACTCCTTCCCCTTCAATACTTCCGATTAAATTGTTTTTCTGTTAATGAAAATCAGGAAATATTGCCAGTGAGAGAAATTTAAAGGAATTGTATTTAGCTCTAGTAAAGCATTTCCTAATTGATCAAAAAAACAAAAAAAGAAACATATTCGTGCGTGTATGTAAGTGTAATAGAAAGAAACAATGAGATTACTAAAATCACGGATCTTCAAAAAAGGAATGTTTCAAACATTTTTAACTCAATATAATAGGAAAGCACGTGTGTTGGACTTTGAGGCCTTCCATGAAAAACTTTCACCAGCTTGGTATTTTCCATAATTTCTTTTCCCAAAAAATTAGGAGGCCATACTTCTTCCCAGAGGATTTCCTTGCATGTGCATCAGATGTGCTAGACTCTAGTGATTAATAGGTGAAGAATGATCCATGTTGTGGATTTGCTAAATCTTTTCTATATATTCCCCCTCATAATAGGATTATTTCAATTCAATGGTCCTCATGTACCACCTTGGTATTTAAATATATCCTACAATCTAGCACTGGTACCTGCTACGAATGAATTGGAGAGAGTGAGAGAAAGAGAGAGAGAGAGAGAGAGAGAGAGAGAGAGAGATGGGATTACATGTCATATATTGTGAAAAAGTAAAAAAAAAAATGTTTCTTCATCATCATTCAAATGTAAATATCTAATCTTATCTGTGTATTTTTGTGAACATCATGACATTCGTGTGCAAAGTTGTCAGTTTTTATTTCAGATATCAAGCAAATTTCATTATACATGTTAACAAAGAAGCATACTACTAACTTACTTTCAACAACTTTTTCTGATATGACATATGCTGGTTCACCATTTTCACCATCAGGGGCCATAGGAGTAAATTTTGCAACAATATAGCAACCAACAGCACCAAGGGGGATACGAAATGCCTACAAAATGGTCAAAATCAGGAATTCTCTATCATTTTTTTCTTTTTGGGTAAGACAGCAAGTTTATTGAGCAAGAAAATCACAAAGATAACCTGCAATAACAATTAAGAAACAATCCTTAGTGAAGTTACAGCTAACTTAAGATTTTGATAAAGTTACAGCAAACATAAGATTTCCAACCTTTGCAATTTTGGAGGTACTAACTGCTTCAAGACCATTTTCACCCTCTACTTTTGAGGAAGCAGTTTTAAACCATTGGACCCTACTGGAACCTTCAGTTCCACCAGTGACAGTAGCGGTAATGGTCAGCTTATTCCCTTCTCTCATATCTCCAACTATTTTCAAATTGGTTACCTTTGGGGGAGCTGAAAATGAAATGGAGAATAAATATAGAAAAGACAGAAAAGCTTATAATTATAGAAACATTAAACTGATGTACCATGTAATTTCTACCTTGCTTTACAATCTCTGTCATGGCAGATAATGATGCCCCCTCCTGGCCTGGAAAAGTATAATAATTTCATAACTTAACACTAACATAATTACAAGACTTGAATAAATTAGAATATGCAGGACATTTGAGTACCTTCCAAATTAACAGGAATATAAACAAATGTTATACGTTGCCCGACATCCTCCTTTGTCAGGGTATACTCAGTGGTTCCACGTGATAATAATATGAAGTTACTGCATAAGGAAAGAAGATATTGGACAAGGATGATGCTAAGAAGAAGAAGATGTTTAAATAATACATATCAAATTTCTTAGTCACAGCAACTGATATAAACAAATAATACAACTATGAGATATTAAAGCAGTGGTAGAAAAATAGTTATGAAGGGCAAAACAATATAATAAACTGAAATGCATGATTAGGTAACATCAAAAAATGCACTCAAAAACATGAACTATAGTCACATCATGAGACATAAAACACTGTTTGCATAGGACAATGTACATATCAAATATGATAAAAAAATCTACCACATTTTCCCAATAGAGATCAGTAAGTACATACGTAACATACCTGGTTTCCTTGCTCTCTCTCAACCACTCAAACTTGCTTGGGCCCTCCCTCCCTCCAAAGTATTCTCCAGCCCCTTTTATTTTATTTCCTTCAACAGCATCCCCGATGATCCGCACATTATTAACCGATGGTTCAGCTGAAACAAAGGTTCATAGGCACAGAAGTGTAAGCATTTGGAGCAGTTAAAAATAATTTAGAAGAGAAGACACTTAAATTGGCCGACAAAAAAAATGCGATAAAAGAAGCCATAGATAAAGTGTGATATACTACTAGTTTTCATGCAAAATGTAAGAAATGCATCATTATGCCATGATGCGTTGAAACTAAGCTTGGCTTCCTTGGTCATGATAACTTCGGCAAGGATAAAAGCAGAAGACAACTACTAAAATCTGCAAGAATGCAACTATCAAAAACATATATAGCTCTACAAACTTCAACTTTTTGCATCTTAAGAGAAAATACTAGCAGCCAGGAGTAGTCCCAAGCGGAACCGCATTTCTTGGTAAACACAACAAAGACATATTCCACTATAATAACAGCAACTTATCCATAGCATGATCACTATCAAACAAACAGAACATAGCTTTGGGTGCAAATCATAGAAAACAATGCAGTGTATGTGCACATTCTAGAATAAATTATAAATATCCTAAAAAGACAAAGCTAGTATAGTGATTTGAAAGTAAATAACATCCAGGCACCTGCTTTTATAAAGTCAGTCATCACATACTGCGGTTCTCCCTTAACACCTTCTTCTGTTACTGGAGTATACATGTAAACCAAACTTGAATCAATGTCATCTACAGTCAACCGATATTCCTCATCTTCAGCTCCAACTATTACCACAGGACTACTATTCCATCTTCGCCTCAACCAACTAGACAAAGGTCAAAAGAACTTATAAACTTTATAAGAACAAAGATTTCATTTATGAAAAGGTGATGATGGTATAGTTTTGAAAGTGTGAAATACTGAAACATATCTAAATAAACTTTATATATTACTTACCTTGCTACACCTTTCCCTGGTGTCCCACCACACCATGCAATCTCTGCAAAACCCTTGATCAAATTTCCCTCCACAAGTTCACCAAGCAACTTTAAGTTTAGAACTTTTGGATATCCGGTTCCTGATCATAAAACTGTAATGAGCGCAAATAACAGCAAAGTAAAGCAAGATAAATCATAAACAAATCGAACATTATGGGGTTACTTTTGAGGAACCCAATATGTATGTCATGTGAAGAATAAATGTTAAGAAAAGCCCTTACAGAATTGATATTGAATTTCTTAAACAGCATCAACTGATGATTCCTTTATTCAGAGACATAGAATCAAAAATGTTCAGCAACAGTTTACCAACAACGGAAAAACCAGCACAGAGTTCATTAAATCATATACCATAAATATCTCGCCTTTTACCAACTATGTGGAATCGGCTAGTTCATTAAATTATATCCTAACTAGTTTTTGTCGCAATGCCTTGTCAACAAGTCAAGAAGCACACATAGATAGAGGAAAGAAAGTTGGAAGCTGGCATTAAGAGGTCAGCTGTATGGATCTCACTTGACCATCAATTCCCATTTCAGGCCATGTCTCCATGTTAATCTATCTGCACAAGCTCGATCAGGAGATGATGTCCCTGCTAGCAGTGGAGTCTCAGCTGACATACCTTAGATAGGGTGATGCTTTCTTGTTGGGCTCAGAGCAGGTGAGGGAAAGGACATCTGGCCATACGTTCATCGGCCAGGCCCGAGAGAGAAACAAGTATCTTCTGTTGGGGCATTCAACTATGTTGTAAAGCAAAGAAAGGATTCAAGAATCAGCCACTCATCCTAGAAAGGAAAGGCAAGCAGAGCTCTCATCGTTCTGCAGTTCCTTCAAAACATAACCCATTATTCACCAAAGATAAATAGGACCATAAGATTATGTTCCTCATCCTAAAATTCTTAATATGCTATTCATGATTGCTGATATAGGGATTTTTTTAAACTAATCTGTAACCAAAACATAAAAAATTTGACATCACCTCCTCTTATATGTCAACAAGGGTCTTTCAAATTTTTGTTACGTTTAAAATAGAATATTTGTTCAATCAAATGGTGCTTCCCCAATCATCCAGTTTGGTTTGGTTTTACAAATTTCAGCCTTCTTATTTTTCAGATACGAATTGTCAATGTGGAAACATTTCTTGTGAGAACAAGCCCCAAAAGGGGCTGAAGCCGGCAGGCCAAGCCGACTTCAACTCAGGGCCCAAAAAAAAAGATAGAACAGAGGATCGCGATCGCAATCCTCTGCCCGTGCGTTATGGGGGGCGGAGATGCTGCAGCAACTCCACGGCCTCTTGAATGGCCTCCGATCCTGCTCAACCGCCACGAGCATCACAACGGTGAACAAGCCATGGCCATTCAAAAACTGCCTATAAAAAAAAAAAAACTCCGATCGCTCACCATTTCCAGAAACCCTCCCCTCTCTCTCTGCTTCTCTCCCTCCTTCCTCCTCGGTTAGGGTTTCTAAGCCCTTGCTGGTGCCGAGGTTAGTAACTAGCTGAGAGGTACCAATGGATGCTAAAACTCATTTTATGCTACAAGTGCAGACATGCTAAAATGCTAGAGGCAGGAGCCCTTGAAATACTAGAATCCTTACAATTCCTGCTTTCAAGATAATAACACTTCAAAACCATCATAGATAAGGATTTTCTAATGTTAAAAATTAAAATAAACAAAGATAATATTAAGTTAATTGCTATAAAGGATAAGTATATACATTTCTCATTTGATGTGGCACTAGATTCACAAAGAAAAGAGAAGCAGTAAGCCACAATTTTTGTAACTTTAGTCCTCCAAACAATGACTAAAAAGTTGCACCATGTGGTGTAGAACTATTTGAAAGCTTTTTATATATAGCAACAGAATCTATTGCTGGCTTAAACTATTTTAGAAGCAATAATCATGCCCCATAGATGGTGCAAGACTGATGTTTTTTTAAATGAAATTTGCATTCTTTTTTCCCAGAAGATTGTAGGATGTTGAGCCCGGTTTAGAAATTCTGCAAGGTTACACTCTATGGTTTACAAAAAACAAACTCAAGTAGAATATTTCTTATCTCAGGGCTAAGGGTAGATAAAACATTCTCCATTTTATGTAAATCAAAGGACTAATCACAATAGAACACAACTGAGATAAGAAACTAGTTTTCACAGGTGAACATGCATGCCATGAATTTCACATTTTCTTCAAGTACACTGAAAAGAGCTGATGACGTGTTAATGTCACTAGGAAACTTAACTTCACCAGAGCTTCTACAATAAGCAAGTTTTAGAGTTCAAATTCCCTCCATATATGGTAATTAAACCAATCCTGCATATCACTAAGTTGGTTGTCATGAAGATCAATGCTGCTTTACTCAACCTATCACCCTCATTTAAAAGTCATATATATGGGGCCCTTATAGGCAGGCATACAGGAAGATATAGTGAAAAATGGGCTTAGTAACCAGTACAGAATCTGCCACATTAAATATTGATACATAAATAGGAAAATAGTTAGCTGTAACACTATTCTGTGGTAAATAAGGTAGGAGTCATTTGACTGTCCCACACAAATTCCTCTAATCAAGCTGTGATTTTGGAGCATGAGTTCAGAAAGACCAAGTGTTTGTTGGCCTTGTAGTTCTTGTGTTATTCTATTCAGTATTTGACATTTAACAAGAGCCCATGGATAGATATATACAAGAGTGTAGGACTCATCTTTGTTGTTGCCTTGTTGGTGAGAGATATACTCTACCTAGTTACTTGACCCTAAAAGCTGAAACCGTTGGAGAATGGGTCAACAATGTATATCAGGCTCAATATCTCACCATCGCATGTGGCCGCAATCACACACATGGAGGGAAGAACAAGTCAAGACAATAACTAAAATGGGTCAGTATGCCAACTGGATTTATCAAATAAATAACTGACTTAGAGGAAATTTGAACTTATTACTTCCAATAATCTAAGTTTTGATACCATGTTAATTAAACCAGTTGGACCCAAAAGCTTAAGCTTTTGGTTAACAATACTAAGTGGCTGACTAAGGTGGTTAAGTCCATCCAAATTGTGCTTATCTTGATGAGCCGCATAATCCTTGATGGCAAGGACTTTGTGATCGAAATACATGTCTGGAGGCTATCAAATTTTACTCATCAGAAAGATCTGACATCTGGAGTGGAAGTGGGGCTACAGATCATGGATGGACAAGATCTCAACAACAACAAGAGTAGTAGGTAATTCTTAATCTTATTTGAATAATAATTATTCAATAATATTATTGCGGACATATCACAATTCAATCTCGTTGAATATACTTGGCTTACAAAATGTCCTTGAGCTTTGCATAGAGAAAGTGATGCTATGGTTTGCGCTGATGCAACATACATAAGATATACCATTATCATGCTTTCATGCATTTAAAGCTTCAGGTTTACCCCAATACCTGAAGCAGTCTCCGATAACCATCCAAAGTTAGCTATTTTTTCATGTATAAAAAGAGTTCTATAATGGGTTTTTTTTTTTTGAAAATTGTTCCATTCTAGATGGCTTCATTTTGCAAGCCATCTCAATGAAGTTTTAAAATAATAACTCAAGTGGTTTATCTAATTTAATATACAAGGAGAAAAGTGCAAAGAAACTATAAAAGGCAGGAATGGTCTCTAGAAATTTTTCACTGTACATACACAAGTTATACCAAGTCACCATACCGAGTACATTTTAGATATAAAACTTTATCTATACAAGCAAGCTCACATGAGAAATAAGCATGGGGATTTGTGAATAGCTAGAGAACACATCATGTTATAATCGCATGCATCCTTAACATGTTGAAATCATGAAAAGAGAAAAACCTTGAATTCAGAAAGTGGTGATTTATTTCTTTGAACATGGAATTAGATATATCTAAGGTCTCGCACAAGGTAGGGTAGCTCCATTGTGATCTATCTCTCACAGGTAACAGCTCCCCACCCACAGGGATAAGGTTGCATGCATTTGACCCTCCCCAAACCCATAGTTGTGGGAGCTTAGTGCACTAGGGCCCTAGGCCACCATTTTTCATAGAATTAGATATATCTAACTAGCTAGGCACATCATGATATAACCATATGTATCCTTAACATGTTGACAATCATGCAAAGAAAAGAGCCTTGAATTTAGAAAGTAATGATTTATTTCTTTTGAACATAGAATTAAATATATTTAAATATTTACGGATATTTTGATAGACTTACCTGGGGAAATAGGTGATGTTATAGCAAAAATAGGTGGGTACTCAATATCTTTCAATATTGGAGTGCATTCAATCTTCAGATGTCTATCGATATCCTCGTGCTTTGGCCAGTACACCTTGTTATTTACCAACAATTAATGGATTATCATATTCTATCACCAAGAAAAACTTAATGATTTTGAGCTCATAGAAACAAATATGTCATACCTCGCCTACTGCATCGGCAATAGGCACAAAATTCGTCGGGGTTCTCTCTCCTATAAACCATTGATATTTAAGAACTAACTCAGAATCATTGCTAAGGTTGATAAAGTTAAAGTGGCAGTGGCACGCATCTCCTTCAAATGGCTTCTCTACAAAGGTTTCTTTAAGCATGTAGCCAGGAGGCAAGTGATCCTTCCATTGTTCCACCAAAAAAGAAAACGTTGAGTCTGTCCAATAAAGTAATGGTTAACAACTTTTTTAATGAAGAATGTTAAAACCAAGCAGATATCCTTAATATGATAAGAAATATTTCAAACAGGTAACGTTAAACACAAAAGTAGTCAATCCTAGATTATCAAACGATGAGCACTTTTGGGTTTACAAATCAAGAAAGAAGATGCCAAGTTCAACATGAATCAGACACAAGAAAGATAACTCGAGATTCAAAGTGTCCGCACCAATAATTGTACCATTTCGGACCATACCAGACCGACACATGGCATGGCAATGGGTGCTGGTACAACAAAGGCAACACCAACTACCATACACCAATATGGTACACAACCGAGAGGCATATATCCATTACTTTTATGGACTGTTTCAGTATGATACTTAAATCTTTGATATAAAACAAATTGCCATGGTTATATTAATTGTCATAAAATATCAAGGGAAATTTAAATATTTGGTATTTTATTTGAAGTTTCGATCTTTCTGATGACGAGAGATCTTTTAGTCTGGATACAACTTCATCATTCTGAATCTTGAGGCTTGCAGTTTAATAGACCACAAACAATTAAACAGACAGACTATTTTTACGAGTATGGTGTTGTTGATTGTAAAGAATTCTCAGGTCCAAGAACTGGGCCATTAGCTGTTCATCCTGACAAGATAAGGAAATGCCGACAGCAGAATGGATGTATAAGCATACGATGCAGCGCATATTTAATCACAGGAGTAAATACACTGATTCAAATAAACTGTTTCTTGAATAAGGGTCAATAACCACAAGGATTGAAAAACCAACCGTAGTGGCCAAGACCAGTATGGTGGACACCATCATGCCCCAAGTAGTAAACTGGAGCCAAACCATCCCAAATCTCGTCATATCAAGATGTATCAACCCTCTCCCGCTCCACACATTTTTAAATTTTTAAATTGATACATTTTTAAATTGTATCAACCCTCTCCTGCCCTCATGCCGGTATCATACTGTCCAGTGAGTGGTATGGGTCCATACCTTGATTTAAAGTTATTACCCAGACAAGTTGCCTCTATTAACAAAAGTGTACTCTAATATATCATGGAAGTAGAGGCAGTTTCCCCATATGAGATAATGAAAGAACCATATTTGGGATCTGAAAAAGGGCATACCTGCAGCAAGTTCCAAATGGCAAAATTCCCAACCATCCCTAACGCACAAAGCTGTATGAGCAGGATATAGTTTTGCAATTTCAAGCTCGTCAGGAGAAAGATCTGCAAATTTTGTTAAAATTAATTTTGGATAAGAAATCAAAAAAACCAGTAACCATACTAACAAAAATTGGTTATGCATATTTATTTATATAATATATATAAACACACTTCTTACAGCAATTAATCAAAACAAATCAAATGGGCCACTAGCTTAGCTAATTATGTCTTTGATAGATCATGCATCAAGCAGCCAAAAAAAATCTATCCATGAGCTTAATGAGGCTTTTCATAGACCCTGGATGAGATATAAAAGATAGTTTGCATATCCAATTTCAGTTTCGATATCCAATTTCAGGCAAGCTTATCTAAGCATCCAACCAAATTGATGTTTCAGAACAATCATGTATATACTCAAGAGATGGCACGGTATGAAATCATAGCATATCAAACTTTGCTATTTCCCATGGCAAGGTCAATGGTTTCATGCAAAGTTTGTATTAGCCCATGTCAGTGTGTGCCAAACTTGCAAATCAACACAAGCAAGCCACCATGGACCAGCAAGCATGATACAAAGACATGAACATGTGTATCTTGACCTACCAATGCAAAATGGTATGTAAGGTAACCTTATAGACTGGGACCTTGTTGTATCTTAATCCATGGTATAAACATACTTGAACAAAAGTCAATATTTAGTTCATTTCATGCATGATAGGATATAGAAGGTTTTCAATCTTGGTACTGGACCCCATATTAATAACTTACCAATGCAAGCCTAGACAGTATGATATACTATCATATTAACCAAGGTCCACAATCTTGGTATTATGTACTATACTGGTTTGAAACTGGTTTGCTATGTATAGTACAGTACACACCCCTTATTGAGACTCCTTCTCTCACTTTTTATCACCATACCATCCGCAAAAAGGTGCTACGGTACAGTACTAGGCAGTACAGTACGGTTCAGATCAGTATGGGCCGATATACTACAAGTGACAACAAATGTACTATATGTCGGTATAGTGACATATCGAGCCCCAATACCATACTAATATCTAATTGGAACAATATAGTATGGCTAGTACCGGATGTTAAAGTTCAGCACAGAAAACCTTTTATGGAATAACCCTATGAAGTTTGGCAAACTAAAGAAAAGAAATTAGGTAGGATAGGGGAGCAAGATCAGATGGGACAAGCACATATTTGACAAATAAAACACAAAAACAACATGCACTAGAAAGATAATTAAAAGTAATTCTATAAAGAGATGAATGGTTAAAAGATAAATGAAATAAACTCCATGCAAAAAAAAGTTCTATCAAATAAAATCAGCAAAATAATTAAAGATTTAGGAACTTGAAAGATACCTCGGTCATTAAACTTCTTTAGGGTAGGTCCAACAAGTAATATGGATGCAGCTTCTAAGTGAGGCATCTCCAGGATAGGATTCTCCTCCACCCGCAAATGCTGCACATGTAGTAATTTGAAGCTCCATTGATTTGAACAATAAAAGAACCAACATTACTTTAAATACATGGATCTAAATTGCATGAAAATGTGCACCACTCTTTCACAAGGACGAAAGGATATAACTTGGATTTTCTAAAGCAAGATATATAAGGTTATTCTTCAAGAGTTGCGAATATAAAATATTAATTTCGCCATAATTAACAGTTGACAATTCATGGTAGTACTTTTCAAGTACAATTTATTCAGCAATATACACAAAGTGGATCAATATACATGCATCATAGTTTAACATCTACCATGCATCACATTCCTCTCATGCACATCATCTGAAACAGATCATAATAACTTTTTTTCTGTGAGAAAGAACTTGAGAGGAATTTTGTTTGACCGCATGTCTAGATGCATCTAACACTTTGTTGAACATGCCCTGCCACTTGTACTTCTGCGCATGTTATGTTGAACAGTCATTACTCCAAAGGTTTCTTCTATGTGTTTACTATGCCATCAGTTAATTTTATGCTTGATTTATTAAAACAACACAACTTTTGTAAAGCTATTTTGAGGATGAGATAAAATCCTACAACTTTGATTAATGTTTAACAAACTTAAGTCAACTAAATCTATGGGAACATGAATTCCTGTGACATATAGGTAGTAAACATGTCTGGCTTTTAAAGTCCATTCAAATGATAATCAACAAGCATTATATAAGCAGGCTTGTGGTTAAATGCAAGAAAATTTTTGTCACATGTTCAGAAAAGGCAGGAAAACAAAAAACGTGGTAAGTCTAATAATTAAGGCAAAAACAAAAACTAACCTCAAGTAGCGGTACGTCAGGGAAGCCCTTCAGAGTTGATATTTTGTTTTTGCTGGCTGCCAATACCTGGGCGAATGCCAAAGAAATAAAATTGAAAATCTAAATAAACCATTACTATTTAGAGTATAAGCTGAGACTAGCTGACCTGAAGTCGAGGCTGACTAGCCATGCAAAGTGATTTTAACCTGTTTTGAGCAACAGAGAGAAACTGGAAGGAAAAAAAATCCTTTTTCAGACTTGCAAAACATAGTTAACAATGCCATGGCAATTGAAATATAGATGCTGTCAAGGTTAGGAATAAGATACCTCCAGATTAGGAAGTTGAGGAAGGGTAGCAAGCGATGTTATTTGATTTCCAGCGAGATAAAGTTGCTGAGTTAAAAAGGAAATCATTTTTTTGTTGCAGAAATGAAAAAATTGGAAAATATATTCATGTCAGGCATATTTGATTTCTCAAGGCAATATGCAGAGATAAGAGGTGTGCAAACCTGCAGGGCTTTGCAATTTCCAAGAGGCGCAAAATCAGGCCCCTTAAAATCATTAAAGCTCAGGTCAAGAACCTACAACGTGGGTATATAGAAAAATATACCCAGTCAGTCTCAAGCTATCAATATGTTCTGAACTGCTAAGTATTGGAGATGCTAGAAAAGCAAAAACCTGCTGAACTTGAAAGATGAAACAGAAAAGATTGTAAAGAAACTAGTCAAGAAAGCGTACTTTCACGCGCTTCAAAATCTCAATACCCTCCACAGATGATAGCAGATTGTCCCTGAGATAAACAAACTACAAACTAGAAGTATTACTAATCAAAAAATATAAAAAAAAAATCTGCAAATTGAGATTTTGAGATGAACAAACTAGCAATACTCTGTAAATTGTTTCAAATGTGCAAAGTAGTCCCCATGTCCATTTTGAGATGAACACAAAAGGAAGAAAAGAAAACAAAAGGCTATAGATGCTGTCAACTTAAAGAGGAGTCCCAATTTTTTAAATGAAGAAGCAGCAGTCTCAACTTATCTGATCAAAAGCAGCCAAATATACCAGTTATTATGTAATCAAAACAACATTATCAGCTTAAGATAGATCGCTTTTAATAAATTATACAATAGAAATGCACACCAAATAAATTATATGCTTGGTAAACAAATGACAAGGTTCATGTATTTAATAAAAAAAAGAATTCATTAATGACATGTACCAAGAATGCAGAGTCTATATGCCAAAATTGGTGTTCTCCAGATACTTATACTTCAACCTAATCCAGCTGGTCTACTAAGCCAGTAAGCCATTCCATGGCCTAATCCTGCCTAGCACACTGAGCCATTTTTTTACTAGCTTAAGACATCCAAAAGTCCAAACTAGCTCATCCTAGTCTACTTGAACTTGAGTACTGGACAAATCCTTAAAAGTTGTAAATAGGCTAAAAAACATAGATTCAGATAACACAAAGAGTTAATGTGAACCTAGCAAAGCCACACTAGGTCCAAAAACTCTCACATAGGCCCGTTTAAACCAAAACTAGTCTATATAACCTCTCATATACAAGCCAACATCATCATTTCATCACCACTGATCACTGCACCAACTCAAGATGCAAAAGATTCACCACAGCCAGCAGAGAACCCTGTAATGTGACCACATACCACACCATTGCAGCAACCTAACCCCCTAGCAGCCCCATCACTACACTCAACTAACTTGTGGATGCCTCATACCTTACACAAAAGCAAATCTTTACACATATATTAACCTGCCACCAAACCTTGCCTCGATCATTTTTGCGTTGTAAGTTATAACCATCATACTTCATTTTTTTTTTCTAACGACATGTTTTAACCACAATAAAACCAACTCAGAGTTTATCCCTTTAAATGACATCAGATTCTATTACTCCATTTCCTATGTTCCATCCCTCACAACATAATTTAAACGATCTGTGACTAACAAGATTGTCTCCAATAAACCCAACCACCCTCCTTTTGTCACTTGTCTTGCATGCATACAGACACTTTAAGAACTCTGAAAGCCATCATTAAGAACTTGGCCAATTATCAAACCAAAAATTCCTCATATCAAATCTCTTACCCAACCCAAACATCCCATTCTCCAATCCTTCATCCTGACCTTCCATGATACATACAATCGTTCCCACTATCCCTCTCAATCAATTAGAACAAGCGAAGTGATATCATCAAAATCTTTGATCCCTTTATTAAATCTTTTGTTTTCTAACTTTTGATATACTTTATGAGCACCAATCTTATACTAAAATCAATAAGGTCCCAAGTGATAGAATGGCTTAACCACCCCTATCATAGTACACAATACTATCATCTATTATTGTAATTCAAATATTCTATCATTTTGTAAACTTTCCATATCTGTTTTACAGAATTTTTGAGTGGTTATATCATGGTAAATTGAATCAGCCCATACCGAACCAGTCTGGTCCCTGACCCTCCGGTACCAGCATAGAAAATGGTACTAGCTGCGTACCAGTGGGAATCGGACCGGTTCGCACAGTACAAATGCTGTAACGCATTGTACCGGTGGGAACCAGACTGGTTCGCACTGGTACGCCGCGCACGGAGCGCCTACACGTGCTGCAGAGCGCTCGTGCGGGGCAGTGCGCCCCGTACTTTGGGCATCGCGCCCACCTCACGGCATCGCACGGGGCGCGGGGAAAAGCGCCTGCACGCGGAGAAGCGCGCCCACGCCCACGCGCAGGGAACCATGTAAATCAGACGATACCGGTTCAATACAGCCCGAACTAGTCCGAGTCTCCACCGGTATGCTGACCGGTACCAGTTCGGCGTGCCTTGGGTTATATATTGTTATTTGGGGCTCAGCTCACAAACATAACTCCTCAAATTCCTTGGAGCCTAAAACCTTTCTTGTGGAAATACCCCTAAAGCATTTTAGTCTAACATAACAATGAATGTGGATCTATATATAGGACTCCAGTGACCAGGAGTGCAGAATGAAAAGCTAGTTAGTGTCCTACTATTTTGGATAGGGGGAAAAGTGTCCTACTTTCTCTAATAACGTCATGGGCTACTGTATTCTCTCCTATTTCTCGATCAAGAGAAACCTTTTCCTTTTTCATTCTACTTTTCAACCTCGTTTTCCTTTTCAGAGGGACAACTTCAAGTCAAAGTTTGGTTTGTTAATCTCCTTAAGTTATGAACATACAGGAGAAGGCTACAGGATAAAGACCATTGCATCTTGGAATCAATGATTGACATTCATACCCATGCATAGGGAGGCATAAGCAGTCATAGGGCAGTGATGAACACCTTAATCCCGACTGGCCTATTTCTCTTATCTTATTTGAATATCTCGTTTAATTATGTACATCAAAATAATTTTTTTTGGCTTTAATTAGGAACAGTGATTGCCTATATAAATCCGTTATTGTTCATAATGAGAAAAAACATCAAGAATGACCTGTCTACCATCATCTTTTAATTGTAAACATACTTTTTATTTCCTATCATGAAAAAAAATAGTGCAAATAAATAACTTATAAGAGGGAAAATAGAAAGGTCATTTGTATATTCATGAAATAGCACCTTTGTCAAGGGCATAACCAACCATGCCCCTACTCATGATCTCTCGTCAAAGGATCTTTCTGGACTTTTTGTCCTTGTCATGGCTTCGTATGTTCCCATTTTTATGTACTTTCTCCCTCATCATTTACGATGTTCTTTTCAGCCTTCTCAATTTGCCTCAAAAGTGATCCCACCTGATACGGGACACTCGCAATTTGGTGCGGGAGCTGACCTTCTATCAGATTGCTCATGTATACCGGAAGGCGAACAGTGCAGCAGACTAGATTGCCTCTTATATTACACGGCATACCGGGGAGGTCCTCTGGACTAGCTTAGATTGCATCCCACACTCTGTATTTTGTTTACTTTCCTTTGACATATCTGGTTGTATTCATGTTAGAGGTATATGAAATAAAATACCGTTTTGACCAAAAAAAAAAAAGTGATCCCACCCACCATACATTTTGGGTAATTATCTTCATTCAAGCATCATTTCATCAACCTGAGGCACTTCATAAGCCCTGCAATCCCATGTCATATTAAAAGTTGTTATCCTATTGATGCTCCTTTAATGTGTTGCTATAGCCACATGGTCCTCATCTAGATGATCTTCTCACACCACATTGCTACTGAGAGTGCATGGCACGTTTTGCCCTTTATTTTGGGTTTATAAGGCTAATTCATGATAAAAATGTTGTTCCTTTGTTTTAGACATTCATGCCCATCATGAGCTCCAACTTTTTCTTTACATGTAGAGTGCCTGACAAGCATGGCTAAGAAGCCATCACCTCTCCAGAAAATCATTTCAATTCTTGCTCTTGAGGCATTTATTAGGTAGCACTGTAACAGTGAATTTACAAAGATAATATTTGTTTTTACAGATCTTTCGAGGCTTGCAAAATTTCTTCAGGTGCTCTTAGCTCTATCCAGGAAAATGCATATATCACTCCAATGCATTTGGTCAGATTAGGAAGATGAAAATAGTTTTGTACTTTAATTAAATGAAATTTTATGACAAACTCATTTACCTAATAAACTTAAAGAATGTTAGTCTCTAAAATAAAATGCCTAATAAGGTTTTCAAGGAAAAACTTGCTAAGCTTTCATGCCCTTCATGCGGTGTATAACACTTTTATCTCATAATAGCCCAAATGGGGTCCATGCACCTGATTTGAGCATTTTCACCACATTGCTTGTCATGCTAACTTCAATGAAAGTTACTATGATTACACTACCTTTGCTTGGCATCTCAATATGAAGATGTTGCCATATTTTTTAGGTTGACAACCACAAATTAAGATTATTTTTCCCATGGTTATCATCAGAAGAAGAAAATCAGTATATTCAGAACCAACTTATGATGATGAGCCTTTCGATACCCTGCTTTTTTTCAACTCTTAAAGTTCAATACTTTCTGTCTCCAATTTAGCACATAAAGGTATCCAATATGATACACACCAGAAATAACCAATGGAGCTTCATCTAGAGTTCAATTCCACATACAAAAGTCCTTTGAGATTTTAATTTGCAAAGCAGTGCTTCTTGTTGTATGCATAACCTTCAAAACTCAAACTTTTTGCATAATGTTGGTTCACGTGCCACTTCATTCTTCCATTCATATTCAACTAAACTTGATGAATAATTTAATTGAACCTTGGTAACGAGAGATGAAGATTTGGATTGATGGATTTTTTTTATCCTTTTTTTTATTTCTTTGTGCCAGGGATTGCCAAAGAAAACATGGATGGAAGTTGTATAGAGCTATTCATGTGCTGGCATAAGATGTAAACTAGAATTGCAATGAATGATCCCAAATAATTGGAACAAAGCTCATCATTACAATCACAACACAATACTGGAAACAATCAATACCACGTAAAGCATATATATGATAGAGAATTCCATGAAAATGTTCATAATATGGCTATGAGCATGCTATAATAGCACAATCAGCCCAAAAAGAAGATATATGGAAAAGGGCAATAAAGAAGCTTCAATTGCAAACTTAAAAAGATGTAAAAGTTCTAATGGTAGCTATGGTTATTGTCTAAAATATCATTATGCTGTTTTGATCTGCAACTTGACTTCAGTTCAGCAATATCATTCCGTATGCTTTTGCCAGACAATAAAAGTTATGGGCCTCAACCCAAATACTGGAAGCTTTGGGAATGAGTCCATCCTTAAGTGAATATGAAAAAAGTGCAAGATATCCGTACAGAGTCATTCTTTGATATGGAATAAAATAAAGAATTTTTAAATAAAAAAGAAAGCAATAAAAAGGCATATGCTGGGGAAGCTTCCCAGAGGTCTAAACTTGGAAGCACATGTTAGTGAGCAACCCTGGTGATGAGGATTTTTCCAAATGGCTGGCAAAAGATTAAAGATAAGCCTTTAGAACACAAGCCCTCAATGGACAAATTTAGAGTAGATTTTTTTAATCATTAAATATGGGAATTGCAAACATCGTGAGGAGTTATACAAAACATAGTTGTTCTTTTCACTGCTTTTGCATTATTGAGTCAGTATCTCCAAAGTTCAAACCACAAAAACAGAAATGCTTTTCTCTTTTTCTCATTTGAAATAATATTAGCTGGTTATAAACGAACTTAGAAATTAGAATGGTCACTGAATATGATAAAATTACCTCCAAATTTGGTGACAATTTCAAGGCACCAAGACTACGAACTCTGTGACCTCTTAAATCCAGCCTCTGGGACAATGATTAGAAAATCAGCAAAAACTACAGCTAAATAAATAGTGTTATCGAGCAATGGGGCTAAAGCTAATAAGCTAATCCAATGAAGTAGTGTATTTAGTTTCCCTTTTCTTTTCAGTATGTTTGAATAGAGAGAGGGGAGAGAGCATGCAAAAATTCAATTCCAACGGCCAAAAAATCCAAAACATAAGTAACGTTCAGCACTTACCAGCTCATCACCGGCTTTGACATCAATCTGTGGCAGCATGATCAAACGAGAATCACGACTCTCTGGAGTTGAAGGTTTCCTCCGACGTGATAAAGATGAACCTCTGTCCACTGATGAGGACATGGATCCAAATTTAAAGCTGCTTGATACTGAAGGTGAGCGTGCTGATGGAGAAGAAATATTAGAAGCTGCCCTTCTGAGACTACTGCGGCCATTGGAACTGTCCACTGGAGAGGAGGGAACCCTTTTCGAGGAAGTAACCGATGGCAATTGTCTAACAGACGGCTTCCGCGTTAAATTTGCCTTGCCACTGTCAGACATGGTCGAGGTTAAGTGTGAGATTGTAGGTGACTTCTTTGTCTCCGAGCATGTCACCGAGGCCGGAGCTTTTGGGCTAACAGAAGGCAGGGATGAACGCCTAGTTTCAGTCTTACTTCTCTTTCCAGGATCTGAAACCGATGGAGAAACCTTTTTGCCTTCACTTGCACCTCCATTTTCCTGTCGTTTTGGCGCTGAAACCGGGTGCTTCTCTGCCATGCCTCCCGTGCTGTTTCTTCTATGCAAAGAAGCAGCGTTCGAACTGATGGTGGGCTTCATGAAACTGAAACTAGACCTACTGGTACTCATATCTGGTGCCCCGACATCTTCCGTCTTCTTCCTGACAGATGAAACAGTCCCGGAAGCTTTAGATACTGGCATGACTCCACCAGGTTTCACTATTTTCGATGATTTTTTCACACTTTCAGCTGAAGCCACTGGCGATTGTTTCGAGGAAGCCAAAGATTGGGTCTTTTTGGCCCCGTCCTCACTATGATTCTCAGATAGAACCTCCATTATCCAAGAATGTAGTTCAAAATAAGTGAACCCTCATCCGAGGTACTTCAATCAGGTAATGACCTCATCCAACCCACGAATCAGGCAAGATCACAGCATAGAGATACATCTCATGAGAAGAAACCCCTCAAAAACCACTGCAGGATCAACAGAAAACTCGATTCTTAGCTCGTATTTAGAACTTTCTCACAGCCAAAACTTGATTTTAGCTCACTTTCAGAATTTTCCTATATCGCTTCAAAGCAGAACACCAATCCTAGACGAAAATGTATAACAACGTCCGCATCAAATCGAATAAACACAAGAAAACATCAGAATTGTAATTTCTGAGTCCCACAGTACTTCCAGAAAGCTAAGAAAAGAAAAGGAAACATTTGATCTTAGCATCAAACCAGTTAACACCCAAAACAACCCAAGAAACCGTAGGGAAAATCCGAAAAACAAACTAAGTCCAGCATTTCCTGCGATCTTGGCGGAATGCAGGCCCTAAAACAAAGATCCGACAGTACTACATCGATCTACTCGAAAAACAAAAAAAACAAAAAAAAAACAAATTGGAAACAGACCAGAGAAGATTCGACGCTGCGATCACTGGGATCTCACCTTTCGCGCCCGTGAATCGATCGTTAGATCGAAACGAAACCCTACTCGCCTCCCCCGACAAAGTCAGTCGAGAGTACCACCCACCAGTGAAAGAGAGAGAGAGCGCGCAGATAGAGAAAGATTCCGCCGGAAACGTCTAAAAAAGTTATCGTAATTAATTAAATAATAAAGGTGCTTAAGAAACGGTAAAAATTCCCGCTCACGTATTGGTAGGTAACGATTCAAAAAAAGGCAAGGAGTGAGTTCATTTTGACCAAAATACCCTTTCCTTGTCGGTAGTGCATTGCAGCGGATTTGGTGTCGAATACAACTTCCGTCCAAACATCTAATCGAACGCCACGTGTATAATCTTAGAGGTAGTACTGGCCGAGCGGACTCGTGGCTCTCCCCTGACGTGCTTGCGTGCGAAGGCCTTCCAACGCTCCTTGTTTCTTTATATGGAGCACGTCCTTCTATCAAGCAAGCAGCGCGTGGGGGTGAATGTAACCGCCGCGGTACGTGGACCGCGGTGACAGCTGTCGGACAATTTGCCTTTTTTTTTTCCGAACAAAATAATTCGTCAGTGGGCGACTAATCAGCATCGTCCGATGCAGGGCACCGAATTATTTCGACGCTCGAGATTGTGACAAACGAGGCTCTTCGGTAATAATAATGACGAACCGAGGGCATTGTGGACCGTGAATTATTAGAAGGAGTTAGGAGCAAATTAATCCCGCGTTAGGGGGTTACTTGTTAAATTCTAAAGCATCCAATTAAAGCTTAGGAAAGCGAGCGAGGCGCTGGCCAGCATTTTGGAGAGCACCGGATTCCAGGAGCACTCCACCGACACAAATTGCCAGAATTTTGATGGGGATGTACTTTTGGATAACAACGCCAAGATAACAAATGCACTAGAATTTGGATCAAGTTTTAGGTTGGGGTGGGGTTGGAGGAACTATTAGGGGTGATTTAAGGCTGAAAAAAATTGCACACCAACCATACCAATGATATGACCCAGTAACAAATCTGGTCCAATGTGACGTACAATATTGATTCGTCGATGTTTTGATTCAATAAAACATACACCTGCATTTCACCAACCCTATGAACCAAGAACTATGTAATGTTTAATATTATTTCTAATTTAAGCATCAAATTATAAGAATATGTCATTGCAATTGCAGATATTCTTTGAGAAGATTTTTTACCTGGAAGAAGCCACATCTATTAGATATGATGTATCCATCACCTGAGATCTTCTTGGCGAAGTCATCTTATAAATGCTATATTTAGATCATGATCACTTCATAGTATATAATATGAACTGTTTCCTCGTAGGTTAGCAGCCAATATAGCCGTTGATGAACATATAATTAGGACTTATATAGATGAATGAAGATTATTTTCCTCCTAAAGCATTTGACACCTACGAAACAGATCTACATGGTACAATTTATAGGACACATTAGATATTCCAACATCCATAGTGTTTGGTAGATGATCTGGAAAAGACCATATAAACATTAGGATTATCATGTAATAAATAATGAAATTGGTTTCCTATCATGGATTAACTATTAATAAAGTGGTCAATAGATATCTGTGAGGAATTATATATTTAACACTTTAGCATCATAACTATTGTGTCTAATGATCGTTTACCTGTAAACTAATGTAGGTCATCATAATGTTAATCCGACAACAAAAATCTTAGTTGCATTCCACCTTTTATCACCATCCCATGACCTAATCCATTCTTATTCTCATAACAGACCTACTAGCTAGAAATAACTACCCTTCTTAGCTATTATGTTAGACTCTATTGCTTCTTACTTAGTTACTTTGACTTTGCAACAAGCACTTTGTTTGAAACTCCACCACCTTGTATCCTACATTGTTGGATATAACTTTGTTTTCCATCAATAAGTCCACTAGTACATGCAATTATCCTAGTTTGCAATCATATATATACACTTTCTTTTTTACTACTGTCACGCCCTGGACTCGGATCAATGACACGGCCGTGCCATTGCCGACTATCGCCCACAATAGCACGCAGCCTCGTACAGGGGTAATAGGTAGCCAATAGAATTCAAACTACACCAGACGACTCAAATAATTCTAGCATGGATACATTTAAAAAAATCAAAATACAACAAGTTACAAAGCACCCTTAGTAGCTCTCCCTCACCAGTCTAAACAAAAATCCAGAATGAGTTGCCACAAAAGGAACCATTCAGTCCGCAGCTCTATTGGCATCTCTATAAACATGCTTTGCTTTGAAAATAATGCCACTAATAGCCATGCCTCAAATGTTCCGAAGCATAAGATGGTGTTCTGAAGTAGGAGATGGTGTCCCCCAGCATCCCCAGAACACTCTTGGATCCAACTAATCATTATGGTCGAGTCACAATTATATATACACTTAATGACATATATATGATATCTCATTCACATAATCTTATTTTTATTTCTTGTACTTATCTTTTTCTTGAAAATAGAGAATTAAATTAAGCAAAACATACAAAGGAGACTTGCAGATAGATAGCTCGATCCTATTTTTTCCATTGCAATGCAGATTCCTTTAGAAGCATCTACTTGAAAAACTCATATAATTTTTGCTTTTTCTTATTATATGCCTCTTATATAAGCCTATGGTCAATAATATTCTTTCAGAAACAAATTGTTTATATATTGAATTATTCCAAAATATATAATAATCTTTACATGAATATTTCAAGTTCTTTAGATCGCATCCGACATCTTGAATTTTTAATTTTTTAATTACAAACATTGAAGTTTTTTATGATGTATGATCATCTTTTGCACATAATAAACAGGCATTATACAGTTGGATATCTAATTAAATTCGAATATCCAATGACCCTCTACTTTGGCGCTCCACTCTTCTCGAGTAAGTGCCTCAAAGGACCCTCCGAACAAATACACCTTTTATTTTTTCCGGGGCTTCTTCGACTCGAGCAAGCGATATCCACTGCACATCCCCAGCACCAATAGTAATAGAGACACGAGACACTCTAGAAGCCATAAGAAAAAAAAAAAAAAAAAAGGAAGAAAAAGAAACAGCCGATAATGATCTTATGAGTCATTGAATTAGACGCTCCAACGAATCCATAATTAGCACTTTAACTTTTTTGGAAAAAGCTTGAATGGCACCTTAGAGTTGTACGCCCAATTTAGAAGCAATCATGCCATTTCTAACAAACATCCCATCTTGACATTCATGACCTCATCTGGCCATGACGGTGATGTAAAAAAGGAATCAATTATAAATCCACAAGGTACAAACTGCTAACCAAGAACTTTGTTGTTTCCTTCAAGTGGCTGCATTGATCCAAAAGCAGAAATCCTTATCTCCAAGCACTCGAATGATTCGAGAGAAGAATAGAAAAACAAAAAAAAATATGGTCAATAGAAAAATAAAAAACTTTTTATTTAGTTGAAGTTTAAACAAGAAAGATATAAAAATAACGTTCTCATGTGAAGAAAATTTTCATATTTCATAAAAAAAGAAAATCCTGGGAGATATAGGAGAGATGCTTTTCTACCGGTTAAAAATTAGGATCTTTCTCTATATTAAGAGTATAATAGGTATTTCATATAATTTTTTCGAAAAAGTAGATGCTCAACCAAAAATAAGTCACTCTATAATGTACCACTTTTTCATGATCAACCAAATATGCTAAAATTATTTTCTTAGGCATCATATTCTTAAGAATTATTTTTAAAAAAAAATATTTTAGTGCAAAAAAAAATTTCTGCGAACCAAACGAGTCTCAAGGATTATAACAAGATATGATCTGCAAATTAGATTGTTTCTTACGGCAAGTAGGATCGGCATGGATAGTCTTGTGAATAATGAAGTAACGAAGAATTAGGGTGCAGGGTGCATCAAGCAAATAGAAGCCAAGAAGTAATGCAAGTATGCAACCATCTCTTGCCAAAGCATGCTAGGAAAGCACGGATCACATATGATCACGAGTGATATTCAAATATGGTGGCAATATCCACTATGTATTTAGGCACTATTTTTTTTTAGCAATGTTCTAAAATCTGCTTGAGCTTGGCTAGTCTTTTAACTGGTTCAAGTGTAGCCACATGCATCCAACGCTCGACATAGAGCTTCATGTTGGATTGACACTTGGATTGGCACAAGAATCACGAGATCGTAAGAGAGAGAAGAAATATAAGCAACCAACTATTATCTAAAAGAACAAGGATCAAAACTCAGCTCTCTTGAGAAAATTTCAATCTATCCAGTATGTTGAGTCCCAATACTATTGCATGCTTGTACAGTTGAAACCTAAAGACCTATCGGTTCCAAGCTATTGGATTACAAAATCTGACCACTACAAGGAATATAAAATAAACTATTAAAATATAAAAAATAGATAGGGAATTGACCTTGTCGAAGTCCCTATAATCTGGGTCGTTAATCCTCGTAGCAAGCTAGGGATTTGATTTGCCTCCATGGCCTCTCGTTGCCGATCTCTATGTGGGGTCTTGCGCCTCTCTCTCTTTCCAAGTTCATGGTCGCGCCCAGCTCCCCTTGCTCCTTGAGAGAGAAATGATCAGGTAGATTAGGACCACCGTAGATCTAAGATGAAATAATCATAGGTAGATTCACTTCATCCTAAGATAAAATTATTAGATAGATCATTTCACCCTAGGTCCATGTTGGACCTGGTCCACTTAACAATAATTTCTTCTATAGAGGAGTCTAAACAGGAGGAGAATGGGCATCAGGACTTTAGCTTTCCTTTATGATATATATTACATGTGAGAACATGCCTACATTGGACTGAATTTGGCAGGCCCAACTGACTTCGACCTATGACCAAGGAATCATAATAGATAATTGTGATCGCGATCCTCTGCTCCCTCTTCCTCGTTCGTTGAGGGGATAAGGCCGCAGAGTCATGGCTGAGTCGTTGAGAACTACTCCGCGGGCCATTTAGTCATGCTCATCCACCACGAGAATCACGACCAGTGCAACGACCACCGAGTTCATCCTCTCCCGAAGTCCTTTATAAATTCTCGTCATACCCCGGTCGAGCACCATTGTCGAGACCTTTCATCCCTTTCCTCCCTCTTTCTTCTTCTTCTCCAATGGTCGGCATGCCACCCCAGCTGAGCACCACCGCCCAAAACTTCTTCTCTCCCTATTTTGTTTTCGTGTGCTCTCTTTTACTATTCTGAGACTCCTCTATATATCGAAAGCTATCGTCACCAATGCTGCAAGGACCATCGCCACCGTAGCTGTCTTCATGAGCTCTCTTCCCCCTGTTCCTCTTCTCTAGATCGTCACCAGAGCCTTCATCTAAGATCATTAAGAGAGGGGCCAAAATCTCCGTTTTCGGCCCTTTCTTCCTTTTCTTTTTATCACCGGCCGCTACCATGATTGTCGCCGCATCCATTGCCGGCTCCACCATGATTGATCGTCGGATCCCCAGCACCCATCGCCAGATCTTTCCTCTCTCTCCTCTCCCCTCTCTTATCTTCCCTTTCATTCTACCTTCTTCCTCCTCTTCTAATCTTTTTATTTCCTTTCAATTATTTATTCATTTATTAGTTATGGATTAGTTCACAAATCCTCTTTTCTCTCCTGATTCGTGAGCCAAACATGATGATCTAGGATGGTCTGTGCCATTGATGGACCAAACCTAGACCTCTAGCCGAACCCAAACTGAGATTCTATCTTCTCTATCTCTTTTCTCTCTAGACAAGCTCAGGATCCTCGTGTAAGCATTGCTTTTCTTGTTGCTCAGATCTAAATTGACCTAGTTTGGAAATCCTGAATCGCCCCGGTACTCGGACAGTAGACCAACCCATTACTTTAACTGCACTAGATCTTTTGAAATTTGGCCACTATTATCTTCGTCTGATCTGTTGAATTTTTCTTGCTCGGACCCGTTAAGCAGTCGAGCATTGTCACTTGATCGATCTAATTTGGGGGCATGAGGTCGTTTTTCAGTAGTGTTTAATTTTTGACTTCGCTTGGCTTCTACAGTGATGATGAAATTAATAATATTTTAATAATATTAAAATAGGTGCACCTGATCTGTCTAGCTTAAGTAAAAATTTTGAAGCGAGAAGATGTAAGTAACCTAATATTTCAAAGTATATTTTTTTAAAATTTTGATAAAATAATAATTAGTTGATTAAATTTAATTATAATATCTCTTGTATACTTAGTTAAACAGGCGAGACATATTAATGTTATGATAATAATCATTTTAAAATATGTTATAAGTTATAAAATTTAAAAAATATGACTAGGCAAATTATAAAATTTATTTTATATGTATGTATTTTTAGTATGGTTATGGTCTGGCTCTGCCAATGAAGATTATTCATTGGCCCTGTCAACTTATAATCTGAGAAACTAGTTTTAATACCGTACCACCGGTAATTAGATTAGTGATATTTGGATGTTGTACCATCGGTGGTTAAGAATAATGGTGTTTGGCACTTTGTGCATTATGACCAATGCCACTGAGTTACGTAGCCATAGCTTGTTGGAATTCTAGTATTAATTTATGAAAATAACAATATACTTCAAAAGAGATATATGTATCATGCTAAAATTGATTTATTTTTCAGCCAATATCTTACTCTTTAACTTATTATTTGGTATGCTTAAATCCTACTCTGGAGTGTTATGTTGCCTACTGGGCTAGTGTAGCTCATTATTATACTTTTTCTATTTTTTAGATCCAGATGCATGATTGCTTGTGACTTGGAAGAGTGCGCTAGATCTTCTGAAAATATTTTCAGTTATTGAGTTCTAATCAGACTATTTAGACTAGTTAGAATATTTTGTTTGAATTAAGTAAATAGTTAGTATATATTGATTTATGTCACTTTGAAACTATTGTAAGAATTATTTGAATAAGTTTTTGATTAAATAAAATTTTAAAAATTATTATTGCTTTGATATGATCTGTAGGCTTGTATGCTTGTATAGTCCGCTATACAGATATACGGCGTTTGTTACGCTCTAGGTTTAAGGTGTGACAAATTTGATGGTACCATCACCTAGGTTTTAGGATCCTTAGGATTTGTTGGAAGAGTTGAGAGATGGGTAGGAACTAGACAATGAGACTATATTAATTGCTTTTTGTTAATAACCTTATGTTATTTTGTTTTGATGTTATTTGTGATATTTGTTTTATTATACTGAATCAGAATGCCACCTCACCGTTCTCCTAGTATGAATGAGGCAATTGGGGGCTCTCAAGGTAGAGTCCCTACTAACCAAGCGGCTGAGACATCTTAAAGTCTGAGGCACCAGAATGTGGCCTCCGGAATTTACCAAGAAGGCCGGGTTGGTCAATCAATTATGAATCAACCAATTCAGAGCCCTCAAGCTACTAAGACTCAGCAAGTGGAAGCTTCTCTTGCTTTAGCTCAATCAGCTCAACCATCTTCTCTCAAGCATCAGATGGGGAAGAGATCGTGCACTCAAGATCATGTTTATGCATTGACTCAACAGGATACTCAGGCATTCAACAACATGGTAGAAGGTATCTTGCCGATTTCAACTGTTTATGCCCATATATTATTTGATTCTAGTGCTACACATTCATTTGTGTCATCTATATTTGTGCAAAAGCATAACATGCCTTTTGTGCCATTAGAGTTTGATTTGTATGTTAACACCCCTACTAGGGATGGGGTAATCGCTAATCAGATATGTAATTCTTGTTTAGTTCAAATAGTAGGTAGAGAATTGATTGCTGATTTGATGGTCATAGAGATTCATGACTTTGATATAATTTTGCGTATGGACTAATAGCGTCACATTTTGCTACTATTGATTGTGTTGATAAATAGGTAAATTTTTGGATCCTTGGGGATACTGAGTTTAGTTTTATGGGTAGTGGTGTTTATACTTTCTCTCGAGTTGTCTTTGCTATGTAAATTAAGCGGTTATTCAAGAAGAGGAGCATGGCATATATAGCCATAGTAGTTGATACCAGACAAGCAAAGCAGAAATTGGAAGATATCCCAATAGTGAATGAATATCCTAATGTCTTTTCAGAAGAACTCTCTAGTTTGCTACCAGATAGAGAAATTAAATTTGCAATTGATTTGATTTTCGATACGACACCAATCTCCAAAACTCCCTATAGAATGGCTCCAACTAAAATGAAGGAATTAAAGGAGCAGCTGCAAGATTTTCTTGAGAAAAGTTTCATCAGACCTAGTGTTTCTCCTTAGAGAGCTCCAATATTATTTGTGAAGAAGGATGGTAGTATGAGGTTATGTATTAATTATTGGGAGATAAATAAGGTGACAGTAAAGAACAAGTATTCTCTACCAAGGATTGATGACCTATTTGATCAATTATAGGATGCTCAGGTATTCGCCAAGATTGATCTTCGGTATAGGTACCATCAATTGAAGATAAGGATCGAGGATGTGCTTAAGATTATTTTTCGTACGGTACGAACACTATGAATTTTTGGTCATGCCCTTTGGGCTGACAAATTGATGGGGACATCAGCTAGGCCACCATTTTATTTGCATATTTACTTTATTTTTATTTCTGGGCTTGTTTGCATTTTAGGGCTTATTTGTGTTATTTGTGGGCTTATTAGGATTTATTTCTGTGTAAGGGGGTTTTATGCTAATTGTGTATTTGGGCCCTATGTATAGGGGACTATTTTCATGATTAGGGTTTTAATGAAGAATTAGAACATTTTTCCTACATCTCCCTCTTTCTCTTCCCTCTCCTCTTTCTTCCTTTACTCTGTTTCTTTCTTTCTCTCCCCTTCTGTCTTACTTCCTCCCTTCTTTTCCCCCTTTTCTTCTTCTTCCCCTTCCACCACATTCCTCTGACTTCACCGTGATTGTTCGGCATCAACATGGTATCACAGCTTTGGCGGGTTTTGCCTCTACTGCCAAAGCCATGATCTAGTTTATTCTGGGTTTGTCCCTGTTCTTCCACGTCGGAGCCTCCAAATAGAGCCCTTCCGAGTGACTCGTTCCGACGAAGAACAGTGCCCGTGTGTCCCACCATTGCCACCGAACGCTACTCCCGAGCATTCTGACACCGATCCGCCGTCCTGCATTGCCGTCGACCGCCCTCGGATTCGGACAAAGAACGCCACCGCCCTCAACTGCCGCCGCGGCTCCTTCCCCACCATCCGTCGCCGCCAGCACCACCAAACCGCCTCATAACGCCACCGCACCACTGACCGCTGCTGGAGAACCTTGCCGGTGTATGGCGGAGCAGCGTCGGATTCCAGAATTTTGGTTAGCGCACGAGCTCTACGTGGTATCCCGACCATGGACGCCGGAGCGTGTTGAAGGACCTCGCGCGACTCCCGTTGTCAAAACGAAGAGGAGCACAGCCACTCTTCTTTCGGCGCTGTCCCTTGAACCTGTCGAAGCAACCGCCGGCCACCGCACACTAGCAGGATCCACCCTCCGCCGTGTTCGATCGTCGCCAGGCGCCGCCGACCACAGCACCGTGGCCACTTGCTCCGCCGTCGCTTCCTTCGGCAGTTACGCAGCGGCCGCCGAGAAGACCGGTCAGCCCTTCCGAATTGTTGGGTTTCGATCATGTCATGATGGGCAGCGGAAGCTAGGGATTTTAAAAATTTCTTAATAAAGTTCCTTAACATAAAACCCTTATAAGCCAAGATCACCTTAATGGAAGCAATCAAATAATATAATATAAATGCAGAAAT
>JAOXJJ010000069.1:17237248-17257413 GCA_025769935.1 Phoenix roebelenii | reverse complement strand
CAAGCCCCCCCCCCCCCCCCCCCCCGACCCTGCTCCCGGGAACCAAACAAAAAGAAAAAAGAAGAAGAATAAAACAGTGCTGTACAATTGAACTTGGGCTATAGATGCTTCATATTGTTTTTCCTGAATGATGGGAGAAGTTGAGATTTCACTGACACCAGATTCTTTATGAATGGGGGGTTACATGCTTCTACTAAAAATGGCAGTGTTTTTTCCCCCATACCATCTAAAAGTAGTAGGGCTGCGGAAGAAGGAAAAGGCACTAAAAGACATATGAAACATTAGGCATTGTTGATACACTTGAAATCATTTTTGTATGGGATATGGAAACAAATGGCTCTTGGACATGATATAATACTCATATTGGATTAAGTGAACTTATTGTATAAACTAGGTTACTTGTCTATTATATTCAATGAGATCACCAAGACTCTGAAATTGTTTGATATTTGGAAAATATTGTAATTTCAACATAAGGAACAACATGGACAACATTACTGCAGAAGTTATTCTGAAGAAGGAAGGCATCATCCATTGAAGTTATGGGGATAGTTTCACACAGGAATAAAGCAGGTGCTAAGTGATGAGAAATTTTTGGGACCATTTTGCTTTATATCTGGAAATTTTTGGTACCATTGCTCAGACAAGTGAGAGACAAAAGAAAGAATGTTCACATGGATTTAAGATTTACCTTCGCATGCAATTTGGTTCCATAAGGACAAAAGGAAAATATGCTTATGAGTAATTCTGATTGAACATAACAATAAAACACATATCAAGTAATCATGAGCCATGAAAGCTAGTTATCATTTTGCTCACAAAATGCTGTCTCCAATCTTTATCTCTTCAAATTCTTCTGTGTTTTATATTATTCTACATATTGGGTCAGCTTGGAATTTTTGATGATCTTTCATTTGCATTGAATAATGGACCCAAACTCATTAACAACGTAGGCCGCTAATCAAGTTGTGATCTTGTAATAATGAACAGTGATCTCAGTTGCTCCTGTCTTTATTGCCAGCTGAATTCCAGGGCCAAACTCATCTACAGTAACATTTATTATCCAAGTTGAGATCTTTTGATATGTAACATTTGCCTGTTATGTAGTTATAATTCATGAAGTAGGCGTCTATTTATCTGCAATAATGAATGTTTCTTTGGGGTGAGCAGCCTAATAATGAGATCAAACTAGAATTTATCTGAGGCACATCAGGAAGATGGTTCCACAATAAATTGGTGGCAAAGATATATTTTGAAGAACTTGTATTGCTTATCTAGATTTTACTGTTCATGTACAATGGGTAATTTGATTATTTACTAGTGTTAGATCAAATTTCATATTGGGTTACTCTTTCAAAGTTTTGCTTGATGCAAGATTAGTAAAGTTAGCTATTTCCAAAATTGAATTTAAGGTTTGCGCTCATAAAAGGTGAGGAAATAAAAGCTCTGTTGTTGTAATCACACATAGATATGGGGATCCACCCAAGACTCTACTTTTTAAACATTTTGAGGAGCCATATCCTAACTAAAATTGCACCAACACGGACCTATATTTGTCCTTAAACGGCTTTGGTTCTTTTTTACTTTTTTCATTCCTCAATGATATGCATGTTCTTCTTTCTAAAACCACCCGCCAAACTGCCAACTAAGGTCCGCGGAACCATTCCGAACCGCCCAGTTCGGGGCATCCCGAGTCGTACCGGATGGTTCCGCCATTAAAACCGAGATGCCTCACTGGAGGGGAAGAAGGAGAAGATGAAAATAGAGAGAGAGCGGAGAAGGGAGGGAGAGGGAGAGGGAGAGGAAGGAAGAGAGGCCGACAGGGGCCAGCCGGCGGAGGCCGGGGAGACAAATAAAAAAAATTAAGTAAAGTCGATAATGGGTCTGCCGACTTCAACTTAAAAAAATCCAAATAAAAGGGACCCTCTCTGGGGCGCCCTATTTCGAATGAAACAGGGGACCGGAGGTGAAGCCCCACCTCCGCGTCTCCCTAGCCTCTGCCTCCTCTGCACGTGGAGGCTTTTTAGCTTCTGCCTGCTGGCCTCTCTCTTCCCTTCTCTCTCTCTCCCTTCCTCACCTGCTCTCTCTCTCTTTTTCTCTTTCCCTATCTCGTTCTCCCTCTCCCCTGCCGTAAAAGATGCATCAGCACGGGCCTGTATCGACTTGTCCTGCCGGGCAACCGGTATGGTGCCCGGTACCAGTTCCGCCGGACGTTGCTGCCAACAAATAAAACCCACTTCTTTTTTTTCTTGTTATTGTCCAGACTAACTCCATTCCATCTGATCAATATCTTTAGAGGGCTTTCTGTTCACAGTCATGGATTGCAGTAGATTTACACATTCGTTGCTTCATGTTGGATTGAAGATGGGACATAGTTTCATTCTGAACAACTAACTGCATAAATTATATCTATAAATCTCTCTCCATATCTCTCTCTGCGCAAATTTTCACCAGAACATCCTATTAGAGAAACAGCTGTTAGATGAGTGTACCACTGGGTTCGTTCCTTTTCACCTAGGCATCATTATGTTCTAAATGAGTTGCTTCATCCAATATCAATGGTATCCCATTTAAATCCTCTCAAAGAGGAAACAAACCAAGAGAAGACATGGATTATCCATTAAATGAAGGCCTTTGCTAGCTTGTAAGATCCAGATCAGCAACCCCATCAATCATAAAGATGCAGGACTAAACATTAAAAGTTTTCATGGTCTCCAATATCCAGTATCTCATTTTCCATGGAGAAATCGATTGTTTCATGTGAATAAGACTAAACTTAACCAGATTGTCCTCAATTTATTTCCCCTTGATTTTTTATAGAGGTTAATCACCAAACCATGATATTTTCTCTCTGCTCTCAATGGTTTAGAATAAAAGCCTTCACTTTTTCAAATTAAAACTAGAACATGAGTAAGTGCTTCCAATAAAAACTTCATCCTGTCATGACTCCCAATGCCAGGAGACTTTAACCCATTACAGTTCTTCTAAAAGATAGGGAATAGTACTGATCTGCTGACAAATGAAGTCAACTATTCTTGTTAGTTTATCCTCCATTGTTCCCTTCAAAGTCCAAACATCAAAATAACATGCCTTTTCCAAACTCGCTATTCACCTCCAAAGGCACTCTACTTGTATACTTCTCAACCACCTTCATCGAGGACATTGAATCTCCCTGCTCTAATAGCCAAAGATCATCTTACAACAAACCACTTGTCCCTTTAACCCCTTTAAGTGGAACCTCCTCTAGATGATGTCTAGATCACATGTTATTCAATATAGATATTTACCTTTAAGTCTCCTACAATATGTAATCCTCCACCATCTGTTTTGGTTAATGGCACCTGATTGGACTGAGCTGGAATGTACATGTCCTAACCTGTTGGTCACCTGCCATTTCGAGACACGATAGGCCGCTGCTTGAACTGGATTTTCCAGTGACTGGAGAGGATCTGAACTTGACTTTGACACTTGAAGGTTGGAAGTAGATCATGTTTTTCTAAATTATGATGGATATTTTGGCTTTGAAAATGTTGATGTTGTTTGATTTATTGATGTCTTCATCAGCATACATGCTGCTAAAACTGTGTTTAAATCATGTTTATGTTATGTATTTCTGGGCCAGGTATCACCTAATCCTCCAAATCTTTTGAATTAACGGATTTTTCCTGGCAGAGGAAATTCCCTAAAGAACCCTGCATCAGTGGCTTATGCAGAAGTTTTTGCTCCTCACCATGGATGGGCCATAAGGAAAGCGGTAGCTGCAGGAATGTATGCCCTTCCTACAAAAGCGCAACTTTTGAAGAAGCTAAATGAAGATGGTGAGTTTTTGTACTGTGGACTTGTAGCATCAACCTTAGCTTTTGATCTCAATCTTTCCCTTGAGAGAACTTTGTGCATCACATAGGATTTGATGCTTTGCTATAAGAGAGGACGGTAGCTCTTATTCAAATTGACCAATAACTGCACGCAACAATTTTAAATGCTATCAGGTTCCAAAATTCTAAGTACCGGCAAATATAACTGAATGGAACATCTTGGTACACTTTAATGATTTTGTTCAGTGTCGAATGAGGATCAAGTAATTGTGATGTTAAACAAGACTAACTGACAGGTTATTTTATGCTTGCAGAGGCCTCAGCGAAGGTTCAGATGCAGAATTACATCAGGGCATCTGCTCCAGTTATTCTTTATATTGAGGAACTATTTCACTCGAGAAATTTGGGTATAGATTGGTGAATGAGACATGCTGTCACCAATACCTGCTTTGCTTAATTCAGTAGCTACTATTTATGTTGGCACGCACAAACCTGTCCGAGCATTATGCCTAAAATGATGGAGTTGGTGCAACCATTGCTATCTGGAGATGTGTTATGGGACTAAGATGAAAGCTCCTGTAGTCCAGCTCCAGAAAAAAAAAAAATCATAACAAGATTTCTCCATGTAGTCAGGCTTGTTGTGTGTACAATTTCGTAAGAAAGCTATCTGGGTAAACTATGATGAGTTGAATTTAGATGTTAATTTGCATACATTGTTTCCTCAGAAAATAAAATTATAAAAAAAGGGGAAAAAAAAAAGAAAAGGAAAACTTATATTGTATGCACGAGTCCTTGGAGGATGTTGTCAAGTTATTTAACTTAGGTAATGTTGATTCTTTTGCTTGTCAATCATTATGGTATTCTGGATGAAAGGCTAAATTTGATGAAATGAAAGGGGATTGGCCTTTCATAAGGCAAATTCTTTAGCGTTGCTGTTTCTATTGTTCTGATGCAATTAAAAGCAGTGGTCCTAGCTTAGGCCCAAATGGATGCCGAGTATGGCTTTAGTTTAGTATTTGTTGGTATTGCTCAGCAGCTGGCTTTTGGAACTTACTGTGGGCACCAATCAACGGAGAGGAAACCACTAAGCTTCCAGTAATAGGACTCGCCTTAATTTTAGATGACACTATTAAGTGATCTCTAAACATAAACCTTATTCCAGGCCTGTTGCTATTAATGCTGTTAAACTTTTTTTTCAGAAAAATTACTTTCTGACCTCTCAATTTTGCCCATTTTTATAAATTGCCCAATGCATTATAAAATTTTTGAATCGGATCTATTAATTTTTAATATTTGTTACAAGTTAATTTTTTTAATCTTCTTTTATTAACGGATTTTCAATAAAAAAATTATGTAATCATCAGACGAGTCTTAAAATTTACTAATATTTCTAGAATATCCTCAGCAAAATGGGAATCCTTCAGCCTACAAGTTGGACCTTTTTTTGAAAAAAAAAACACATGATGAATTAAACTAGGGCATTTTGGCTATTTATGGACGGATGGTCAGACTGTAACGAAATTTAAACTGATGGTTCTCAAGAAAAGTTAAGAAGACTAAAATATATATAGTTTAATCTTTTTAATCTACTTTTATTAACGGATTTTCAATAAAAAATTTATGTAATCATCAGACGAATCTTAAAATTTACTAATATTTATAGAATATCCACAGCAAAATGGGAATCCCTCAGCCTACAAGTTGGACCTTTTTTTTGAAAAAAAAAAAACATGATGAATTAAACTGGGGCATTTTGGCCATTTATGGACGGATGGTCAGACTGTAACGAAATTTAAACTGATGGTTCTCAAGAAAAGTTAAGAAGACTAAAATATATATAGTTTTTAATTCTTTTTGTTCAGAATAAGGATGTTAGCTAGATGCAAGTTTTCACAGGCAAAGAAGGTTAAGCACACAATTTAGATCGAAGATAGGAGTCAGTTTACCATCAAAGTCTCTTCACAGTACACAGCTGCGTCGACCTCGGATTCAGTCTGCACAGTTTTTATTTTTATATTTTATTTTCGTTCACTATTTTTGTAGCCAGTATTATTGCTTAACTATACCTGGGAAACAGGTTAGTCCGAGCACAGGAAAACAAAGGGCTCCTCGCAAGCTAAAGAACCGAGCTCAGGGAGTTCCACAAATAAAAAGAGCGATGCTTTTTCATTGAATCAATGAATGAAATGAAGGAATCAATTCTCTTCCAAGGCATCCGATATAATTAGAAATACGAGCATTTAAGCAATGTGCTGCAAAGAGACCCGAACCATCATGAACTGAACGACTTGGGATGGGCAAAAAATGCGATTAGATCGTTATTAGGCTCTCCTGCCATGGGATTACACTCCACTAAACAGCAGGGATACACAAATAACCATCCACTACTACAGTAACTTCTTATACTTTTGGAGACTAAAAAGATAGAACTTGGGCAAGCCATCCACTACAAGGCTCTAAAAAAGATAAGCTACAGTTGTGATAAGGAGTGATGAAATATGCAATGACTCAAAAAACATGGTATTTGATGAGGGTAGCTTGCCCACTGGGGAACCATGTTGGGTCAGATTACACAAATAACCATGAAATATTAGGATGACCAGTGCAACTAACAATTTTAAACTAAATCTTCACATTCCCCATGAGTTGCTGCAAAGCACAATGTGCAAAAATTTAAGGTACAAGATTACCAAGCAAAAAATCTGATAAAACTGAGAATTTTCAGAAACATTAGTTCATAATCTAATGAGCTGCAGAACTCCACATATACTGGCCCAAAAGTAAACCGGAAGTCTATGACATCTTAAATCGTTACTGCTCATCGTTCCGAAAATAATAAGACAACTTTCAGTGGGATTTCACATACTCCTGAACTATATGAAGGCCCTCTGATTCTTCTCCATAATCCTGCAAAAATATAAAAAATGTAGTTCACTCAAATAAAACAATTAAAAAATTGTTTGCGTTATTGGATAGAAAGAACAAAAGATGCTTGATTCCTGTACCTTGATAACCACACATGAGCAACCTACCACTTTCCTTGCCTTCCCCTCTGAATCAATTTTGCAAAGCTGCATTAACACAAAAAATTCTTAACACAGGCAGACTGAAAGTTTTCAGCTATAGTATTGCATACAATAAACATAAAATTTGGAGGTCTAAATTTGGAATCCATCGCCTCAGCCAGCCTAGATGTCTGAGGCAATATAATAGTCAGGCAGCACATTTGTCACTTTGTCCTCAATTTTGGCCAGCCACAATGTTTTTGAAATAGATACAAATCAAAAAGGTAGCATTAATACCAGAATTCTAGCACAGAACATATGAAGCAAATTTTACTACATGCATAAATAATGGTTTAGAAAATTAAGATTGTACATATGGTCTTGAAGAGAATAATAACACTAAAGTGCAATTTTTTGCTTGTCACAACTATTTCATAAGGCAAGATCCTGTCAACACCAGAACATCATGCACTCTTCAGCTGAATATCACCCTCCTCCCTCTCGCACCCCCCGTTCCCCCACTTTGGGGGAAAAAAAGATAAAAAGGAGGCAAGCATAAATGAATGTACATGCAAGGAACAACTTCTGGCAGCTTTTCATGGCAAAAACAGGTGAGGAGAATAATCATTCCCTGCTCATATCTGTTTTCACAAAAGCATACTCCAAGCCTATGGTTGCTCTATTCCCCAACAAAGCCCTGTCTTGGTAACTGATGTGCAATTAGGCTTCAAAGACCACAGACTTTTTAAGGTGACTCTATTTGCTGAAGCAATTATTGGACAGAAGTGTTAGGTTTTACAAAATTATCAGAGCCTGTTTGGATAATCCAGAAAGATTGGGCTGGATTTCCTACTAGATTTGGAGACTGGGCAACCTGTTTAGTCATGGGCCATATCAACTCAACACCCCAAGCCCAAATCCTGTGCAAGGTAAAAATAATGACCTCTATGAATCTTTTTCTTTCTGCAAACTACCAGAACTTGGGCTGGCCCTTATTAGACTGCAGGCCGAGGGGATCAACAAGCCTAACACACTGTTTAGCTGCCCAAATGTTGGCTTTTCTCAATCAACTTCTACTGGTCATATACATGTGAGAAATATATGTTAGGACAGCAAATGAAAGAATGTTACTAACCCCTGCCCACTCGCCAAGAGTTTTAGCAGCTGGAACTGTAACCAAGTGCACATTATGTTCAGCACAAAGTGCTTTAACAAGCTTGACATAGTCAGGCTGGTCGCAATCATCAGCCAGCACACAAAGTTGTGCTGCATGCTTCTCAACGGCCTTGGCAGCTTCATGAAGTCCACGAACAAGCCCATCATGGGCCAATGATTTCTTCATCACGAGTTGCAGGGCTGTCATCAAGTCCATGGGCTCCCCAAGAGCTGGAACTGCTGTTTCGACTGCAATGTCTTCTCTGCCAAAAACAAAATAGGGACAAGCTCATTGCTGATATATGAATATTGAAGGTCATTATCAGAAAACGGCACTAACAATGAAGTGCTATAAACAATTGAATACCAAGTTATAGAACTAAATGTGATTTCATGGTGGACATTGGGCATGCAAAGGTTCTTTACTCAACTGTAGAAGAAACTATAGACATTAAATCTTCAATTTCTATGATTTAATCAAAATTTGCAATTTAGTCATTTCTAACACAAAATGATTCGTTTGCATCAGCCCAGACTTAAAGACATTACAGTTCTAGCCAACAGTGATAGACAAAATATTGTACCAGACAAAAAAGTATCATCCACAAATTTCACTTGAGCTTGTGCATTTTATTCTCCGATTACATGGATGTGGCTTTGAATGGCCTATAACTTTCATTTTTAACTTCAATTCAGATATTGCAAGGCATCCCGTTCCCATTTCAACTGTTCCAGTCAATTCAAACTATCAAGGACTATAATTTCCCAGTGCATAAGCTTTGGAAACCTATTTCCTCACTCTGTGCTTTACTTGAACAACTCTTCACTTCTATCATGCACTCAGTTGTAAGTTCTAATACCACTCAGTTATTCCATGCATCACTTTTTTTTTATCTTTCCTATGCTTACCTTCCGATACATACAACATAACAGCCTTAAAGTTGTTATACAAAATATCCTCCAAGTCCAAAAGGCAAGTGGTGATTACACCATATTCCAACACCAGTACTACATCACTGCTTCATTGGCCTAGCACTAACTCTCGTGGAGAAGATTGATATCTACAAACCCTGTTCATCAGACTAATCAAACAAAGGTAATAGATAACCACTTCAGGAATTTATCAGAAATAAAATAAGAAAAAAAAAGAAATTTTGTTTCCAAAGAACTCTCAACTAAAATTGCATCCATATAATCATATTTTAATTTAATTTAGATCAAACCCCTTTCAGTCAAGTTAATAATGAATTTTAGATGACAGGTTGCATTGAATCCGCAACAGGTATTCCAGTTAAAATAGCTGAAAGTAAAAAAGGGAGCACAGATAACAATAACGATCAGGAGTTTGAACAAGAAAAAAAGTAACATAATATTCAAAATACCCAAAAACTAACTGAATAACTAGTGAAACAAAATGCCAAGAAATGTTTCAATGAGCTAAAAAACCCTCTTCATGATACAGCAGAGTGCCTGAATTTGATAAGTACACAAAAAAGAGTTAAATGGCAATGTGAAATCTGACGGATTTCTTGGCAAGAAGTCACGCAGCAAATGCAACATCTATAAATCTAATTCAGACAAAATAATAACAGTTTTAGTTACTACGCTTTAGAGACAAGCAAACTTAAATGATGAACCCAGAAACCCAATGCAATGTACACGACTAAGTCGGCAAGGCTTTATGGAAAATTAGGGCGGCACAGTGCACAAAGATCCCACTATTACAAAGTTTGGGAGGGTCAAATGTATGCAGCCTTACAGACTTACCCCCATGCACAAAAATATTGTTGCCACATCTCGAACCCATGACACCTGAGTTATAATGTAGCAACCTTACTACTGCACCAAGGCTCACCCTCAAGGACATATTTTGCTTTTCTTTTTTTAGAAAAAACCCACTAATTTAGTATTTGCTATATATTTTGCGATTTAACTTTGTCTTGCTCCACTCCTCCAAAAGTTTAAAATAATGTATTCTGCAGTACATTAATAAAAGCCAATCCCTGTCCTCCGAGCATGTTATCAGCAAATGTTTATTTTCCTAATAAATTATTTTATGCAATCAACAGCAACACAATCAGGTGCTCATCTGTGCCTAGATGCAGTCAACCTCAAAATACCAACTCTATTTCTATTGGAAAAAGGGAAAATTTAAGTTCATTATGATCTACAAAGATCATGAATAGTGATTTGATCGATTCAGATGGCTCGGATCACTAGACTATACAAACCGACAAACTAAAAAGTGACATAAGACCAGCAATTTAAAAAAGTCTCGTGCAAACTTTTTATTCTTAAAAGGTTGCATCTATTTTATAACAATAAGCAGTCCACAAACCACATCAACTAGTCTGAAAGACTATATCGTCGTGAGAGGCACCACAGTAAAGTAACAGCATACAAAGAAATAAATTACCGCCACCGCATGGGAAGAAAAGGAATACGTAAGATTGAAGCATCAAAAATATCGTCTTGAACTAATTTCACAACCTTGGACAGGATCTTTTCCGAAACCAGCTTACAAAGATGAAATTTTAAACCTTAATTCTTTAACCTAAGACTTATCTTAGTTTAATCACGATGAGATATATGAGATCTGAACTTAATAATAGATAAATAAACAAAGAAACAACGATACATTCCCACCACGAGAGAATAATGCAACAAAAAAAACGAAGAAAAACTATCACTAATATTGACAACCGAGCAGAGCCGTCTCGCATTTTAGCATAGCAACCATTTCTAATCGCGTGGCAAACATCAAATCTTAATAAAAAGATTCTGCGAAAAATGATAAATCGAAGGAAAAGAACATCAGTGAGGATCCGAACACTTACGCCATTGTATCTTTTGTGGTCGAACCGAAAGGGATCTAAAACGCCCTCCACCAACGCTGCAAATATGAGAAAAAAGGGTAGCTTTTAGAAGAGCTCGGACCGAGAAAATAAGAGGAGAAGAAGAGAGGGAGGCAGAGCGGCGCACCTCAGAGACTAGGGCTAGCGTTTAGGGTTTCAGACGAAAGGGAAAAAAGGCGGCGAACGGACGGATTTATATGGAGGACACAAGTTCACCGTGCGTCTAATGAGTGTTTTTTTTGGAGTAATCCTGCGTCGTTCATTTATTGTAAACCGTATATGTACGATGGTTGATGGATAGACGAGATGTAGTTGTATAGGCGTCTGATGGACGATTGGCCGTTGATGATGGACAAAAGGATCACATTGCAAAGAACCATGACTTGGGCCGGGTTAAAAAATTAAAAATGGAGAGGTACAAGGGAAATAAGATCGAAGCTTCCAGGGTTAAGAAGTAGTTTTCAATAAAATATCCTAAAGCCAAAGCAGGACAACACCTCGTCGGCAAGATATCGCTCGAGTATTAAACTTTTCTATAGATTTACCTGATCATCGGAATACATCTTATATAAGTATCCAACAAGATCTATTCAGCAAATAATCAATATATGACTAAACACACAACTCCATTGGTCCTCATATATCCCGCACAGGTTTTCATATACTTCCTCCGTTTAAGCCGTAACATCCTTATCAAGTTAAGAGTTTAAATCCGTTCAAATCTAATCACAAACGTCATAATTGTTCCGTGGTCGGCTTTAATGGATTTGTGTTGGAGCTCCATGCTGTAATATCTCCTAGTCCACATAGGTTATGGACCGGATCCACTTTGATATCATTTATAACAATCTAAGACTTTATCCATAATGGCTAGTCGGAAGGTATTATTTGGGTTCCTTGATCACATAAATACTCAAGATCTATCCAGCGAATAACCAATATGAGACTAAACACATACCCACATGGGTTCTCATATAGCCCGCACGGGTCCTCATATATCTAGAAGCGGGTGGGCGTTAGTCTTCCTCGCCTACCCCTGAATCCACCCAACAACCATGATCGAGTTATCTTCGATAGCAATGCAATATGCTTCCAAAACCCGCCTCGCATCAGTGATGCCAACCCAAGCCGCCCTTTGCTCCGCCTTAGATACAGATGTATCGAAGATTGGAGTTCTACTAGCTGCCACCAAACTCGAATCCGGGTCTCCGATGATAAAACCGGCTCCCCTTTGCACCCGTCATCCATCACACTGTCATTGAAGTGATCTTGAGAAAACTCGAGGGTGGGGGCTTCCAGATAATAAACACCATCCAGGTTGCTGCAGAAGCAGAATGGAAGCTCCATGTGTCTTGAGCTGTCATAGTCTCTCCAGTGATAGAAGGGTAGGTAGCCTCAACAACCTATATCAAGGCCCTTTCTAGAACGAACTTTGTCGACTGCCTGGAACCCTCAAAGATGCAACATAGGCGACTCTAATACCCTGGGCATTGGACGCCCTACTGGTGTTGTCTTGCAGAAACTCAAGAAAGGTCGAGATAGACACCCATGACTGGACCACTGCTGGAAGCAGATTGGATAGCCTCCATACCCGCACTGCCCTCTGATATTGAAAAAGGATATGATCAACAGATTCCATCTCCCCATCACAGCACGGGTAAGCTGAGAAAAATGTTTTTCAAGGTCCAACACCGTGGGCATCCTAACACCGACCTCCATCCGCCTAAACCATCCCCCTCCCCCCACAAATTTTAACTGATATAGTTTATTTCATATCTTAATATAAAGGAAAGGAAATAATAATAGGGGATTGGAATGGAAATCAAAATATCCATATTCATGACTGGAATCAAAATTAGAATCTAAATGGGATTTGAATACTATAGGAGAGTCGTAATCGAGTTTTGGGGATTGGAGCATTCTTATTTCCCTCTAGAATCGAAATGGGAATGTCACTTCCTCCAACCAAACAGCTAGAATAAAAGTTTATCATCCTCATTTCCATTCTAAAGCCCAACTCATTCAACCAAACATGCCCTAGAGTTTTTGTGTGCATGCCTCGTTCCTCCTCAACATTAGGTTTCTCGGAGCATCATTCCAAAGCTTCCATCTGATTTGTAATACATGTTTCGTTGATTAGAGTTTAAAGATGAAGAAGGTGATCTTTCTCATCTAAACTCCTCACCTTTCCCATGTCTCGTTTGCACCCAACAGTCAAACTTCCACCATCAGTCCCAGCTCCTTTGGATCCATCTCTGGAAGACACAGCATTAAGTAATGAAATAAAAATGCACGATTAGCTGGGTAGGGTCAAATAATTAGTTCGGTTTTCGAATATGTGTTTTAAGATTGTTGTTTTTTTTCTTGTAAACAATAAATTAGAATATACAAATTTAAATTTCTAGAGTATGTTCATGGCTCTAATATTGTAGTTGGGGAAAAGTAATGTTAATATTGAATTCTGCTTTGGGTTATGCATATTTTTTCCTGATTGTCAAAAAAATTGTTGACTAGTATCTAATTTATGGATGCTGTCATCCCCTAATCATGAACACTGAATATCACAATAGGGGATATAACCTGGATTTACAACAAAAGGCTCCAAGAGATGGGAATTTATCTATAATTTCATTGTTCTTGTAGAATAGTATGGAAGATTTATATAATTCCATTAATTGCACGGTGGTAAACTTGATACCCTTGTTTTAAATTATACAGGTGAAAATATCAAATATTTATTGCTCATTTGCTTGCAATCCATGTTTAGGAAGATGTTTATGAATATTATATGATATTATGGTAATATTGGTTGATGTTTGTTACTGCTGGGAATCGACTCGACTGAAGTACCGAGTTGTTGTGCCGTTGGAGTGCTCAGATGGTCAGCTGCTCAAATTGAGGAGGTTGGATGGAGATCACAATGTGTCTTCGAGATGATGATGTAATGGCTGTTGTGTTTGGGTGGTGATGGCTTTGATGCCGGCCACCCTCGAGGTGACATTGGACGGAGGAGACTATGCTCGCACCTTCGCTTTGACACTAGATTTGATTTGAAACATCAAAGATAAGAAAGTCCTCTTGCTGCAGAGTGTCCGATAGAAGACCCTTCGATGCCTAATGTGAGGATCCGTGCGGGGGTGTGTTTAGTCCCATATCGGTTATTTACTAAGTAGATCTTGGGTACTTATACAGGATCAAGGAACCCAAATAATACCTTTCGACTAGCCATTTTGGGTGAGGTCCTGGGTTGTTACACCTAAGTCAGATGGATTCTTAGGAAACAAAGAGGTATTGTAGAGCGATAGAATGGCAGCGCAAAAATATAAAAGGGCTTGAGAGTACTTACCTAGAGGATCCCTCTGGAATAGTTATATAGGTGAGGGTCAATGCCTGTCGTCGAGGAGTTCAAGCATGCAGATCTACCATTTTTGGTGGCTGATTGCATATCTCGAAGATCATGCACGGGAGTTTCACCCACTCATCTAGCACCACTTATCTCACACGCTCGTCATATGGTTATGGAAACAATTTGAGATTACGATCGAGTTGTTGCCAGTTAGGAGGAGAGTTTGAAATTTGAAGGACTCTTTGCATACCTATGGGGTCGGCTATGTGGCAGACTTTGATTGGTTTGTCGAAGGTTTCATGGCAAGCTCCCATTGGTCGGTCTGCCATGTCGGTTGTGGTCAGTTCTGAGGCATATCACTTGCCTCCCACTTTTGAGATCGAGCTAGCTTATTGGCTAGGGCAAAGAAAGTAAATTTATTGGTGAAGCCGATCAGTCGAGACGAGTCGTAAAGCCATCAACCATTGGCTTGGTTTCGGTGCAGAGATCTTATGTACACTACATTTATGAAGGACGTGTTGGTGTTTGCACTTCCCAAAGCGATATCATTTGAGGCAGGAGTTTTGGCACAATAATTAGATATTTAGATTGACAATGACTGGAGAGTTCATTCAAAAACGAATCTCCAGATGACATATGGTAAAGATCGATTAGGATAGATGAACTGCTGTACCGATCCAAGTTGTTCAAGTCTCTATCTAAGGTAGGAGATGGGTGCAATCTCCTCCATTTGGATCTTATGCACTTCAGTGCTTATAGAGAGAGAGGGGTCGCTATCCCATGCTTCTGCTGGAGTTTCCATTACCTCATTAGAGTTCTTCCACCCTTGTAAGTCTCTCGTAGGTTCCTTGCTTTCCTTTCAAGCTTTCTTTTGGCCAAGGTTCCTTGCTTTCCTTCTAAGCTTTCTTTCGGCCCTCTTGAGATCTTTTGTTCTTTTTATTGCTTTTCCTTCATCCCTATGTGATGGATCTATCTCTCGAGAAGCGGTCCATGGATAATGCGAGTGCAGGTTAGGGCTCTCCCAATTGAACTTTCATAGCTTCAGGTGGAACCTAGTCTGAGGTTGTCTCGGGTCCAGACACTGAAAAGAGCATCCTGGAAGAGTTCAACTTTAATTGGATTCGAGTCAAGTTCTTCATTTATTTAGTTAAGATTTATGTTTATCTTAAAGTTTCCATAGCTAAGTTCAAGTCTCTAAAGATTCAAGATGGTTGAACCCATAATTTCTCTATCTCCATGGTGAGATTCGATAACATGCTCATGCAGCTATCTTGCCCATCAGTTTCTTGCACTCTTGCATCCAAAAAAGAGGCCATCCGGTTTCTTTAGTTAGAGATTTACATAATTAAGGTTAGAGATCAATGTTCATGATCGAGCTTATCTTTTATACGAGTACTACAAGGAAATATTTTCACCATCATAGTTAGTCTACCAAGTTGTCTTGATTTGAAATTCCCTCTCTATATAGCTAGCTTACCATAACAGTTGAGTTTGAATTTCAAATATTTCCCAACTCCTTTTAGTTTGAATTTCAATTTCAAATTCCTTCTAATATAAAAAATTGTATCAACCCTATAAAAACTCCACAATTTTCTCATTGTACAATTCATATAAACCCATTCAATTAACAATACAACACAAGAAATTCATTACCTAATCCTGTCTTTATCTTTGTGAAAGAAGATCCTATACTCTATCAGGGCCCTTGTGGAATTCTTGTCACCAATAACCTATACATGGTGAAAGATAAATATAGGGCTCGTTTGGTTTGCAGGAAAAGAAGAGGGAAAAGTGTGGTCAACGGGAAAGTAATGAGATGCCTCTTGTTTGGTTGGAGTTTTCAATGAAGAGAGATAGAAAAGTTGTATTCCCATGGGAATATGATTCCCACATTTCATGTGAAAGTCTTTCCCATGAGAAATATAGGAAAGTTACTTTTCCATAAGGTGAGAATCATTTTATTTTTATTTTTTTCCAAAAAATCTCTTCAGCATTAAAGAGGCATTAAAGACCTAATTTTTATTAAGGGTATAATAGAAATTATACATAACTTTCCCAGGAAAGTGGATGGCCAACCAAACATAAATACATTGGAAATTTGTCACTTTTCCATAGTCAACCAAACATGCCAAAAGTACTTTCCTAGGTATCCTCTTCCTAGAAATTTGTTTCCTAGGAATTATATTCCTAGGAGGGAAAATGCTTCCCGCGAACCAAACGAGCCATAGAGATTGTTATCCACGATCCTTTAGTGAAGAAACCACTGAAGGAAGTGATTTTTATCCAATATACAAGAGACGAAATGATGAAAGAGTTGCTATAGTTAGTATACATATATTAGACAATCAACGGGTCATGTCGTATAATCTTTATCTTGTACAAAGATTTAACTGTCATATAGATGTTGAAAATTGTTCTAATGCAATGGCTGTAAAATATCTTTATCAACATGTTAATTAAGGATTTTGCACTTGTTTATTTTATTGTGCAATGAAAGACTTTTGAGGAATTAGATGAAATCAATCAATTTCAAAATGGAAGATGGATATCACCTCTAGAATGTATATAGAGAATCTATGAATTCCATTTAAGTGAGATGTATCCAAATACCAATATCTTACATTCTAGATCATGAATACATTATACATGAAAATCTTTATAACTTCATCCTCCAAATACACAATATCTTACATTCCAAGATCATGAAAATCTTGACAACGTACTTCAGAAAATGTTATATATGGCATGAAAATGGAAAATTTTGGAGCAAAAGAAAATCAAAAGAAATGATAAAAAAAATTGTAATGGTCAAACTATTAGAAGGAGGCTGATATTATTTAAGACTATTAAACAATAGAAGAAATCCAATATCTTTTGATGACTTATTAACCGTTAAAGGTATTCAGAATCCAATATTTTCAGAAGCCACTCAATATAATGGAATCTTAAGAGTCCAATTATAGCATATCAGAATGTGTAAGTAAAGCTTGTGCTTTTGAATCTCCATACACACCATGTCATCTATTTGCAACCATATAGTGAAACAGGAAATATGCTCTCTTTGGTCAAAGTATATCTTTTAGCCTTTTCAATTTGTGTTATCTGCAACTTTTGTTCTTCCATAATGTTTTCTCTCTTCTTTTTTACTTTTTCGTTGTCTTGTTTTAAGTATGTTCGAAATTGTTTGATTTGTTGTATTTTTTTGTCTTTTCAATTAAATATAATTTTTAACCTCCAAAGCCTTGGTTGGTCGTGAAGGATCTGCATGGAGTCTTGAGAAGCACATCTGATATATATTTTGTAGCGACGTCCCGAGTACTGTGCTAATAGAAAGTGTTTCAGAATAGAGTGGGTCAATGATTCTTTTCTAGAGATTTTTATGACATCCTTGAAGAGAGATTCAAAATTCAAGGAAAGCCTTGCATGCTCCTTTTTGTTAAAACTGCTGTGTTGTAACGTTTAGTCGACCAGTTAAACCATGAGACTAAGATGGGTACATAATAGGACTGAAATCAAATCGGATACTAGTATATTTATATCCATATTTATTTTATTTGATGAATATAGATACTGATATGGATGTTAGTTAAATGCGAAAATTCATATCTATATTTATTTTATCCGGATGCGGATACAAATCGGATACCAAAGTATGGATATAAATACAAATATAACTTGGATAATTAAACTGTATGATTACATAATTAAAAATATTACTAAGTAGATAATAAATCAAGTTAGTAGTGTGTTATTATGGTCATTTATTTTTTTAAAAAATTTACGAATGCTATATAAAATTACATAAGGTTATAAATGAAATCAGATATGCGGATATGGGTCGGCTAATTATCTATCCATATCCATATTTATTTTTTTAATGAATATGGATACGGATATTAATCAGATGCTCAAATTTCTATTTATATCTAGATAGATTCGGATATAAAAATGGATGTGAATGAATATTATTCGATCTATTTTCGTTCCTTGCGTATGCACTCTCGGATCAACTGAAGGTACCTTGAGTGCACTATTTTTATTGTTCCCAAGGACTTCTCAGTGGGATCGCTTTTATTTTTCCAGCATAAGCTACCTATCTAAAGATCCTTTTTTTTCTTCCTTTTGTACAGCCCTAAGAGGAGAAAGCAATAAACTGCATGCTGTTGAGCTGTGAGACACCAAACAGATGTTCCATCTTTGGTCATTCCTAGCCATAACATGCTGCTTATTGTTCCACCTCATTGTCCTAGCATTGTATGTAACTGGGTGTGTTAGTGTGCCATCAAAAAATCATTTTGTACTATTACATGGATCATCTTATAAAACTTACTAATTTCTTTTTTTGATGCTAAAAGCTTATAAATTTCTGCCATATCTGTAATATAATATAAAAAACTGGTCTTTCTGGGAGAGGTTGCATATTACGTTGTTACATGTACATAGAGGTAGCATATAATGTTGCCAAGTATACATAGCTCAACCTCAAATAATGCTCATTGAAGGATTAATATAAGGTACTTGGGACCATGAAAAGTTAGGAAAGAGTTAAGACAATATAACTATGTTAAAAGTTTGTAAACATCAATTTTAATCATGCACTGCCACATCAATAAGTAGATGGGAGTGCATATAACCTATGTATGAGGACATTAGCAAGTAGAAGCATACAAGAATAATCACCAATCATTAACATACAATGCTTATTTAAGGGTTAATAAAAGGTCCTAAGGACCATGAAGATTAGGAAAGAGTAAAGAGAATATAAAAATTATGTAAGGTGCTTATATGTTTATTGATACGATACTCAACCTCAAACAATGCTTATTTAGGGCTCGTTTGGTTCGTGGGAAAAGAAGGGGTGAAAGCGTAGTCAATGGAAAAGTAATGAGATGTCTTTTGTTTGGTTAGAGTTTTCAAATGAGAGATATGAAAAAGTTGTATTTCCATGGAAATATAATTTCCACATTTCATGGGACAGTTACTTTCCCATGAGGCAAGAATTACTCCATCTTTATTTTTTTCCAAAAAGGTCATTCAGCATTAAAGAGGCATTAAAGACCTAATTTTTATTAAGGGTATAATAGGAATTACACATAATTTTTTTAGGAAAGTGGATGGTCAACCAAATATGAGCACTCTGGAAATCTGTCACTTTTCCATGTTTAACCAAACATGCCAAAAGTACATTCCTAGACATTCTCTTTCTAGGAATCTTCTTTTCAGGAATCATATTTCTAGGAAGAAAAATGTTTCCCACGAACCAAACGAGCCCTTAAGGGTTAATAAAAAGTACTCAAGATCGCAAAGGGTTGGGAAAGAGCTAAAGAGAATATAACCGCATTGAATCTTTTTAAAAATCAATTTCAATCATGTATTGCCACATTAGTAAGTAGATAGGTGTTAAAATCATCACTTGTTAAGTTTTTGGGACAAGTGGTAATTTCAACATAGTATTAGAGCAGAGTCTTGAGTTGGAACCCTGTCTCCGCACTCTTTAACCTCATTATTTAAAAAAAAAATTACATGTTGGACCCACTCATTAAAGAAAAGTTCGGCCCACATGTGAGGGAGAGTGTAAGAAAATATAAATTATATAAATAAATATACCTTATCTTATCAGCTTAAGCTTTTAGAACAAGTGGTGAAATTTTAACAATAGGAGCGCGTATAACCTATGCATCGACACGTTACCTAGCAGAAGCATGCATACCACATCTCGTACAATGCATGAATCTGTAACTAGTCATATACAAAAGTCGTAATTAGGGATGCAAATGAGCCGAGCAGCTTAGGAGCCGGTCAATCTTGACTCAATTCCAAACTCAACTCGACACAATAATTATTAAGCTCAAGTCGAACTCGAGTAGCTCGAATAATGTTTTTGAGTAGCAATTTTGAGAAGCAAGATACTTGGCTCAAAGACTTGCAAGCCTAGTCAAGCATGCATATATATATATATATATATATATATATATTACATTTTATAGTA
>JAOXJJ010000069.1:17220410-17230693 GCA_025769935.1 Phoenix roebelenii | reverse complement strand
GCAAGTGATAAGGGATTTCCTATTTTAAAAAGGAAACAGGCGTATATATATATACATATGTGTGCGTGTGTGTGTGTTACATTCATACATACACACACACACACACATATATATATATGCATATATACATATGCATATATGTATATATGCATATATACATATATACATATGCATATATGTATATATGCATATATACATATGCATATATGTATATGTGCATATATACGATGTGTATATACATATGCATATATATGCACATATATCCATATGTAAGTGAGAGAGAGATGGTAGGCAATGGAGGGTGTGTCTCAATTTTGCCAAATTGAAATATATTTGACTTCATTTAGGTTTTCCTATGTCGCTTCATGCCCTTGTCGAGCCAACAACTCAGCTCCTCCATACCACCACTTATTGCTGATATGAAGATGAGCCCGTGTCTAAGCATGTCCACTAGCTTTCTTGCTAGTGCTATGCTGGCTTTCTTCTTGCTTTGCAGCTGGGTTGTGCCATAGGAGGGGATGTTGGTTTGATGCCAATTTTGATGCTCTGGTCGTAGAGGGAGGCTTCCATGACCAGCCTCCATTTTGGTGGCATGATTAGAGTAAATTTTCTCCATCCATGGTATCAATTTGGTTCATCAATTCCTGCTGTTGCCATCTTGTATGGTAGAAAAAACAGTGTAAGAGTTTGCCTTCGTTTTCTTTTTCATTTCCAATGGGAAGACAATAATGTTCAGTCTATAGAGCTGGCAGTTTGGATGGCTTGGGTGGGGTATGAGTTGAGTCACATTTAGGCCAAGCAAAACTTGCTTAATTGGTACCCAACTTGAATTTGATTGGGTTGGAAATCATGAAACCCATGCCCCAGGTCCAAAACCTCATGAAAAGAAATTTTGAATTATATTTAAATTAGAAATAGTAAAAGGGGTTTTATCGACTCTTCTCCTATTTATAGATCCGTTCTAGAGCTTCTTTTCATTTGGAACCCCTTAATATAAGGGATGAAAATTAGAAAAAAAAGATATGCTATATATTGATTTTCAAGTTAGATGATTTGACAATTTAAAAACTAAAAAGCATTAGAATTGATGGAGATATTAGTGATAAAAAACAAAAAAAAAATGAAGGGAAGGATGCTGCTTAAATTAGTCAAAGCAAAATAAACAATCAAAGCTAAAATACCATAAAAGGTTCAAAATATCATTACATAACTAGGTACTTGTTGCTTGGAAATTTGAATCGTAGAAGGCAAAGAAAGTCTCAAATCTCCAAATTAGTCCCAAAAGCAATATCTGGGAAAATTCATGAGCTTGAAGGAAAACTATAGAAAATTAAAAAGGAGAGGAACCTTTAAAGTATTTTTGGCCAGTGTTTTAAAAGGGGCTTGTGGTATGTAGGTGGTCGGGGGACTGCATAGAATATATTGTTATGCGGACTGGATATATGGATGCATATGTGGTTGATATTTTTCCACAAAAATATCAAATAATATGTTTACAGTAAAAACGATAAAAATGATATAAGATCTTTTGGGATAAATAATAGCGATGTAACAACCATAACAGCCCATGATTACTGCTTGCTACTTAGTATTAATACCTATTAGTGACAGTTATAGTATAATTAACGGATTAATGCTATCAATACCCATATCCATCTTTCTGAAAAGTCCCATCAAAGCTAACCACAAGCTTGAACTTGCATCATCCACGTGACCCACATTAGAGTGGGCCATTTAAGTGGCCCAATAATGCTAAGAAAGCTATATATGCATTCTCACAGTGCTAAGCTGGCTGCATTTGTGGCCATATGGCCAGTGGACTTCCCTGTCAATGCATATGTGGTATGACTGCATATAGTAACCACATATTGGCAATGCAGTGCAGTCAAGAGACTGGATATGCATGTGGCTGCATGCAGCCTTGTGCGCCATATTTGAAAACACTGGTTTTGGCTTCTTTCCTTTACATGGACCTGTGAGTCTCGTTGTGGTTTGGGTAGTGTGGTTGCTGGTTCTTGGGAGGGGTGTTTGTGGTTGGGCCAATGAACTTAAGGTAGAGTACTAGCTGGTTGTTGGCAGTAGTGCTTGAAGAGAAGCACATAATGCCCTAGACTTCTAAAGAAAGTAGAGAAATAGAGAGCACAATGTTAAGATTCCACAAAGGGGGAAAAAAGGAAAAAGAAGGGAAATAGAGAGTGAATAGCCTCACATTTGAAGGGAAAGATCTGAACCTAAAAGAAAAATTCGGTGGATATATTGCTAAAGGTTGGTTGATGGACACCTGACTAGGTCTAGAGGTCCAACTTGAACTCAATCCATATTTGACTTGGTCGGGTTTTTATTGACCCAAATTTTCTCAGTTCATGAAAAGCTTGACCTGAGCCCAGTTTTTCTCAGGCAAGCTCCGCTCGTTGAAAATAAGCCAAAGGGCTAAATGAAGGGCTCCTATAATGCTTTGTTATTACGTGGTTAAAGATTATCTGGTGGAAATGGTTGAGGGTAGGTTTATACATCCATGGCCTTTTACCTTTGTTTTAGGAATATGAAAGATGCAGAAATAAAAGTGGCACTTTTGTTCCTTGCTGTTGGAGGCAGCAAAGATGGTAGATGTTGGGGGCGAAGATTTGGACTAGTGCAAGTGACAGTTTTATTCCTGATGAGAATTTCTATGAGACAAATATGTTAAATTTCAAGCTTTTGTTTTTGCATGTATATGAGATGTAATTTAGACTGCTTTCCATAATATATAGATAGGATAAGAGTTAATAGTAGACACTCTCAATAAATATGCGATAGGAGTCTCTTAAGTTTCCTCTTCATTGTAACTTTATATGAAGTTTCCTCTTCAAAAAATACACGAAATTTTGTTATCGATGATCGGATTGGCTCTGTTACTATATCTTGGATTACCTTATCACTTAAAACTAGGCATCAAATAATAAATATGGTCCGTGCCTTGTTTCTCTTGTGGCCTGGTAGGAAACTCAGGGAAAAAACAACCAACCAGACTTCAAAAAGACTTATATTTGGATTGCATCTTGTATATGGACCGCACCTAGGTGCTCGTAAAGGATTGTATCTGAATGAAGGCATTAAACATCATTTGTCATGCCCAAGCTGTCTAGGATCGGCGTAGGACTCACGGTAAAATTTAAAAAAGAAAATCAAAGACACAAATATATACTAGTGCCACCCCCCTCCTCCAGATTAGGCTATTGAATATTGTTATAATGGGGAATTAAACAGGCATAAATAAGAGAGCCATGATACCTGACATAATCAAAACAAATTTACATTCCAAGCCATGATAGAGAGCTTTACTGATTTTTGGTACTTGCTGGCTTGTTATTATTGCTTGTTAGTGCTGGTTGTTACTAGCTGTTGTTACTGCTTGTTACTTATTGCTACCACTGGCTATAATCAGTGCCACTAGAGCCACTTGCCAACTGATATTACTATCATCATCTTCTAGCTTGTGCTCTTCTATTTTATCACATCAGACAACAAAAATGAGATGAGGTGAATTCTTTAACTGCCCAACCAACCAGTCTAGGCTGCTTGAGGCTTTTTGTGTAAATCATGGACTAGACCTTAACATATTATGAGACTGAGAAGTGAATATTATACTAAGTCATCAAGTTTGGAACACGTGGAATCACCATGAATCATATATAGGGATCAAATATGCATGAAGCTGAAGCAACAGCTTCTAGAGTGGGAACTGCTTTATCACTGAATGAAAAGTAGAAGTATATGGTGTTATTTTGTACTGATCACAATGTTAAGTTTGCTGTTTGCAAAAAGTTGAATGATAATTGTAGTACCAAAAGTAATGCCTGCCTTGTTATGTCATATTTACATATGCAGTTTAGGCAAAAAAACTTGAAAAGTTCACACTGCAATCCTATTTATAGCATATATTTGAATTTCTTTGTGTTATAGGTTCCTGAGGAATCACAATTGATCTTCCGGGCTCCTGCATCATCTTTGGAATGCAGCTGCTTTATTAATGACAGCGAATTCTTATCTGGCTCGGATGATGGAAGTATCGAGCTTTGGAGCATATTACGGAAAAAGCCTACGCACATAATAAAAAATGCTCATGCTCCACCATTATATCCTAATAATCATTTGCATAAAGAAGTTACGGAAAGGATGCCTGATGGTGGTAATACAGGTAAGAAAGCATTTCCTTTAATGGATGTAATGAGTTCAATAGACTCAATTTTTAACCAAGACCATCAACTAGGATCTTTCTTTGGCAGGAGAGTGTCTTAACATTCTTCTGTTTCATTGTTATTTGTAAACTGCACTCAGAACACATCTGCATTGATGTGCATGATTAATTGTGAATCACCTTGGTTTTGCATGCTCTTTATTTTGTAATTTTTTGATGGATGCTTCTAATTCTTTTCCTTTTTTTTAACATTCATCTTCGTCCAGAAAATGGCATCTGCAAATCTGAAAGCTATTTGTCAGCCCACTCATGGGTTAGTTCTGTTGCGGTGTGTAGAGGTAGCGATCTCGCTGCAACTGGAGCTGGTAATGGTGCGGTCCGTATATGGGCAATTGAAAGTGATAATAAAGGCATTCGACCATTATTTAGTTGCCCCCTGGTATTATTTCCTAGCTGTGTTAAGATTTTTTTAAGGTCAATCTTTTATAGAATATTTATTGAGGTTAAGTGCTAAAATTTTGTTGGCAAGGATTAATATCAAGGTATTCTGGTGAGTAACTTATGTTCATATTTCAGTTTGGCAATAGATCATGCATTCTGAATGTTTCTTTATCATACATAATATTTATTCATCTGGGTGGAAATGCCATTGAACTGTGTGTCATGGACCCTTTATGCCTTGGGGGTTGGGTAGGCAGTTGTATGGTGCCATGCAGTTAATGCGACTAGATCTTGGCAAGTGCAATGCATGTGAGCGGATGGATGGCTGGTGATCCCTCCATCTGGTTAAAGATTAAAGAGGAGAGAGTTGGTTACATGCCAATTTATTGGGACTTAAGAGCCTTAGTTTCTAAAAATCAGTTTCTAAAAGGTGTTTTTTTTAAAAAATCCTTGCCCATTATGTCTTTATCAGAGAGCAGCATCAAGAAACCATCATAGGATAGTTTGGTGTGTATGAAATAGAACGGATTGCAAATAAATAAATACCTTTTAGAAATTGTAAACAACTAGATTACATTTGGTAGTCTTCAATTTCAAAATCATGATTCTATTCTTTTCCTTTCTTGGTTCAAAATTTTAAACTGCTTGAGATTTTCAGGAAGATGTTTGAGTACTAAATGAAGAAAGATCTAAAATGAATAGGATCATCATCTTCGAAAATTCTATGGGATCCATGATTTCAGGCATTTTACAAATTTTCTCTAGGCAGCCAAACATATAGATTTCTGATGTCAAAAATCATATAATGTTACAAAATATTATGATTAGGTGACGGATCCTGATGCGATGAAGTGGATAAAATGAATGTTTTCTTGTATAGGAGCAAAAACATGAGGTGAAAGAAAAAAGGAAAAAGAAAAGGGGAAAAAATCCAGCATAGCCGGTTTGGAGAAGTTTCAGCAGATGAAAGCTAATGTAGGAAAAAGTTGGGAGGAGAAGAACAAGGAATTGCAGGAGAGGATGAAATATGGGGCAGTGCTAGAATATCTTGGTTTCTTTTCTTTCATTCAGTTTTGTGTTCCGAGGAAATTTGGTTTTAAGGTGTGTATCTGTACAAGAGCACAAGATTAAGCGACCTTTTTGCTCAATTAATTGCAGACTTGATAATATTGATATCCTTAAGCTGCAGAAATGTTTGGAGATATATGAACATGCCATTAAACTTCAAATATAGTTGCTTTGTCCAGACGATACTCGAAGTACTGTTACACCTATTTTTATTTATTTTTATAGAATTGATCATTAATTTATTTTTTGTTTCGAATGAGTCAAGTAACTTTCCCCCTTTTCATTACCACATTGTTCTTCACTTCTCTCTGCTTCCCTACCTTCAAATTCCTTGCTTGGTTTTGCTTATTTTATTTTCTCATGCAACTCAACAATTGCAGCTCTGATCTGGAAGTCATAGATTGCCATCATAACTGGCGCCAATGTTTATCTTAAGATGAAGAGTCAATCCTGTCACATTGTAGAACCTGAGGCTTATTTGGATCTTTCATGATGCCCCTTTGCGTTATAGAATTTGAGGCTTATTTTGGATCTACTGCACAAATTAATAAACTACACTTAAGCTTTGTAACCTGTTGCTGTTGTTTATTCAATTTCATTGGAGTCAGATTAAACCTCCACTTGCTAAATTGTGCTTGTGGTTCAGTTGCTGATCTTTTGTGTAGGCTGTTCTACATTCAGTTTTATCATATAAACGTACAGAAATGACTTGGAGTTGAACTTGTTTTTACATGACTGCTTATTGAGCTTTTGATATTTTATGTGTGCTGCTATCTTGCTCGAATCCACCATTCTAAAAAGCAGTGTATGTGGCATCATATGTGGAGGTGGCCGGACTGCACTGCACAAGCCATATGCGGTCCCTTCATGTGCTGGGCTGTATAAGTGGGCTGCATGTGATAGGGCAGCTGCATATAATCTAGCATACAGCATTTGAGGCTGCATATGAACCTGCCTACCGCATTGGTCCTGCATACCTTTAAGTACCATTTGTTTTTTCACTTTTGTTTATGAAGTATGTACTTCTAAGTTTAAATGTTATTGCAAACTTCTAACAATACTTTGTTGCAACTTGTAGTTTACTCTTTGTTGCAATTTCGAGCATGGTTCATACAGATGATATTGTTGTTTTATTAGTTTAAAATATCATGTTATGTTAGAACTTAGAATGTGCACTCAAAAGTCTTAAATAAGTCTGAATGTGCATAGTTAGTTCTTATTGTTTTTCTAAATCTTTCTGATTTATTTCTAATTTTTTAACAATTTATTTATATGCACATATATGTATTTATTTATTTTTTTAAAATATTTAAAAATATGAACTGTATATGCGGCCTTATTGCACCTTGCATATTCTATATACACTATGCAGTGACCTGATCACACCTATACAGCTTCTGCTTTCCAAACCTTTGCTCATCAGCAGTAGAATGGCATTGGACTTTGCTTTATGTAAATTGTAGACTGAGGATTATTCATAGTTGACGTAATTCACTAATCATAAGTGAATTGCAAATTAGTTTAAAATGAACTTGTGCACATTATGATCCTGTCTGTAAGTAATGCAAATCTAGAATATTGTATGAATATTTGTTCTTTAATTCTAAAATGCACCTTGTATGCATTTCTTTCTCATTCTGGTTCTCTTGAATATTTCCATGTTATTAATCTATTACAATAACCAGAAACCATGCATTTGACTAGCATTATGGAAACCAAATAATATTTGAAATTGGGTCATGTAGTCGAATGGCTTTTTCTCATATGATCCCAAACAAACCCAATTTAAAGTACCACTGTTGGTACTCATACCGGTATGGTACAGAGTGGTGTACTACAGTACCATATTGACATCCAATATGCCTGTTGGTGCTGACACATCAAGAGTGAGGAGTGTACCATGTGTCCTTACAGTATTATACCTAAGGGTATACTCGTACTGATGCCTTGTTGGTGTGGTATAGCACAGCCGGTACATGCTAGGACTAAATCCTTGGTCAGGGAAGTGCAAAACCTGAAGACAACCCTGAGCCTAGAACATTAAGTGATGAACTGAGGAACTGCCATGCACTGTCATAAGAGCGAATTCCAAATAAATGAGATGAGCCTTGTTTGTGACTTATAGTCTATACAATTGAGAAGACAATATCATTATCCTTTAGGAGATCGACTGTCAGAGTCTCTGTACTGGCAAACCTTTTGATTGATTAAATGTGAATTTTAACTGCAGACTTTTATATATTTTTTTAGCCTTTTGTTGTTTTGTGCACGACTCTAGTAAAATAAGGTTTCAGAAACCAGTATGATTAATGTCTGAATTTCTGATGGAAAAACAGGTTGGATATATAAATTCACTTGCATTTGCAAAATCTGGACGTTTTCTCCTTGCTGGAGTTGGTCAGGTCAGTTTTCATTAAAAAGTCTCTCCTAAAAATATTTTGCTTGTATAAAGGTTCAATTAAGGGCCTGTTTGGGAATATCCTGCTGGTTCTGGTAGGATTTGGCAAAAGGGCTGGCAAAAGAAGGTAACAGTGGGAGAGGGATAACTAGAGTTGGAGGAGGAAGGGAGATTGGGAGAGATCGCATGCGGCGGTTACAGGGCTCGATCCCCATGGGATGAAAAAAGTCATCTCAAGATCCAATTTTCATCCTGGGGGGTTAGGGCCTCGCCACCCCTCACCGTTGTCCTTGCTCCTCTCCCTCTCCCTCCCCCCCTTCTTCCTGCAGATCATCCTGCTGGATCCGGCGAAATCCAGCAGGTCCTTCGCAAAGAGGCCCAAAGTGAGAGAAACATTAATTTTTAGTTTATAGCTTTGCCTAATCTAGTGTTGAGTAAGATTAAATGCTATTTTGTGACTCAACTAGCTTACATGATAAATTTATCTATGTCGACTATGTCAAAAGAAATTGCAATGCCTTTTGGTGTAGATTTTAATTGTGTTAACTTATATCTTCAAAAATGTTTTACAACCAACTGTGGTACAATTAGCTAATTACTGCATATGGTTTTTCGGGTTTCCAGTGCTCAGATCTCCACTTTGATCATGTGATCACATACAGGAGCCTGTAATTAATTAATTACCACAAAGAATACAATTTGCTCCTTTTGGAGTTTCATGGTGCCATACCTAAATAACTAAGTCACATCAAGAGGAGATGCTTTGTCATGTGCCTAGCTGAAAAATGATATACCAGCAAGTCCTTGAATGTTCAACTGGTGTAAAATGCTATAACACCTGCTCACTCAAAAGTTTTTCTCTTTTCTTTTCCTTTTTTTTTGGTGTGAAAGATACAGACCTGCCTCCCGAGCAAGGGTGCCTGCTTAGGCAGCATTTTGTTTGTTTCTTATCAAAGTGCCATAAACAAACGTTATTCAATTTGGACAATTTGTTATCTTTTAGTTGTATTTATAAAATATGGCATCTTGTATCAGGAACCTCGTCTGGGAAGATGGGGACGTGTTCCAGCAGCACGGAATGGAGTTGCAATACACTCCATCAGGTTGAAGGAGGAGTAGTCTTTTAGTGACCCCAATCCTTAGCTCATACCTTGGCAACAGACTGAGGAATTCTCATTTTGGCGAGTAGGACGAGTACTTCCTCACAACTTAGCAAATCATATATGGTCAAAGCCTCAGTAGTATACTAGTGCCCTGTCTTCGGTCATTATCAATGTGCTTTTTTACTCTATTTGTAGGTCGAGTGTTTTTCCACAGCTCAGGCATCAGATGAGGCCCCTGCATATTTTACTGCAGAAGCATAATTTTGTATTACTTATTCTTTTTCCAAGGAAGAAATATTTATTTTTATTGTTGAAGTGGCTTTGACTTGTGCTCCAGAATATATGATCTGATTCACTATGATTTGCATATCATTTCAGTTTTGTTACTCTTTATGCCAAGACTTTCCATTCAACTTCTTTTCTTGTGTGGCATTATTTACTCGTCCCACAGAGGACTCGGTATTTGTGCCAACATTTTTCACCTGCCCTTGTCTTTCTGCTTAAACCTCTTTTCTTGTGTGGCATTATTCACTCCCATTTCACTGTGGATTCCTTGCTTGTATGAGTAAGGATTTGTTTTGGTTATTTTCTTTCAAGGGTGATGCTTATTTTCTTTTATGCACAACTATGGCCTCCTTTGGAAGAGATTTTGGAGGATTAAAAAGTACTTTCTGCCCTCCAAAAGTACTTTTAGATAAAATAGAGGTGTTTGGTAACATTTTTGGAAAGCTGTTTTAGCTTTTTCAGAAAGCTAAAATAGTTTTTTTTGGAGCTTCTCTTAAAAAGTACTTTTAGAAATTGTCGGAAAGATGTTTTGAGTTATAATATTTTTTTTGGGACCAAAATATCCATAATAAAATATAATAATTATACAAAATATTATTTTACACATTTATTATTGTATTATATATTATATTATATTATATTATATCATAACATATTAATATGTTATGTTAAATTATTTAATATTATGTTATATTATACCACAATTATTGGGAGGATGGAAAATTAATTTACACTAATAATTATAATATTTTATACTTTTATTATTTTATTATACTATAAATATAATATAATAATATATTATATCATAATA
>JAOXJJ010000069.1:17189156-17220310 GCA_025769935.1 Phoenix roebelenii | reverse complement strand
GGAAAATTAATTTACACTAATAATTATAATATTTTATACTTTTATTATTTTATTATACTATAAATATAATATAATATTACATTATATCATAATGCATTGATATGTTATGTTAAATAATTTAATAGTATATTAAATTATTATGTTATAGTATACAATATAATATTATATTATAATATTAATATTATATTATATCATATATTTATGTATTAATATATATTATATTTTATTATGTCTTGTATAATATTATGTAATGTTCTTTATGATCATTTTATCATGCCAAAAGTACTTTTTCAGTTTGTTTACCAAATATATGTTAAAATTTCACAGCACTTTAGAAATGTTATCACCAAAAAGCAAACAACTTTTTATAAAAGTTCTACTTTCAAAAGCTTTACCGCCAATAGCACCTCAAAACGGGCCTATGTAGGAAAAAATGTGGAAGTGAACCAGAGAGGCTCATCCCGATTGTTTTAGATATTTTTAATTATATTTTTGCATGAATTTAAGCATCCTGTAATTTGATGTATTTTTCCCTTTGGCATCGAGTATAATATGTTTGATATTTGTTTTATTAACGCCTGTGTCGTTCTTGCGGTGACCACCTCATATACTCTATGTATTGACAATATCTTTGTTTTTTTGTGCCGCTGATTATAAGATATGTTTGATTGTACTCATCTGAGGATGATTTGTTATATTTTTTTAGCTAGTTGGAACTAGTTCTTTTTATACACCTTCAAAACTCTTTTTTTATTTTTTTAAGCTTTCAATCATAGGCATTTACAAGGAGCTAATCTGGTGCATCTCTAGATCCTTTAATTGACATTAGTGGTTAAACCATCACATATTAAACTCCATATTTTTTTTTTGTATAAATTTTGGGTAAACTATAATATGGGAGTTTGATTAATGATGTTTTCGGTAGCCTTGCCACCGACATGTTAAGTATTATTTCATTTAGCACATATGTGAATGTCATGTAGTTATGCACTATATATATATATATATATATATATATATATATTGTGGTGCCATGTTACTATGTATATGTATTTTCCATAAATATGCTCAAATGGAATTCTTATCATGTGGATAGTTCCTTGTACAATATTTTCTTAATGGATAACAGCCTATCATCTACAGCCGTCCAAATTCTGTAGCTTGTGAAAGTTAGAAGAACATCTCTCTTTCTCTCTCTCTTAAATATTCTACAACTTCCTTGAATAGACATGTTCCTCCATATTGATTGAAGTACTGGCTCGTTATTACACATCCTCTCAAACTAATCTCAAACTTGTGCAATATAAGAGCATATGGAGAACCTTACTCAAAAAAACTAGCAACAAAGTTTTATTTGGATTCTTTGATAATGTATAAGTATTTAAGAGTTACCTGGCAAATAATCAATGTGGGATTAAACATACGCTTGCATGGATTCTCACACATAGTCCGTAATTTTTAGTTATAAGTTGTAATTTTTGTTATCAATTCATTGAGAAAAAAAGAAGCTTTTAGCTTGGCATGATAGTTTTCCAGAGGTAAATGGGTTTCTCGAATAGTATTTATCTTCTGGAGTTTCCTCCAGCTAATATGATCTTGAATATAACATTCATCATTTTCCCTACCACTCTTCACTAACTCTTAGTTGGATCAATACTTGCATACTTCTCAGGTTTATTAAATTATTCAATTCCAGTTTGGATCGAGCAACTATGGAATCAGAATATGTTCCAATAAGATAACAACTTTCGGTTTCAAACTGCAATATTATTAGTTAACCATGAACATGTATGAAGTTATTGATTATGTTTGATGTGGTGCATTTGTCCAAAGTGCTATTTAGGTTTCTCTCAAATGCATTCCTTACAAAGGCTCTCTATTATTTGTTTGATCCAGTTGCTGTATAGCTCAAGTTTGACAGCTTTAGAGGCTTTAGCAGGTTGCTTTTGTTATAAAGGTGGTTTAAATTAAGTTTATAGTCACATATTCAATCCAATAGCAATTTTAATCAGATTGTTTCAATTCCGTTATGCTTCTTCATCTTTGTGATCTACGTGAAAGCTGGAAGCAATCTTCCTCCAGTTCGTGCACTTATTTTCAACTTTGGCTTTCGTTCTATAACTTCTCTTTGCTGTTCTCATATTATCCATCGGTCACTCTAATTGGATAGGAATACCAAAGGGAAAATAAAACTTTCTCTAATAGTATATAAATTAGAAAAAAAGTTAAATAATTCCCATCAATAACTCATTAAACAAGTATGTTCTGGAAGCAGGTTGGCGTGGTATATATAGGACCATTTGATTGTTCGATGCAGTCTGTTCTTCATCAGGATACATGTAAAGCACATGTTACATGCGATGCATCCAAGCACGCACAGAAAGCTACAATTTACTGTGATCAAGGCGATCGCAACAATCATCAATTGCTTCTCACTAAGGTCCGAGGAACCGGTATCGAATTCCATACCGGTTCTCCAACGAGATGGTTTGATACGGGCTCTTGCGATGCTATGCCGGACCTGTACCGACACAACGAACAGCCGAGAGAGAGGCAAAATGAGAGGGGCAAAGAGAGAGAGGACGTTCGAGGAGGCCGGCGGAGGCTGAGAGGGAGCCGGCACCGAGAAAGAAGGCCGCTTAAGGGGATGACTCTGTTTCATTTGAAATAGCAGCCGATCGCTTAAAAAAATTGCGAATTCATAAGTGAAGTCGACATATCGATTGCTGACGTTACTTACGAATTGGCAAATTTTATAAGCGGCCTTCTTCCCAGACGTCGATCACCTCGCATGCTCCGTCGGACTCCGTCGGCCCTCCGCCGGCATCCCTCCCTCCCTCTCCTACTCTCTCTCTTCTTTTCTCATTTTGTCTCTTTCCGTAGTCGGCAGCTTAAGCGATCCTTCTTCCTCAGCACCGGCCCCCTTTGGCCTCCGTGGGCTCCGCTAGTCCTTTGTCGGCGTCCTCTCCTTTTTTTTATTTTTTTTTCTCCCACTAGCGCCCCATTTTTTAAGCTGGAACGGTAGGATTCAAAACGGACGTAACAGGTGATTACTGGATCCCGTATGTAGATTACCATCCCATCCCTAGGGTCGCCCCACTGTACTCAGAGATCCAACGGTTGTCATGAGGCGAGCATATCGGATCGATCCAGGACCGAACGGGCAAGTGGGCCACCGACCTCGTACGACCCCGGTCAGCGGGCAGGGCTCCTTCCGATTCCCCGCTCGGCCGCAGGTCGGCGCTCCCCCCTGCTGCCCGAGCCGCCTGCGAAGCCGTTAGTGGTCGCCAGCGCCTCTCCGGCCGTACCACTATCCGGGCAACCCGGAAAGCTGCCCCCTAGGGATCCCATTATTTTAAACGAATGGTCCAGATCACTCGACGCAACGATGGCAAACATGTACCATTTCCACGTGTTACACGATGATTGGTCATACTAATATTCATTATTGGAACAATTGTTTGGTGCCATTTGGCATGGAACCTTCTAGCATTTGGTTGGGCGTCGTAGCCTTACGCTTCGCCCAAAAGCAAAAATTTATTTCTGTTCTTCTGGAGAGGGAGGAAGCGATCCGTTTTGAAGCTATCCACACTCGCCGCCAGAGCGAAGAGAGAGAGAGAGAGAGAGAGGAAAAGGGTTTCAGGTATGGAACGAGAGAAGAAAATCTTCTTTAGCTTCTGAATTTAAACCTCGTTTTGTAATCTAGGTTTTGATTGTATCTCTACGATCTTGCATGTGATCTCGTAGAATTTCTTCGTTGATCTCCAATTTTTCCGATTCCAGGGATTTTTTCTTAGGATTAATTCGGTACAATTCGATCGCGTTCGAAACCCTAATTGGTCTGTTTTGGCCTCTGCGGTTACGTGGGGATTGCTAATACGTTCTTTCGCGGAGGTTTCGAATTTTTCTTCTTGTAGCGTTGCATCATTTCTGTTCTTTTTTTAACTGTAATTTGCTCTTCTTCTTTTTCCTTTTACCGGATGGACTTCGTTTCCTTTTTTCTTCTTTCCTTTGTTTTAGCGGTTCTTTAGACGTTTGATCTTGTTCGATCGACGCCTTGGTTCTCTGGGTTAGGTGTCAATTTACGTGCATGGCTGTAGATTCCTGATTTTAGGACTTGACTATATTTTTATGAATTTATATGAATAAATTACTGAATTTTTCCATAAATCGCTCTGATTGTGTATTAGCATAATCCAAAGCCGTTTCAGAAAATGGAAGTACTCCATTTTGTTAATCCGGGTCATTCTTTAATTATTAGGTTCTGACGTGCTGTCTATAGGTAGAAGACTTACTACCACAGTTTTGCAGTGAAGTATGTTTAGGATAGGGCATATGTATAAGTTGATAAATGCCATCACTTTTACAAGAAATGTGCTTATGCCATCTTTGAGCACTAAAAGGCTATCTCCCATATACAGAGGCTTAGGAAAATCGAAAAGAGCAACGAAATTCCTATTGTGGATGGTGTAATCAAGTTAACTTTGGAGGCATTGGATGGAAACTCTTGTATTATGTTGCTGTACAACCCATTGCAGGCCCAGGTTGTTCATAAGTTATTCAATTTGAAATTGATGAGAGAGTAGTTAAATTGGATTTCATACCAGAAGGAGGATCCTATGAGATCAATACTGTAACTTAAGAAAATAATACTTTTGCGTGTAATATGAAATTATTTTGGTATATCTTCTTTGACAACTACAATATGCATTTTTGAGCCCTGTATTTTGAAATGCATAGTGCATGAGGCTGCATCTGTCCCTGCATATACAGATGTGGTCCCTCGACTGCACTGCGTTGCTTATATGCAGGTACAATATGTTGTCCTGGTGCACATGGGCCGAAAGAGAATCAACTTATATTCATTGTGCGGCTCCAGCTGTGGCATGCTTTAGATTGTGTGGCTGCAGCTGCGGCTTGCTTAGGATTGTGTGCGTGCAGATTTAGGGCCTTATATGCAGCTTACTCTCATTCGATGCTGTGCAGATTTATCAAGTTCAAACTAATGGTTAGGTTTGATGCAATCCCTTGACCTCCTGCACAAAAGTTGCCTTAAATCTATACATTTTGTGAATTATATTTATATGGACGATTTAGTTAAGCTTTGCCTCCTCCTTTACACTGTATGAAAATTTGTGAGAATCTTAGAGGATCGTTTTTGTTTTCACGAGCTTAAACTGCATAACTAAGAATCTTAGGGGGGTTATTTCTGGTTTCATGAACTTAAACTGCATAACTAATAAGGTAAGTTTGTTACTCTTCAACCTCAAGATTTTGATGGTAATTTAAAGGGTTGATATCAGATTGAATGCCATTCATGAAACTTCTTAAACAATAATGGATCATCCTTGTAAAAAATTGATGGATCGTCCTTTAGTATAATGGGTAGAGCCAACCATATGTGGTAAGGTGGGCCTTGTTGGTATATGTAGCATTATCTTGTTTGTGTGCAAGATCCTTAACACACATTCTTCAACCTCTTTCTAGGGAATGACTTTCCACTGTGAACTGTGACTTATTTTATTTGGTGATGTGGTGGTTTTAGTTAAACTAAGCCACATGACAATTTAATCCCTTCAAAGCTTTAAACACTGTAGTTTTCACTATTGACTTAATAGACCAAAAGAAAAGAGAGAATAAACAAAAACAATGGATCTAAAAGAAAAAAAAAATCAATGATCTCTGGCTAACTTGGAATCTAACAATGAACTTGTCAATCTGCAACCCTCATATGTATTAGTTTGGTATTGTTTACTTGTTAGAATCTCTTCTCACCTTATTTCTTGTCTAATCTACGTCTCGTTGACACTCTTTGAAGTTTCAAATTATATAGCACATCTCCCATGCAAAATAGCTTTACATAGGTTCACAATGAATCTAATGTACAGCTTGACATGTTGTGAATATTTCTTTTTATAGTTTTTGTAATATTTTTAGAACAGGGGGGACTACATTACTATCATAATGTCAGTGTCTCATAGACACAGACACTGGAATCAAATTCAAATGTGTATTCAAGTGTCCGACTTTGCAAGAGAGAAAAAATGTAGATTTGGGATAGAATATAGTTTTAGTTAAATAGTTATTACGTTTTATCTTTTAAATTAGAAGACATTGTCTGTAAGGTCTTTCAATATACATTGTTTCTTATCATACTCATTTCTAACATCAAAATGGAGGGTTTAACTCGTTGTTGCTAGAGTTTAGATCTCCGTCAAACTCTAAAGGCTGCAAACAAAGAATTTCATAAGCATCCAAGTGCCTGACACATATCTGATACGGATACCTATCCAACACAGGTTTGTTGGAACTAGACATGAATGTTCAGGTATCACTGCATAGCATTGTCATTAGCATATTATGCTGCTGTCCTCTTGACTTTGGGGCATGCATTGCTACATTTGTTATGTTCTTATTCTCCTGGAAACACCATAAATGGCTTTGCTCAGTCCTGTTTTGGAGATGATGGATTTTTAGGGTCTTAATTCTTGAGAACATATGAACTAGTGAAAGAAGATGACACACGGTGAACTTTAGTACATGACTCATCGGACAGTTCCTTTCATTTATTACTGCTCAACCTTGCTGATGGCATTTGCAGAGCCGTGCTAGTTGGATAACTGACAGCTTAATTTGGTTTTCGTTTTGTTGAAGATGAAGGCTTTCTAGGGTTGTGTATGTAAAGTTAAAACTTAAATATGTTATATTTGATAGGAACTAAATTTCAGCATTTTTCTGTTGTAAGTTACGAATTATAAGAATATAACATTGGCGATATTGCTTTATTGAGATTAAGTGATAACATGCAATGTACAAATGAATTATATGATGCTATCATGTATTGCTTTAGCAATTTGTACTCATGCTGGATAGATTGCGCATCACTAGTTTTTCTCTTTTTTTTTTGTGTGTGTGTGTGTGTATTTTTTGAATCAGTTGCAGCAGTAAAAATTTATAAGAGATATTAGTTGTATGTTGGTAGAGGGGAAAGTAGACAAACCCTGCAACAATGTGGTTAAGAATTATTGCATATGATCATCCATATTTTTGTTTCACATAGTAAAGTATATGGGCAAGATCAAAAAATCGCAACTTTCTGTCTTTATTTTAAATGTTCCAATCATCCCATAATGTTATCCTGTGTCATGAATTGAGAGAATAATGACAGCGTCCACACCTTGTGTTAAACCATCTCAGTTTACATAATAGTACAGCTTCATTTTGGTGCATGTTCATCCACTGGATCTTGCTCAAAATATATTTCTTAAATCCCTTTTTCTAATTTAAAAAAAATAGAAGAGGGGTTAACCTATGACAAGGACGCACTATCAATGTACATTTGTATATGTGCATGCATGAGTGCCTATGCACATGACTGTCTGCATGCATGTGCATGTGAAAAACCTGAGTTGTCTTGACATCTTGCTTGCGTTAGTCCATCTTGGGAATTGCTTTTGAGTGTTAGTTGGCTTTCCATTTGTGGAAACCTAGAATAAGTATTAGGGGCTGTTTTTTTGTTTGTAATTTAATTGCATGCAATTCAAATACAGGCTTTGGAAATGCTGCAATTACAATTGCAGCTGCTTGGTTGTGTGATGCTGAAAGAGGTACAGTAACTTGTAGATATATTATTATCATAGATACATATATTTATTTATAATATGTTTTGTTATAATAACTAAAAAATATTATATAATAATTATGATAATACAATCATGATGATTATTATTATAATATTATATAGATTATAATAATAATTATTATGATATAGTGATGATAATCAAAAATATATTTTATGACCTAATAATACAAGTTATATTGTGAAGTGGTTATTATTACATTATACCAATAATTATTGTATTATTTATTATATTATAGTAATTATCATATTAATTTTGTAATTTCGAGTGAACAAGTACTATAGTAATTTTATTCCTATAAAATAATTTGATATTGTAACCATTATATTTGTTATTATAATCATATATATAAATTTATAACATGTAATTTAATAACTAGTAAATTTTTTACAATAAAAATTATTATATAATTATGATTATTATTTTAATGTTATATGTAGACTATAATAAGAAACATAATAACAAAATAATAATGGTTAAGTGAGCAGATTAAGATCATAATAATAACATTAAAATAATAACTAGTATACTAATTTACTTTTCCTATTATAGTTAATAATTATTTTATTATTTTTAAAATTTAATAAAAGTTAGTAGTTTTATGAAATTATTATTGAATTGGTATATCAAAATATGTTTGATACTATAATATATATGCATATTATTATAATAAAAAGTGCAATTATAATATGTATTATAGTATTAGCCAACTATTTTATAAAAAAATATTATATAAAAATGATTGATATTATTATATTATATATTATGATAACAAACATCATGCTACAATGATTTTTGTTGAAATAGATTATTATAATAAAAATTATTTGATATTATAATATTTGTATATATTATTATAATCTTAAATTTATAGTTCACAATGTATTTATTAAAATAATTAATATATATTTAATATGTTAAAATTATATAAGTTTAAATTTCAACAATTGGAGAGTGGTGAAGGGACTCCTTTGAGAGCTGCTTCCAATTGCAACAAATATAGCAACAGGAACTACATCCACCAGCAGAGCCCATTTCCATGATTTGGGCTCTTTTTTGCAGTTAAAATGCAGCCTGTTGTTGCTATTGCAGGCATCCAAACAGTTGTTTTAGATGCCTGCAACTAAATTGCAGATTTGCAGTTGCAACCTGCCTAATTACTGGCAAAAAAAAAGCCCCCTAGAGTAACTCAGGTACCATCTGATCAATAGGTTTGGTTATTGATTTTTTGTGAAAAATTTAAATCTGTTTGTATGTTTTAGTTGTTAGGCTAATCATTAATTCCAATTTTTTTCTTGATTTGGATTTCAGGTGGTCTTTTCTTCCAACTGTTTAGCAAACTTTGAGGGTCAAGATTTTATGAAATTTGCAAGTGGCATTCTTAAGAATATTTGGCTGGGACTGTGACCCATTTCCTTTGCAAATTCAGTCTGAGCTTTCTTATCTCTTGTAGTTCCAGTTTATTCCAGGAATTTTCCATAAAGTCATGACTTCTTCTGTGCACAACATATCTGGTAATTTTTTTTAATTTCTGTAAATGATTGCCCATTTTGCATTGCATTTGCGATCCACATGCTAGATGGCTTGAGTTCACTACTTTTTTGGTCTTGACCATGTGATCACTGATGCTGAATCCTTTGAAATTCTATAAACTCCTGCTGCTGCCTTGAACTTAAAGCTATTATGTCTACTGATGCGAAGATGGCGGTGCTTTTTAACAAACTTTTTTTTTTGTTTTAAAGGATATTAAGGAAAAGGAAAAATGCAATAGTAACAATACTGTTATTGGAGTATTGCTGGATCTTTAAATGCTTGATTATAAGTCTTTCAGCATACGTTAACACTGAAGTGGTGCTGTTGTATTCACTCCCCCTGTTGCTTTGTTGATGTTTTGTCTTGTTGTTATCGATGGTTGCTTAGGTGCGTTGTAATGCATACATGATCTGAGATATATTGTGCAGTGTTGATGGATTCTGATTCGTAAAGGGTGGATGGCTCTAATTGATCCCTTGGCAAAAAGAGAAAGATGTGGATGCTTGTCAAGAGATAAAATCATTTGGGGCACTGTTCAGTTGTATTTGGAGAGATGGACATCAGTCATGGTAATTGAGATAAAGAGGCTTGGATAATGTGGATTGATATTAAATAAGACTTGTCATGACAGGATAAAAAAAAAAGAGAGAGACTTGGTCTCTGGATAGAATTTTCTTCTAGATGTCGGATCTGTAGAAAATTATTTAGATTGAACCCTTGATATCTGATGTCAGGACTCAGCTATATAGCCTAGTATACCTATGGAGACAAGATGTGACACAGAAGGTTGTGGATTCTGTGCCTGACATTCAAGCATATCCATTTGACATACGTTCCAAGAATTTGGTTGCAGAGAGAGGTATGGGAAGCTGGAGGCAGGGGGGGAGAGGACTGGAGGTGGTGATATGGCACCTTATTAGGTGGTGGCGGGCTGGTGATGGCCATATAGGCTAGTTGTGACAACCCATGGCCAGAGGAGATCGTCGGTAGATGGAGATGGCTTGCCAACCTTGATGTAGGGGATCGAACGTGGAACAGGAAGGAGGCCATGGACTTGGGGGGGATCACAAGATCAGTTGTTTTTCCTTCTGCTGCAATGCATGTATTTATTGAAGAAGCACGCTTGATGGATAGTTGTTTTTCCATCAATCAGGTTTTCTTGAAACAAAATAACTTTCAATCCCCGTTTCAACTTCCATTAATGAAGAGGGCCTGTTGATTGAAAAATTCATTTCCAGCCCCTTGTTCTAATAACAATTGAACTTTAGATCCCTGGCTTGTGCATAAAGGATTGAAGAACTGTATAGATGTGTGTAAACCAATGCATAAGTGTGCTTATAATTGACACCAGGGAAGTAAAGTTAAATGAAAAATGTTCAGGCCTTAAGCATTAAATGACACTCAGATGACATGTCTATATTAGGATCTTTTTGGGCCGAGTCCCTACTATCCTAAAATTTGGGGTTAATATGGATCTGGCTCCCAGTAACACCCAAACCCAACACCTAAATCTTTCCTTGTAATGCAGCCCTTGATCTAAAAGGTTCTTTAACACTTATCAAACTAGAGAGGGATAACTATTGAGGATGAGACAAGAAAACCTTTTGTTTAATCAAAGATGATATGACAACAACATGGACCTGGCTCCTAGATAAACTCAAACCCAACATCTAAACCTGACTGTGTAATACAGCCGTTGATCTAAAAGGTGATTCCTTGACACTTATCAAACTAGACAGGGATAACTATTGAAGATGGGACAAGAAAAACTTTTTGTTTACTCAAAGATGATATGACAACAACTTATCTCTTTTGAAACTTTAAAAACATCCCAAAAGACCTCACCAACTTATGCAAGATACCGGAATTTTTTTTGAACCATCTCTCAAAGAAAAGAATGGAGCAAGAAAGAGAAGCCCCCTTGAGGAAGTGAAGTTAGGAGATGATGTGTGGACTTAGATGCCATTTATAGTGCCCCTATGGACTGGCCCCCTCAAATAAACCCAATTTTGGTCTAAAAGGGGCCTTTTAACTTGTGGAATGTTCAGTATCTTAACTTGTTGGCCAAATTTTAGTTATGGTCTAAAAGGGGCTTTTAAACCTCAATTATCCACTGAAACATGATCAAAGCAGGAGAATAGTCCCTCAGAATAACATGAAGCTTGATTTTAACCCCCTCCAAAATCAGTAATTGGAAATCACTTGTTCAACCCTCATCATGCGTTTTATTTGAATTGCATCAATAACCTAGGTGGACTGTGGGAATGGTGTGCGCAGATGGTGGGGGGTGTTGTGTCCACGTTACAGTTCCTCTCTTGGAATCTGCGGATGGCACTACACCACCTTCACTAATTCATGACTGTTTCTGAGGCATGTAGATACCGTTGGATGCACTTCTAGTCTTACTCTCATATGATTTAGTCTTTCTGCATGGTAAAGTTGATGGGGATCTATGCTCGTAGTTCTTTTTCCCCTCTTTGTTTTTGGTGTGGAAAGTTTGAGTGCTGTTCTGTCATATTTTTTATTTGTTTACCTCATGTGATTTATGTTATTTGTCTAGGTTTAACATTGGACTTAGTGTTCTTGTTCTTTTCATGTTGTATATAATGATCCAGATGATGGTGGACCTGATGAGCAGCAAAAGCAGACACAACCTGAGGTCCAGCATCAAGCTCCTGCAACTGGAAACTTTCGACCTGGCATGGCAACACCTGTTGGCTACATGATTTCTCCAGGTCATCTTGAAGCAGGACATGCTGTGGTACTGTTCCTAGACCTGTTTATAGAGGTGGATTCTTTTCATTTTTCACTTTTGGGAGAACTTGCCACTGACTATATGAGACTGAGGATGGGGCTTGTTTTTTGTTCTTACTCTGTTATGTAGAAAGGTTTAGTGTCAGCTTCATGGACCTCATGGGTATGCTGAACTGTGTTTTTTTCCTCCCTATTCTGATATTGAGGTTCGTTTGTCATATTTAAGTACTTGCTCGCCTTGTCTCTTCATATGGAGGAGAGCTGTCTTCTTCACATTTTGCTTGTAGTTTCAATGTCTGCCAGATATGTTATGTCTTGTTTGCCCCCCGAACAATTAGTCATCTCTGTTCTAGGCATTCTTCCCCTTTGAAGGTTCAGTTGAAGTTTTTACGATGAAAAATAGGAAGTAAAGTTGTTGCATTTTGATGCCAACTTAATAAGTTACTTATATCATTTTCTTGGGAACATTTCCTGTTAATGGTGTTACATGGATCCATTGGAGTAGCAGGCAAGGAAAATGATTCTATTGTGGGAGGTTGAAGATTAGCATTTGCAATATTAGGACTCCTAAGGGCTGCTTGGTTGTCTGTAAGGTTTGTTAAAACAAATAATTGCAAAACTTAATTTTCTGTAAAATATTATTCTGAATTACAGGGGGAGACCTATTTGCAGATAACTCATTTTTCAGATTTTATGACCTGCCAGTTTTTACAGAATAGATTTTGCAGAAGTAACCAAACAAGTCTTTTCATGAAACTCATTCATTTCAGGTTTTGTATAAACCGATTTAGTATACCCGACCATGCCTCCAGTTGTAGTGACAAGTTACTGCACGTAGATGATTTAATCACCCATTAACGAGGCAATTGGAGTTACAGATCTATCAATCAATGTCACCTTTATCCAAATGAGGTTATGACACGGCTTTCCCTTAATGGTCATTTCAGGTCCTCTCTGATCAATAAAACCTGGTGTTATTATAAGTTTGTAGTTCTAGTTTTACAAGCAACACAGTCTAGATTAAGTTATTTATGTAGAGAAACAACTGAGGTGACTATCTAGAATTGTTATAACAAGCAACCTGCATCTCCCTACCTGTGAAGAAATGCCATACTTTGGCAGATGAACCATCTCGGAGACGAGGCTTCTTTTCCAAAGAGAAGCACTAGCACGGCTCCCAAATCTCACCAGGAACAAAACAACAAAGGAAAGAGAGAAAGAAGGAAAGAATGAAAATCACTAAATTAATATTGCACTTTCATCCTTTTGCAGTTTTTCTGTACCAGCTGCTAGAGAAGGGAGTAATAGGAAAGTGCCACTCAGTTTCAGTGTTATCTTTGTCTGACATTTCTGATTTACTAAATTGCTTCTTTTTTTAATTTGGGGAAGTTATGAGGGTCCTGGGCCATGCTTTGCAATCATATATATATATATATATATATATATATATATTTGATTCTTGTACGACATTAATGTGGCTATGAGATTACATTTTCATTTTTTTCAGTCTTCCAGTAAGCCGATTCTAAACTTGCAGATTTTGTAATTTTGAAATATTTTTTCTGTCGTTGCTTGTGTTTATTGGATTTTATTTATTGTCATTTACATTACATTATGGAATAGCTATATGATTTATTTATGTATATTTAAGTTTTTATATACTTCAACATGTATTTAAAATGCCTTGATTCAAAGTATTTTGGTTACTATATCCACATGCTCGGACATCTATTCTACCTTTTCCATCATGTCTAGATTTGCAATTTTGTTGGACAACAATGCCTGTTTTGCCATATAACTATATAGCAAGTGAATCAAACATCAATCTGGGGGTAATGATGCCCACGAATTTTCAAATATTATCGTGTTGTTTAAAATCTGTGGTATTTTGTAGAAGAAATTTAAATATCAGACTGCATATACGAATGTGTAGTTTGATAATATTCTTTAATTTCACATGACTAGATTTATTGAAGCATATTCTTTTTGGCAGGCTCAGGTTGCGTACCCATTTGTTGATCCTTACTCTGGAGGTGTTTTTGCTGCTTATGGACAGACGGTGGTATGTTTGGGAACTTTGGGTAAATTACATGGAAACATGTACATGCATATTTTGTTTTATCTAGATGTCAAATGCTTTAATGAAATAAATTACAATTTTTATGTTCCTTTTAGTATTTATTTGGTGTTTATCAATTACTACTGTTTTCAGATGCAACCACAAATGATGGGGATGCAACATGTTGGGGTGCCATTGCCAACTGAGGCAGTTGAAGAACCTGTATATGTCAATGCAAAACAATATCATGGTATATTAAGGCGTCGGCAATCTCGAGCAAAAGCTGAATCAGAAAATAAATTGATCAAAACTCGCAAGGTACTATATCTGGAACTATGATCCACACTCCCTTCTCTCTCCTAGTTCCCTTTGCGATAGCTAATCTCCGCAAGCTTTGTTTTCAAGAGGGCTTCTGTAGTGGCTGCACTTGGACTGAATTCTTAATCCTGCCATGTGTACTTCAAATTTTGCAGAAAAACAAATTTTGCAGAAAAACTAATTAATTCTTTTCTTAATTATCATTATTTCTTGCATTTTACTCTAGGTTTATTGAATTTATTGCATTACCTGTACCTCATTCTTTCTTGTTGGAGTCATATGTCACTTGTCTTTCTTTATCAGATCCATAAATATGGACTTACAGACAATAGAATGTGTTCAAAATTCCCAGTTGCTGAAGTCCTTTGTTGCTTATAGCCTGCAATAATTTCCATAGCCAACTCGAGTTGCATGTTCAACTGTGATAATACAGACACATAAATTGAACAATGATGCCCAGATTGTTTGTCTCAATTCATCTTCAAGGACTTCTAGTGAATTGGTTGGTTCAGATTTTGCCTATTGAGCAAATGAAAAGAAAATGAAAGACTGTTTCATACTTCCTATGGTCATCTGCTGCATCAAACCCACTTTTCTTGGTTAAAGTCTGTTATCCCTTTCATATGAGTAACTATGCATTGAACAATTTACAGCATCTTTTATGCAAATTGTTGCTTGCCTTTAGGAGGCCCAGAACAAGCATCCATCTTTATCAATTTAGTTAATAGTACATAATCCCTAAGAAAGGGGACTGAGACCCCCATCTGAGGCATCTGATACCACATTAATCACAAATATATTCCTAGCATGCTGACAAGCCAGATGGATGATACAGGATTGCTTTAGTCTCTTGCTGCATTTCACCTGCACTAGACCTACCAGAATCTTGCGGATTCTTCCCACTAAAAATCTATTAGTGAAAAAAAAAAGAATTCACCAAGTACGTCGAACAGAGAACTTGTGCGGGCGTGTGTTTAGTTCCACATTGGTTATTCGCTGGGTAGATCTTGGGTACTTATATAGGATCAAGAAATCCAAATAATACCTTCCAGCTAGCCTTTTTGGGTGAGGTCCTAGATTATTACGAATAGTATCAGAGCGGACCTGATCCATAATCTATATGGATTGGAAGACACGCACGGATTCATTGGGGTTGACCATGGGCCGATCGTGGTGCTTGTGATTAGATTTGAACCTTTAGCCTGACGAGGACGTCGGGGCTTAAACAAGGAGAGTATATGAGGATCCGCGCGGGCGTGTATTTAGTCCCATATTGGTTATTTGCTGGGTAGATCTTAAGTACTTATATAGGATCAAAGAACCTAAATAATGTCTTCCGGCTAGCCTTTTTGGGTGAGGTTCCGGGTTGTTACACTTCATCCTAAGATTTTGAGTGCTTGCCCGTGCTGGTTGCACCGTATTGCATGTGAAGGACTATCACTCAGGATTCTTGTTGGTTTTTAGTTGTGGGCAAGTCGGGCTGAAATGAGGGGTACTGGTCGTATTGAGTCAACAAGGGTCTTCCACCTTTTATATTCTTGTTGTCTTCCCATTTTACCCACCTGCTCTTTTGTTTTGAGTGGTAGAACGAGTGAGGACTCCAATCTATTCGGTTGGATTGAAGCCTAGAAACATGACTCCAGGGTTAACAACTCCCTCCACTCATTTTTTTGAATTTTTCTATGTAAAAAATGCTTAAAAATTACCATATCTGAAAAGGGAAGAGGAGGGTCACATTATGTCGTTTCAAGTTGATTTTCTGATGTGTAATAGTATATATCAATACATTTTTATTTATTTTTTTCTAAAATAATTATTTAAAATATAAATATTTTCTCCCATTACATTTATTTATTGATTTTTTGGTCCTAAAGTAACAGTAATGCTCATAACATTTGTTAAGAAAAAAAATAAAAGTTCCCGGCTGCTGTGCTGGCACGAACTACCATATTGTGCATCAGTATGGTACTATACAAACTGAAGACTGATCAATATCAATATTAGTACCAGGATTCTAAACCATGCTTTGTGCTCACTAGTTTCTCCAATTGCTCCTTTGTATGAAAATAGCCAAGTCTGCATATTTCTTTTCATATGCAGCCAGTTCCTGCAATTTAGGTGGCCTAGAATCTTGATTTTTCGTCGGACTGATGACCATGATAGTGGTATCCAGAAGTTGAAACTAAACTGGATGGAAATGTCATCCGTGATTTTGCTCAAACTACTAGCTGCCTGGCACTGTTTAAGCTTATTTCTTAAAATGTTCTGCAAGTCCTATTACTTTTCATGATAGATAATTCGTTGGTCCACTCACTTCAGTAAGCATTTGCATGAGTTTTCTTTATGTTAATTGTGTTTGGGCACTGCTATCTCTCAATGATTTACTGTAATATATTTGCAGATCATTTATTACTTCTAATCCCCTGAGTTGTAAATATTGAGATGTAAGATATCTCATCAGCGCAAGATGATGGACTTTGAGCCCTATTTCTGGCTAATCACCATTTAGTTTATTCTTACCTTTTTTTAAAAACAAAATTACATATTTAAAGAGATTAATTCCTGTTCTTGAAGATGAACATTTTTATGGGCTTTGCATTGATCCTTTCGCTATTAAGATCAAACTTTTGGGCTGTATTTATATTCCTAAGGTCAGAAAACATCATGTATGTGCCTGAGATACTTGCAGTCATGCCCTTTATGTGTTGCTTATGTCTGCCGCCTACCTGTCCATGGTTTTCCAGCATTGAAAATATCTTCTTTGCCTTTTTTATCATGGGTGCTACCGTGCTAGACAGATCTACCTTAGCTTACATGTTCGTTTAAATATTTTCTTGGACATAAGACATAATATATATGCTTGAGGTTTTTTTTACTGTAGCTATAAAAATATTTACTTATAATGGCCTTTTTATCTTTCTTATGAATTGATGGATACAATCCTAATTATATTCTGCAATTCAACCCCTGCAGCCTTATTTACACGAGTCCCGCCACTTGCATGCTGTAAAAAGGGCTAGGGGATCTGGCGGTAGATTTCTTAATTCCAAGTCTCAAGGGAATCAGCAGAATTTTAATTCCAGGTCTGAAGAAAATCAACAGAATGACGTTGCTTCACATGACAAGGTCCAGCCATCCAATTATCCAGCTTCCGATAACTTGTATTCTCAGAATCAGCAGCATGCTGCGGTCTCTGATGATAAAGAAAAACCCATTAATTTGCCCAACTCTCACAAGTCCAGTTTGGACAATGAGCCAGAAGCAACATGTAGTCTTCTCTTGCAGGAGTAAGACGTTGGATGATTGGAAGAGCAAGTGGCTTTGTATGGTGTCTGCGGGAACAGTCTCCGGTGGGAAACTATATTTAGAGTTTTTCTCAGGTTGGGTTGTAGCCCCGCAATGATAAGTTCATTCCGCCTTAGGAGAGTTTAATGTGCGGTTAGCTGACAAAATACTTCACAAGTTCCTGTAAAGTAGAAGCATGGATTTTTTTTGTCTTAGGTTTTTACTGTTCGAATATGTATCTTGGACTAGGTGACTTTGCTAGGTAATTACAGTGAAGATTTCTTGGGTTCTATGTGGACATTTGCATTGACTGGAGCTGCTACGCTTTGCTGCAATTTAATCCCCTATATTGATCAAATCTTTGAACGTTCTGTGCTTTATAACCTATAAACCTTTCTAAAGAAAAGGAAAAAACAGACGACTTCATGTTTCACCCTCTAAAACGGTGGGCAGTCTTAATTTTTTCGATCAGCTTGTTTATTCTTGTTGGTGAAAGCTCAAGGCAGACAGATAATAACAGTTAATGGAATGTTGCAGCACAACAAGACTAGTAGGCAACGCTAAGCGTATGGATAGCTACAACACAGCAACAGAAATATGAAGACGTAAGACTTGACAACTGTAGAGTAACATCAATAGCAACATCCGTCAGGAGGATTGGAGACGCCGGGGATAGGAAGTCATGCGAGCATCAGCCAACAAAATGCGAGCCAAGTCTGGGTTCACCCTTTGGAGCAAAGGCTGCTAACTAGTCAGCAGCTTGGTTTCGTTCACAAGATGTCTGAAGTAACAAAAGAGTTTAAAGTGTCTTCTCCATAGCATCATATCCTGAAATGTAGGAGAATGATCAAACCTACAATTGGATTGGGAATCAATCCAATTGAATCACCCTGCAAATGAACATCTTTAACATTGCAATGATGAAGTATGAAATAGAGGCTAAGCCAAGCTCCTATGAGTTCTGTATAAGGAACGATACATTAAGGTATTTTCTTCCCGCCGGTAAGAATCAAAGCACCTTGATGGTACCTTACTGTGACACTAGCTGCAGCTTGGCCATCTCTAACAACACCATCAAAGTTCACCAACAGGACTTCAAAGGGAGAGGGCAGCCAGTAGGGTAATTTCATACTCAGAAGTTTCAAATTAAACTAATTTGTAAATAAGAAAACTATTTCTATTTGATAGGCAATGGAAAAAGGATTCTGCAAATAAAATGGATTAGCTGTATTGATCTCCCTCTCTCTCACGCACATGTGCGAACAAATAACTATTGATGCATGAACTTTATACCGATCTTGACTTATCAACATTTGATATGGCTTGCTGTCGTCAACTAGTCAAGTTAGTGAAGACCTCCTGCATTTCCCTTCATTACTTTGTTACTACATTGGGCTTCCTGTCTATCATACTTCTTATAAGAAAAGTGAAAAATACAAGTAAATGGTAAATGATACACTTGAACCCTATACTTACATCTCATTGAAGGGAAGTATATCCTTTCAATATTTGATGGATTATAGATGTCAGCTAAGCAAGTTGGTAAAGTTGTTTAAATTGATACCAGGAATCTGTTTCCTTGTTCTCAAGACAAAAAACCATTAGGCTGATTATAAATTTGGAAAGGTATTGTCCATGGGCGGTTTCAATCAAGGTGGTTCTAATGAAGAAAAAAGGTATTAATGTCAAAGTTAAAATCTTTTGGGCAAAGAAATATAGGCAAAGAATTCTTTTTTTTTTTTCCATATCCAAGATTTTGTTGAAAATTAACATAACACATTCACTTATCCCTATTTTATGGACCAAGATAATATTAATTTTTGAAAAAATTATAGGAACACCCCTCATATACAAGCTAATCACAAAGGCACCCCTTGACTTTAAAAAATTTCAAATGGATTCCTCAAGTTTGCAAACCGTTCCAAACTAATCCTTCAACTCTCCGACTAGTGGATAGCACCTGCTATTTCAATTGACGAAAATGCCCTCTCCCTCTCCCTCTCCCTCTTGTAAGATATGCTAATTTTAAGACTTGTACAAGTGGATGAATAGTCTCGATGAATTGCCGGGCTAGTTTGGAACGGTTTGCAAATTTGATAATATCCATTTGATTTTTTTTTAAAATCGAAGAAGTATTTTTGAGATTGGTCCAAAGTTGAGCATCCTATAATTTTCTCTTAATTTATTTTATAAAAAGAAACTTGATTAAGGTTCTATCAACAAATTCTTAAGGACTCGTTTGGTTCGTGGGAAGAATTTTTTTATCGCAATATTTTTTTTTTTCCAAAAAGTTGGTTTCTGGGAATATGATGCGTGGGTTGACCATGAAAAAGTAGCATATTCTAGAGTGGCTTATTTTAGTTGAGCATCTACTTTTCTAAAAAAGTTGTGTGAAATACCTATTATGGATTTTGATGGCTTCAAAGTAGTTTTGGAAAAAAAAATACCAATTCCTATGATTTTTTTTTAATGAAACATGAAAATTTTATTCCTATAGAAATGCTACTTCCTCGACTCTCTATTTTAAAAAACTTCATTTTTTTATTTTTTGTTGACAATATTTTTTTCTCATTTTTTCTAGTGAATCAAACGTGTCATGAAAAGATCGTTACGGTAGGCATTAGTGAAGATTGTTAATGTTGCGACCAAAATACCCTTGTTCTCATTATTAGGTGTGGGCCCCTCTTTTCTTCGATTTCGGGGTGTCTCTTTCTTGCAATAGAAGGATTCACCTACCTTGGGCTCCTGTTCTTCAAAAACTTCCCGACTTCGTATCCATAGCTGTCTATATTTGTAAGGACCCGTGCGGGCGTTCCCGACTTCGTATCCATAGCTGTCTATATTTGTAAGGACCCGTGCGGGCGTGTGTTTAATCCTACATCGATTATTCGTTGGGCAAATCTTGGGTAGTTATACAGGATCAAGGAATCTAAAAAATATATCTTCTAGCTAGCCATTTTGGGTGAGGTTCTAGGTTGTTATAAATGGTAATAGAGCGGACCTGGCCCATTCAAGTTGATCATGGTGCTTGTGATTAGATTTGAATGGATTTAAATCCTTAGCCCTGACGAAGACATTAGGGCTTAAACGGAGGGAGTATGTGAGAACTCATGCAGGTGTATGTTTAGTCCCACATTGGCTATTAGTTGGATAGGTCTTGGATTCTTATATAGGATTATGGAACCTAAATAATACCATCCGGCTAGCCTTTTGCAGTGAAGTCATCGGTTATTACAAATGGTATCAAAGCGGACTCAGCCTATAACCTATGTGGACTAGGAGGCATTGCAGCATGGATCCATTGGGGCTGACCACGGGTTGATCATGGTGCTTGTGATTAGATTTGAATGGATTTGAACCCTTAGTTTGATAAGGACGTCATGGCTTAAATGAAGGGAGTATGTGAGGACTCATGCAGGCATGTGTTTAGTCCCACATCGGTTATTTGCTGGGTAGATCCTAGGTATTTATACAGGATCAAGAAATCCAAATAATACTTTCTAGCTTGCTATTTTGGGTGAGTTTTGGATTGATACAAATGGTATCAAAGCGGACCCGGCCCATAACCTATCTGGACTAGGGCACACTATAGCACGGATCCATTGAGGCTCACCATGAGTTGATCGTGGTGCTTGTGATTAGATTTGAATAAATTTGAACTCTTAGCTTGACGAGGATGTTAGGGCTTAAATGGTGAGAGTATGTGAGGATCCGTGCATGCGTGTGTTTAGTCCTATATCAGTTATTCGCTGAATAGATCTTGAGTACTTATACAGGATTAAGAAATCTAAAAAATATCTTTCGCTAACCATTTTGAGTTAGATCCTTGGTTGTTATAAATAGTATTAGAGCGTACCTAGATTATAACCTATGTGGACTAGGGGATACTGCAACATGGATTTATTGAAGCCGACCATGAGCCGGTCGTAGTGCTTGTTATTTGAACTCTTAGCCTTGGCGAGGATATTAGGGCTTAAACGGGAAGAGTATGTGAGGACTTGTGCAAGCATGTGTTTAATTCTATATCAATTATTTGTTGGGTAGATCTTCAATGTTTATATATGATCAAGAAACTCAAATAATATTTTCGGACTAATCTTTTTGGATGAGCTCCTAGGTTGTGACACTATTTTTCTCTTCCTTTCTTCTTTTGTTCTCTCTTCTTTCCCTCTTATTAGCACGCCCACCTCTTAGCGGTCCTCTCATTAGGCCTCTTCCCCTTCGACCCGTGCCGATGGAAGCTCTCCTTGAGGAGCTCCACAGAACCATTCTATAAGTCCCCCATAAGGTCCAAACTCTCTCATTACCATGCTCTCTACTTGTCCAACTCAACTGACACCTCTTTAACCTCAAAGCATCAAGGAAGTTGGGTTTTCCTCTATTTATGAGTTCCTACATTTCATGTACTATAGCGTTATCTACTGATATAATTGAAAACTCCCCATGCTATCCGTTTGTACTCCGTGATGTGTGAAAAAAAAAGGTAAGCAAAACAGTGCAATATCCGTGTGACAGTGGTCATTTTTGTCAAACAGTTAATATTTGTATCGAAAGGGGCATCAATCCTTTACAATAACAAGAGGGGTGCTGCCAAATTTTCCATGGCCACCATTAGGCGAGGTAGAGGTGAATTTTTTTCGTTGGACTGGGGGACCAGTTGAACCATAAAGCAACATGCACAAATACAGGTGTATCTTATCTTTTTTATTTTATCCATCTTTGTGCATATTACTTCACGGTTGAATTGATTCACTAGCTCAGCAGTGGATTTGGTCCAACCAATCACTTCTAGAGATAGAGACAAATCTCGAAACGGCTTTTGTGGTCCACAACCTGGAGTAAGGTAGGGCAACATCGGTCGATGAGGATGTGGCTAATGGTGTCGAACTCCTTTCTTGCTGCTTGTAAATAGAGATAGGAGTGGTGCTACATGTAATTCAAGCAAAATCTGGGATGTGATATGTGAAAAATATGAGCTAACTTATATAAAATTTAGGGACAGCAACGATGCCATACTTGCTGCAATAAACGATGAATACTGGTAATGATGCAAGGCATAAGATCAGCATGGTAGAAAGGAAAAAATTCTGGTGGGATTGTTGGTAAAAATTAGGTGAAGCAATGCTGGGATTAGGAGACGTGGATTTTGTTTGTAAAGGAGAGCACAACCTAACTCAGATGTGACAACATACTTGGGCGACAGGACCCACATCGATGTGACAAAAATACTTGAGCTGGCGGCAGTCACATTACATGAAGTGTATGATTTGGCCCATATAACATCACTCTTGTGTCATAAGTATGTTTTCAAGGAGGTCGAAAAGCATGGATTGGAAAATAATCCAGAATTATTTGTACGACTGTGCGACAATGTTAAGAATTTTCTTTTCTTAATGATTAGAAATATGAGAGCAGCATGTAATGCCTCGCATTGATGCTATAGATGAAGATTGATTTGCTTATTAAACATGGGAAGACAAAAGCAGCACCTAGAGAGGTGTTCAGAACTTGCATTAGCCAAACTCGAGCTTAAACTTTATTAACTTGCATTCTCAACTGTTCTTGAAATATGGTATTAATATATGATGATTTATAATAGATAAAAAGCTTCATTAGTTAAATTGCTATTGCATATCAAGCAGCTAAGTTTAATGATAAATGAGCTCTATTTATAAATAATTATTATTATGGGCATTAACGTAGTGAGTGGAGAGCTCGGCACAAAACGGAGTCTCTATTTTAGTTATATATAATAAAGTTCAAACATGAAGTATTTATGAAGAACTAATTTTAGGCGGTGCGTGAGAACCCAAGGACTTTAGACATACATCTATAGTATATAATAAGGCATGATTGGGATCAGGGATGGTAGATTTGCTCCTAGATGAAAAATAATTAATTCGTATGTAAATTTTGTTATATGATAATTGAAATCAAATAACAATGTGGAAATATAGAGAGAGTATATCTCTTCCAACATATGAAAAATTATTGTCTTCTTTCCTTCCATGCAACAAGTTCTATCAGCTCACTCTATCTCCCTACGTCACACACCTTCATAAACACTGTAACTTACTCATACTAACCTCACTTTTATGTCTTTCCCTTTCTTATTTTTCTCCTTTTTAAAAAAAAATAAATGAACAATATATCAACTGCACATGCATGTAGATGTGCACAAGTGAATATTTATGTTTTTTTAAAAAAAAAGTCTACATACATAGTTTGAGTTGGATCTAGTGAAGCACAACTAAGTTAGACAATTACTAAATTTGCCTCATTCACAAACTGTGCAAGTCCTTGCTCAGCCAAATATAAAGCTAAACACAACTTGGTCCAGAATGGCATATTCAATGGACATCCACTTATGGGGCATTTCTTAAGAAATATCTCAAATTTAAAGATAGAGCCATATTTTACAATGGTGCTAATTAGCTTGAGATGAATGGCTTTTTGTTCCTTGGATTTAGTGTAATGCACCCTTGTTCGAGAAAATGAGATTTCCATAAGATAAAAGGAATTTTGCAAATAGTCACCTTATCAGTTATGTATATAAATTGCCAGAAATGAAGTATGTACTTCTACTTCGATTTTACAGGGTGCTACGAGAAAAATAGAAAATTATAAAAGATTAAGTATAATATTTGAGAACCATTTAGTAATATCTAGCTTTAACTTTTTCTTTTTCTTGTTACTGAATTTTGCTTGAAGAAATCTCCCCCGTTTTTTTTTTATAATCCGTGTGCTGCTAAGTTAATTTTACATGTCTTGCCCTTTGAGGCTTGGTCTCGTGTTATCTATAATCTGACCACGGATGATGTGGACACCTCCAATGAGACCACATTTTGGACACAACATTGATGGTATGTTGACCAACGAGCCTTTCCGTTTCAGTTGACCAGGGTCAAAACCCTTCCAAGCCACAAAAGAACAGCCCAAATTATATATTCATCAATGTCACTTTCAAAAAATTCCAAGTAGTATTGCTGCACTTGGCAATGGAGAAGAAAGGCTCATCATGTTTCACCAAATGTTGCACCTATCATGCCTTAGGAAAAGCAGAGGAGTTGTCATTGCTCATTGTCCTAATCACCTAAATTACATGCAAAAAATAAGATTCACAGCAAACTCTAGTTTGTATCTCAATCAGTGAATTCCCCTCTCAAGGCATTTTAGCTGTTTAGTAGACATACAACCATCAAGCCAAAGGAATTTGAGAAGAAATTGGCAAGAGGACAGACATAGGTAGCTTTCTTAATGGCTTCATATCCTATTTGTGGACCATCATGCATGGTTATCATTGTAGACACATTAATTTGTCCACAGACAAATGGTGAAGACTATCTAAATATATAGAAAGAGCAGCATGAATGAGAAACAATGGGCCAAGGTATAGATCTATAGCAACCCCCTTATGATTATAGGAGTGCCCTCTTCGAAGGTGGGACACAGATGAGCATGCCGAGGTACCTACTCCCCTCCCCATATCCTCTTCTCTTGATACCCAAGGTATAGTGAATGAATACACGACCTTTATTAATTTGTAGTTAATACTCCCAATCTTTCAATCTTAAAACTTTTCCTTGCATCAAGGTATATCTACAAACAAATCCTTTATTAGATTATTGAATGTATACACCTCAATTCATGAGAGAGAGAGAGAGAGAGAGACTTGTATTATGAAAGAAGCGTGCGGATTAACAATCTAACAAATCTTAGTTCATCATCAGAAGCACTCCCCTTGGTTCTCTAATCATGGATCCATGCATGCAGCAAACTCTTTTTTGGATCCTTAATAATGTTCCATGCAAATTACTTCACTAATGTAACCTCGAACCACCTAATCCATGAAATATTCCTTGATGTTATATCACTTACTAAGAAGCATTTCTACAACTAGTCCCTCAAACCCCACAGCCAACAGAGCAAATTTTATTTATCAGAATTCTCCTCTTGGATACCTCATCATGGATCCATGCAAGCAATACACTATCTGAAACCTTAATCATGGTTCCATGCAAGATTGATTGATTTATCCCCACAAGTAATCTCCCATTCGAACCACCAGCCACGTACAGGCAGTGCCTCATTAAATTCTAAAACCCCACATCCAATAGGCGCCCATGCATGTTCCTTGGAGGAATCCTTCAGTAAAAACTATGGCTTAGAGCGATGGATCGAGCAAAAGAGCTTTGAGGTGTGGGAGGCACGCAAAGGCAGCACGCACACCGAAGAACACGCGCGCCGCGCCCCCAGGCCATGGTGTCCCACCTCCACCACCTAATGGTGGCCGTGGACCCCATGGGCTTCTCTTCCATTCCCTTCCCTTCCCCACCCTTTGTTAAGGGTGGGGAAGCTATGAAAGGGACCTCCACATTTGTTAATTTGCAGGATCACGCAATGGATCTCGTAGGGCATGCCTCGGTTGCACTACTAAGGCAGGCCCCCTTATCCCATCACCCTCCCTATGTACTGCATCCTCCTCTACTTTTTGTGAAAGGAAGGAGAGGGAGACATATGGCTGGAGAGCCATGGCAAAAGTGGCATGCATGAGTCCTCATCATGCCACCAAGGAGACAGGAAGACACCTTATGTGAGCCTCTGTGGCCATTGACTCACACAAAACCCATCATGACCCATTAATTGTTGTTCTTGTTGTGTTGTTGTTGTTGTTGTTGTTGTGTTGTGGTAGTAGCTAAGTAGAGCCCATGGCTAAGAAGAGTTTGGTTGGGTCTTTTCTCGTGCTTGGGATGCTTTCTAGCTTGATGATAAAAGCTAAATATTGTGTGCATGTCAACCTTAGGAGAACCAGTACTGAGTCCAGTGCTCTTGCTCCCCTCCCGCAACAGCCTTTTCACACATTCCTTCTCTTTTCTGAATAAAGCTAATGACAAGCTTGGGGGCGAAGGGAGAATGTGGCCAGCACCTTGCAGTCACAAGAAAATTATATATATATATATATATATATTGAAAAGTGATGGTTGGTGTGGGTGTGCATCAGGCCACAAAAGTGGCTTTAAGGCCTCTTGGTATTACGGTTTAGGGTTCTTATAGTGCACCACTGGTTGGAATCTGCTGCCCGTTGCTAGTATACAGTCCTTGCTAATTTGTCTTTAACTTGATGGCCAAGGCAGTAATGTTTCATTGGAGTTGAGATCTACACTTGAACATCAAACTTTTTCTCCTCCTTTTACCTTTTGGTAGTTAGAACTAACAAAAGTATCATATGCATGAATACAACTATCTAAGTAGACTTTGATCCAAACACAAGGACTTCATGACCGATCGCTTCACCATCATGCTGATGCCAAGCTAGAACTACCAATTTTTTTAGCTAGCTGCCATATTTGAAATATTTTTCATAGCATTGTCTCAATTGACTCGGTGCGTGATGATTTGGAGGTTCGCATCCATTGACCTGGAACGATAAATCGGTGACAAGGCATTAATCTACATTAATCTATTCTGATAGATTCGAGTCCTCGTCAACTGTTCCTTTTTAGTTTTGATTGATTACCATGTCAAGGTAAATTCCAACATTATTAGTGTAAACCATTGCCTAGTTTGATCGGCAAATGAATAAAGAAAACACATTATGTGTGTGGTTAGAAAGTTCACTGAGGATGTGTGTTAGACCCCTATCAGTTCATTAATAAGATCAACTAATGGAAGAAAAATTGACCAAGCTTTAGATTTAAAAAGATGTTAAACCCTAGAAAAGAGCTCTATCATGCGTTGCCTCCTAACCCCAGGTCCAACGCTTCCACTAATTCACTGTGCCTGTATAATAATATATCCTAGGATCCACTCATTAGCTTAGTGGTATCTGGTGGGAATTGTTTATTTGAATTGTGGACTTGACTGGCCCTAATTAGCTTAATTATATTTAAGCATATAGACTACATCTTGTATAATATAATCCCATGGCTTTATTTAATGAAATATATCTACATATAATCTAGACCAAGAAATCAACTTTAAAACTAAAATGTGTAATTATATTAAAAAAATAATTAATTAACCTCTCATTGTACATGTATGAACCTTTGTGATGGACAATCCATAGGTCTTTATAAATATACTTAAAATTTTAGTAATTCCTAATCTCTGTTGGTCGTTTCTTAGTGAGTTAAACAACTTCATCCATTCAATGGACAGATTAGAGTAAAAAGGGGTTAGAAATAGTAAGTAAGACTAGCAACATTGTTTTTGAAGGAGACTCCAACTTGATGAATTGACTCCAAAACTTATCAACTTAGTTGCTTTATATATGTTGGATAACTTATAGACCCATCAACTTGCTATGAAAAACTGGAGTACAAGGTCATAGGTCACACTTTTCCATTCTTTGTGTTTAGTTAATTAATATTACATCATAGCACATCTAATGCATGTGATTATTTAGCATACAACTTTTATTATCATACATGGTTGCACAAGAACATGCGATACTTATTTAGTTAGGAAGTCCCATATCTTTTTGTATCAAAAAAAAGAGAGAAAGTGAGATAAAATCCTAATTCTTAGAAGGCACATTTGGGAACTTTTTATATTGTTATCTTTTATTTTCAAACTTAAAATTATAAAATAAAAATATTTTATAACACTTTATTTTCGTTACCATTTGTGAAATTCTTGAAATTTGTAGTAGAAAAATTTATATAAAAGAATAAAAAAATGTAAAAAGAGTTATGTGCTTTCACTCTGTCCATCTAAAGCTCTCTATCTATATATGAACTCTTGGGAGGTATCTCCACTCACAAAAGCAACTCCATAGTGGACCCTAGAATGTCACGGAGTTCACACGAGGAGAGGAGCATTGCATGGTTTTTCTTCTATTTTTCTATTTTTTATCCTTTTTGTTATGGGTTATGACTATAATTTTTTATGTTAAATAAATCAATTTCACTTATTTCAGTTCATCCTGCAAGAAAGAGAAACAAAAAAAAGTGCACCTCTTAAAATTAAAAATTATTGATCAAGATACATATATAAATAAAAAAATAATAATCTAGAATTGAATGATTGCATCAATAAAATAATAACCCTTGAAATAAAAATCTCAAAGCCTTTTCTTTTGAAAATTAGGAGTCATTTTCAATCTAGGTTTATTGCATCAATCTAAAAGACTTTACTAACTCGGGGAGTTAACATACTCGAACCCTTTTTTTTCCCTTGCCCCCAACATACATGTGAATGTTTATTGCCTCAAAACATCTATGTGAAACATGGCCCCGAGAGCTTCGCCCGGCATGGTATAGGCTACTAACTTGGTGGGGGACTTCTTACTTCTCACTCCACCTGAAGGTGGTCGTGCGGAGGCTCCTTGGGGAGGAGTGGGCCATCATGAGTGCGTATAAAGCTTATCACATATGGTTGGACATGAATGCCCGAATTTTTGAAAATAAAAGAGCGCACCTGAGGACAATCGCATATAGGGCTTTACTTTATGCTGCAGAGTTTACGAGCACAATCGTGGAGGTTTTACTCGGGACGGCTAGAAAAATCTAGGACTCTCGTTCGGCCACTTTGGCGGCCAGAGTGATCTTTGTATCCTGGGAGCCCCCTACTCCTGGTACTCTCAAAGTAAATTTCGATGGTAATGTATCCCGATTTGGAGGTGGAGGAGGGATTAGTTTGTGATTAGGGACTGCGACGCCAGGCTCGTCACCACCAGAGGCGTTACATCTTTGATGAGACAGTATGTGGAGCCAAGCTGAGGGTGGCTTGGGAAGAGATCATCTATGAGAGACTGGTACTTGGTGCGGATAGTATCCACATGGAGGGAGACTTAGCTACAGTAGTTGAGTGGATTCGAGGGCAGCACATTTATGACGATCAGCACCCACTCCTTCAAGATGTTCGTAGGCTAACAAGAGAGTGTGACACCTTTCGAGCTTCTCATATCCATCAGGAAGCGTACAGTCCTGCGGATTGAGTTGCCTCCTATGCAGCACATTATGCAGGTTATGCGGCACATCATGCGGGCAAGTGTTTTTTGGCGGATCAAGAATCGACTCTTCCTCCTCTTCGCTATGTACTCTTTTCTGATTTTGTTGGATATGCTCACACACATCTAGTGTGAGTAACAGTTGTAACAAAAAAAAAATTTGTTTTGCATTTTGCATAAAAAGTTTACTTGGTTATCAACTTCGCAAAAAAAAAAAAAATATTCTTTGCAAAACAATGTACATTTAGGATTTTTAAATAATTTTATCCCCTAGCCTAACGATAGTCTAAATAAATTTGTATTGGAAAAGCATTCAATAATCATTTGCGGTCCATCCCATACTTAGATACAAGAATAAAATTATCCAGAAATCCCTAAATATGGAACATCTTGCTAAAAAAAATCTATATTTCCGCTGCAAAATGGATAATTAATCCTGTTTCGTATACAAAATTGACTTCTCTCCTTTTGCCCCGAGTATTACACTTGTAAAGGGCAGCCTGGTGAATAGCGGGAAGAGAAAGGGCGGTTTGTAGGTGGAAAAATCGGCGTGAAAATATCCGCCGGCCTGGGCTCAGGCGGGCGTCAAGCGTCTGAGCGGCCGTATCTGGGCCCGGGAGATCCTGCGTAAAAGACAAGGATTCTCCCACCGCTTTCGGCACGCCTGCATATATGCATACATTCCCCACCGGCCAACCCAAGGAAACGCCCAACCCCTACTTCCATGGGCCCCAACTCCACTCTCTCCCCCAAACCCATAAAGAAACAAAAATGCACAGTGTTCACCTCCTCCTAGGTTGATCTCATATTTAGCTAATTTAACTCCCCTCCCAAACTTATAGAGTTTGTTCAACAAAAGCCCTGCTCTTGTTGGCCACCTGATTTCCCCTCTCTAGCAACATTGATGAACAATAACACGTTGGAAATGGTGGTTTGCTTGGAGGGTTTTCCTATTTGCAATTTAAAGATCATCATCATCTTCAATCTTGTGAGGCCCCGTGCTCATCGTGATGGTTGTTGTTAGATTTGAATGGATTTAAACCCCTAGCCTGACGAAGATATCCAGATTTTAATGAGAGAGTATGTGAGGACCCATGCAGGTGTGTATTTAGTCCCACATCGGGTACTTATAGAGGACTAAGAAACCCAAAAAATATTTTTCGACTAATCTTTTTGGGCGAGGTCTTGGGTTGAAATAAATCTTCAATTAAATTATCATGATATTGGGCACATGACAGATTTTGATTGTGATTTTTATTGAATATCTTCGACAAGATAAGAATTTGCAGAAAAAGAAGGGATAAGTGAAATAAATTGGGGGGTAGATCAGTGAGATCTTGAGATTTTACAATGCTAGTATCGATCAGGAAAAAAAAAAAGTAATTGTCTAATGTCTCTGAAATCTTGGGACAATAGAGACACTGTAATTCTCTGACACTTGTGTTTCTTCTTTCCTCTTCTCCTAAGAGAACTCATGCTATGGCGGTGATGTGGTGCAACAAGCCTAGCTGAGCATCCAAGATCGCTCTCTCTCTCTCTCTCTCTCTCTCTCTCTCTCTCTCTCTCTCTCTCTCTCTATATATATATATATATATATATATGGGGTGGCCTTGTC
>JAOXJJ010000069.1:17151099-17185526 GCA_025769935.1 Phoenix roebelenii | reverse complement strand
CATTTATGTGGACAATAGATAAGAATGTCTAGTTATACCATCAGTCTCTGCAATCATAATAGAACTAGTAGAAGACAATATCACATTTTTCTTGTAGGTAAAGAACTTGGTACACAAGTTCTGCAAGTTGTTGATTTAACTAATTGTAGTGGTTTGATACTATTAATCAATGAAGAATTTAAACCTTCAATGAAAAATGCTGAGATATTTTTCACAAATTAATTTATTTAGAAGGTGGCAGCTTTACTTAGGAGCCCTGAACAATCTGAGGACTAGGAAAGAGGGGTTGGCCAGCTAAGAGGTGGAAGTACACCATCCCATGTATGCCACTACTTCCCCTCATCATACAAGCATGACATGCATGCCCATACCCCCATACACCACCACCAAACTTTTTTAAAATCCACCCCTATTAAACTATCTCATTCTTTTCTTTTATTTTATCTTTTGAAAAAACTTTGAAGAGAGAGAAAGTACTTTTTCTCAGACAGCACCAGCATAAGCTGCGGCAGCGACAGCAGAGAGGGAGGAGGGGGGAGCGAAGTAAAGCAAACAGAAACAGCTCCCCTCCCCTCCCCCCAAAAAAAACACTAATGAAAGGAAAAAATCCCCCCAAATTGTTCAAAAGAATAGAAAATTCTTAAACCAAGGCGAAGCCCGCAAAAGCGTGCCCATAAATCGCTCCCGTGCATCGCCACTCCACTTTAAAGTTGGCCCCGGCCGCAGCGCCAAGCCTTGCACCCAGCCAGCGAGAGAGCGATTAAAAAAACCAAATAAAGCGAAAGCGAAGCACCAAAGCGCTCTCGTCTTCTTCGCCACCTCCTCTTCCTCTTCCTCCTCTCTCTCTCTTTATCTCTTTCCAAATGGCCGCCGTGGGAGCCGGGGAGAAGCCAGGGATACGGTTCCGCCGCGCCGCTGTGGCTGTTCCGGCGGAGGGGGCGAGGGTCTGAGCTTGTGATGCCGGAGGGAGGCGGCGCTTCTTCTCTCCAGCTGCCGAGGTGCCGGAATAGAGGTGTTTTGGGGTTTTCTGGTGGGGTAAAGGTTGGTTTTGCTAGGGGTTTTTGGTAGGAGGAGATGGCGATGGTGGTGGCAGGGCAGGGAGTGGGCAAGGAGGCGGGGAAGATGCAGCAGGGGATGGAAGCGGGGAAGTATGTGAGGTACACGCCGGAGCAGGTGGAGGCGCTCGAGAGGGTCTACAGCGAGTGCCCCAAGCCCAGCTCCATGAGGCGGCAGCAGCTCATCCGGGAGTGCCCGATTCTCGCTAATATCGAGCCCAAGCAGATCAAAGTCTGGTTCCAGAACCGCAGGTAAAAAAAAAACGAGGCCAGAAAGCCAGGCCAGGTGTGGGATTTGGTGAAGAAAAAAAAAACGGTTCCTTTTTAGATTTTTTGGTTTTTCCATTTCTTTTGTTCTTCTTTTTCGTTTGTTTTTTAGTGGAAGAAGGGTAATGGATTAGAAAGCATGGATCTTTAAGAAATTGACGAGGATTTTGATGCGTTTTCTTTTTTCCCTCTTCGAACTAAATACCCCAACGGCCACGTTTGTTTTCAGTAGTTCTGTGGCACATTTAGCTCGAGTGATTCGTTGTTATAAGCCCAGATCACTTCGATTTTAATGTTGTCTTACTACATTTTTTTGAGTTTCAAATTCCTGGTTAGAATGTTTGTTCCAAGAACATATGGGTTTCCTGTGGTGAAATCCTCAAACAAATTTGCGAGAATTTGGGTATTAGTTTTTTTTTCCAATGGAGAAGCATTTTTACGTCATAAATATTTGTTCATCTTATTCGTACCACACTTACTGTCTCGAATAAATATCATATTGTGTTTTCTGAAACTCATGTCTGCTGATGATTAGTATACCGAACTTTTTGCATCATTTTGTCTGGATTTTTTTTTTTTTTGGAGTCATTGGACATAAAATTTTAAATTCAGCTCGCTTAGTTCGTGAAATATCTGGGATGTTTATCCGCGGTTCTGTTATTTTTGTTGGATTGAAAAATTCCCATTTTTCAGTTTTGTTTGCTTCATGAGTAGGTTGCCATGGTTCTCGGACATTCTAACTGTGCTTAACCCTATAAAAACATCAGCAGATTTGCATCCGGATTCATATTGTACGGTAACTGGAAGGGAAACATTTATTTTTGTGGTCCTAATTGTTAAGACCTATTCATTGGATGGACTTGGAAAGGAGTTAACTGATCTTAAAAGCTTTTTCTTTGGTTGTCAAGTTCTGCCTTCACGGAAGAGGTCTGACCTATTACCAGAAAATGGAGGAATGGACTTCACCATGAAAGTTCATTACTCTTCCCTTGAAACTGGTCCTGACACGAAAGCTACCTTTCCGTATTGCATTGTTGGGTAGCAGAGTTATTGGTACTAGAAGCTGGTTGTCATTGAAAACGTTAGGTATGAAATATTGCAGTAATCATTGAGTAGGGTAGCGAACCAACACCAGCTTAGGAGCGAATGACTCTGAATCCAAAAGTTAATTAGGCTACAGTGATGACATTGTTTAATAATAGTTTGTACCATCAATTGATGTGCCTGTAGTTTAATGTGTAGTTTCTCTTGGTGTTATTCTATTGTATTAAGAGGCATGTCGGTTTTGAATGCTATTGGAAGGCTCTTCTTTCTTCTATGTTTTACTTGTTAGCCTCTGATGTTTGTTATTTTACCATTGGAAAATAGATGCCGCGAGAAACAAAGGAAGGAAGCAAGTCGTCTCCAGACAGTTAACAGAAAGCTGACTGCCATGAACAAGCTGTTGATGGAGGAAAATGACCGGCTGCAGAAGCAGGTGTCCCAACTTGTTTATGAGAATGGATATATGCGCCAGCAACTACATAATGTAAGCATGCTATATCATTACTTTCCTTTGCCAGGATTGAAATTAACATGCATCTGGATCATATTTTGCTCTGGCCTTTGATGCTATCTTTTGATTTGGTAGTTTTGTTTTCTTCTTTGTATCGTTTAGTATGTTCTCTGTACCCATTTGTTGTTGCCATGCTCAGCTTCACACATTGTGCTGAGGCTGAAGATTGCTTACTTTGGGGCTTTCTTGATCTAATGATCAAGTTAGTTGTGTTAAATCAAAAGTTTTAGTGTTTGAATATCTGATTGCGAGGACGATCAATTATTTGTTAACTAGATTGAGCAGGTTTTATTTCCATGCTCATTGGGGACTAGAGAGAGTTGTGTGAACCAGAATGCCCTATTCTGTAGTTCTTGTATACAAAGAGGAGCATTTAAAAAAGGCTGTCTGTAGTAATTTTTGCATAAATTTAGCATTTTTATCTCCTTCGGAAAATGATTTCTCTCTGTTTATCACAATGCAGGCATCTGTAGCAACTACAGACACAAGCTGTGAGTCTGTAGTGACGAGTGGTCAGCACCACCATCAACAAAACCCAGCACCTCAGCATCCGCAAAGGGATGCTAATAACCCAGCTGGGTAATGAATCATCCGAGTTGTAGTGTTTGCTATCAGTTTGTCTTATTGTTTCCGTTTTGTCTTACTTGCCCCTTTTGTGGTTATTTCTCTGACAGTCTACTCGCAATTGCTGAGGAGACCTTGGCAGAGTTCCTTTCAAAAGCCACTGGAACTGCTGTCGATTGGGTTCAGATGGTTGGGATGAAGGTGATAGAGGAGATCTTAATGACTTTTATTCAAAGTTTTTGATTTCCTTAAATTTTTACCTCAAGCTGCAATTTTCTGGTTGTTTTATTTTTATGATTGCAGCCTGGTCCGGATTCTATTGGCATCATTGCTGTTTCCCACAATTGCAGTGGGGTGGCAGCACGAGCCTGTGGTCTTGTGAGTCTAGAACCCACAAAGGTAAGCCAATCCTTGCAGAATTCTGCCAGCTACCGGTAATTTTTTCACCTCGGCATGCAATTGATGGATTGTTCTTTTGTAGGTCGCAGAGATCCTCAAAGATCGTCCATCTTGGTATCGTGACTGTCGTTGCCTTGATGTGCTGACTGTGATTCCTACTGGAAATGGAGGGAATATTGAGCTTATTTATATGCAGGTTTGTGCTTATGGTCTTAAAGTACATTTTCTTGCTTGTCTATGAATGTTGTGAGTAATATGTCATAACTTGGCGTTTCTGCATTGTTCTCTTTTTTCATATTAGACATATGCACCTACTACTCTGGCATCGGCACGAGACTTTTGGACGCTTAGATACACTACAGGTCTTGAAGATGGAAGTCTTGTGGTAAATACTTTAATTTCAGGAAATGTAACTCTTGTATTATTTTACAAATTTTTATTTTTTGTGAAGACATTAAACTTTCTATTCCAGTTATGCCCCTTATTGCTCTCATTTTCTTATCTTTTTTGTTTTAAAAAATCCCTGTTATATTAAGCCTCATGCTGTAATTTTTCTTGTAGATCTGTGAGAGATCATTGACTCCTTCCATTGGTGGTCCTGCTGGTCCACCGGCTCCGAACTTTGTTAGGGCTGAGATGCTTCCCAGTGGTTATCTAATTCGACCATGCGAGGGTGGTGGTTCGATGATTCACATTGTTGATCATATTGATTTGGATGTAAGGTTTTTTCATGCTTGAACTCCTTATCATCTCGTCCATTATTGAAATTTCATTTTATGGATTCTTTCCTACCTTATGCTTTAGGCCTGGAGCGTGCCCGAGGTACTGAGGCCCTTGTATGAGTCACCAAAAATTCTAGCACAGAAAATGACCATTGCTGTATGTTTCTTGTCTTTATACAAGCTTGTCTGTGCTCATATAATGCGAGTGTAGTTGATTTACTTTTGGATTTATTTTATTAGGCATTGCGTAATATACGGCAAATTGCACTAGAAACAAGTGGTGAAATTTCGTATGGTGGGGGGCGTCAACCTGCTGTATTGAGGACCTTTAGCCAGAGACTGAGCAGGTAAACTCCTTGGTGTCACATGCCGTTGGTTCATTACCTCTTGCTTACCTTCATTTTCATTTGACTTGAAATCCAACTGGAATAAATTCAGAGGTTTCAATGATGCTGTGAATGGCTTTGCCGATGATGGTTGGTCCTTAATGGGTAGTGATGGGGTTGAGGATGTAACTATTGCTATAAATGCATCACCAAACAAGCTTCTTGGATCGCATGTCAACTCTTCAACAATGTTTTCTGCCATGGGTGGTGGCATCTTATGTGCAAAGGCGTCCATGTTGCTGCAGGTTTGACTCAATCTTAGAGCTATATATTGGCAAAAGAAAATGGAATGGTTTTATGTTATTGCATATATGAATTAAATACATTTTATAGTTTGACTGTGCTTTTTAGAGGTACTATATTATCACCATAAATTTTAGAAAACAGTTAGGAAACCTCCTTTTACTTTTGATGGGTGTGTTCAGTTAATACAGGCATCATTTTTTTTTTCTGGACCAAACCTGAATAAAGTAATTCATTGTTTTGGGTGCTGTAGAATGTGCCTCCTGCTCTACTCGTTCGTTTTCTGAGGGAGCACCGTTCTGAGTGGGCTGACTGTGCTGTTGATGCTTATTCTGCTGCATCCTTGAGGGCTTGCCCATATGCAGTACCTGGTGTGAGGGCTAGTAGTGGTTTTCTGGGTGGTCAAGTTATACTACCTCTTGCTCATACCATTGAACATGAAGAGGTAACCCTTCCGCCTTCAGCAAAAAGCAATTCCATGTGCTCATGGTACATTTTCAATGTATATGTCTTATGACAACAATGATTTATCTGCTTGTAATTCTAGTTTCTGGAGGTGATTAGGCTCGAGGGCCATGGGTTCAACCAAGATGAAGTAGTTTTGTCAAGAGACATGTATTTGCTGCAGGTTTGTCTTTTGAAATATGATGATGGTCTGTATGCTTTGGAATCAGACATCAGTTTGCTTAATTTCTTCCCTTATAATGGCAGCTGTGCAGTGGTGTTGATGAAAATGCAGTTGGTGCCTGCGCACAGCTTGTATTTGCACCTATAGATGAATCTTTTGCAGATGATGCCCCCTTACTTCCCTCAGGATTTCGTGTCATTCCACTGGACCCTAAAACAGTTGGGTAACTCAACTTGTTTACTATTTAAAGAAATTATTAGTTTATGGGCCATTATTTTCTCCATGATCAGCTTCCTAGATTTGATCTATATAATTGATTTCATTTTCTCCATGTTACAAATGCCATTCAAGTGCTTGTCCTTTTCTTTTAATGTTATGTTATGTTTTGACAATCATCTTCTGTTTTTGTCATATGGCTAGCTTGCCCATGTTGTTGGATTTCCTTTTGCCTTCCATTAGTCCTCATAGGCATCGGTATTAAGAAAAGCACATGCCATGCACCCAACTGTTAACTAAATTGAACTAAATGATAAAGATTTGATACTTTCATGCACAATGCATGCAGTTCTATTATCTCTGAATATTGTGACTCCGCTAACATTTCTTTATCCAACAAATGCAGCTAGATGTTCAATGGTTTTGTATCAAATAGCATGATTTCAAATGGCTACATTTCTGTGGCAGGATGCACCTACCGCCAATCGAACCCTTGACCTGGCATCCACGCTTGAAGTTGGATCTGGTGCTGCAGCCCGCTCTTCTAGTGAAAATGCTTCAGACACTTATAACTTGAGGTCTGTCCTGACAATTGCATTCCAATTCACATATGAGAATCATCTCCGGGAAAGTGTGGCAGCAATGGCACGGCAATATGTTAGAAGTGTGGTGGCCTCAGTTCAGAGAGTTGCAATGGCAATCGCACCTTCGAGGCTTGGCTCACAGATAGGGATGAAACATCCTCCTGGTTCGCCTGAAGCGCACACTCTAGCACGATGGATTTCCCGGAGCTACAGGTAATGCCTTTATATTATTATTTTCATTTATAAATGTTGCATGCTGAATCATTTGACTGAGTTGAATTAAGAATTTTAATCTTTAACAAATGAACTGTTGCTTGAACTTTAAAAACACCAAAATGTTTCTAGTCATATACTTTAGTAGAGGCCACTTAAAAGCCACATAATTCACTCTATGAAGTATAGAACTCCTTTGTCATGTTGCTTATTTGCATTAGTTGGTTTGTATTTGTAAACCTGACCATGAATGGTTGGTGAAGAACTTGATGGTTATCGTTGTGGTTATGGGTATAGTTGTATTTTGGCCACCACAGTTTTTTGCAATTTGAAAAATGTTCTTGTTCTGATAATCTTTGATATTTGATAGATCCGATAATTAGCTTCACTAAAGCACATAAGGTCTAGAAAAACAACTGCAGCTATCAAGCTTCCTTTGTTTTGGTTTTAGGCACTTGAACATCATTCCATGGGGACAAAATATTATTCTGTTCTGCCACATCTTTCTAATCTTTCTCACAAGTATACTATTTCCAAGTCGGTGCCATTTAATTCTCTCAAAAGAAGTTTGTGCCATTTAAAGATCAATCCTCTCTATCAATATATACTAAGTAAATTCTAACTGTCAAATTTCTTGGATAATCTCTAATCACCATTGAGGCTCATTTGCATTGCCATTGTCATCTTTAAAATATCTCAGGTTTCACACTGGAGTAGAGCTCCTCCGTGCTGACTCCCAAGCGGGCAGTGACTCCTTGCTGAAACTCCTGTGGCATCATTCTGATGCAATCATGTGCTGTTCTTTGAAGGCAAGTGTAAATTTTCCTTCAGACTTTGAAAACTCTTCTTCAAACGACTTCAATGGATTATAGAATTCCATTTTCCTTTGTGCTTTATCACGCAAATTAAGTTTTTCTGTCGCTTTCTAACACCATTTCTACATCTGCTGCAGTCTTCCCCTGTTTTTAGCTTCGCAAATCAAGCAGGTCTCGACATGCTGGAAACCACGCTTATAGCTCTGCAAGATGTTACGCTGGAGAAGATTCTTGATGATAGTGGTCGGAAGGTACTTTGCTCAGAGTTTAACAAGATAATGCAAGAGGTAAGAAGAGGACTGAACTGCTTTTAGATCTTCTTGTACCTTTCTGTGGTTGGTTCTTTCAATCTCACTGCCTTACATGCTCATTCCCTTGTAGGGCTCTGCTTATCTCCCTGCTGGCATCTGCTTGTCGAGCATGGGTAGGCCTGTGTCCTACGAACAGGCTGTGGCATGGAAAGTACTGAATGACGAGGACTCGCACCATTGCCTGGCTTTCATGTTCGTGAATTGGTCTTTTGTTTGAGCCACCAGTGGCTTTAGCTGTCCTAGTATGTTGTTCCTGGATGAACTCCAGCATCCTTATCTATGTAATCTTATGCTTTTGGACAACTTATATAGATCAACTGAGGCCTTCTCCTGGGACCTGTCATCTATGTTATGGGAACATCAGACCAGTATTATGCTAAGATGATGCTTTGTGGTGTTTAATGCCTCCTGTTTTTCCTTTGCTCCGGCATATTGATGCCTTGATCGTATACCTTTTATTGTTTTCCCATGTTATATACTCGTATTGCCAGCATCCAGTGCAGCTCCTTGTTGTTTATTGTTGCCAACATCAGTTCGTTTAAGGCGTGCAGGGGGATCTAAGCTCACGATGTTCTCTAAACCTACTCCATTCTGATGTATATTTATCTGTCTCTCTCTATGCGATCTATAGATGCCAATTACCTGAACAATGTGATCTGGTCCTATATATGATTGTTCCTCAACCATGTGTCATTAAGATCCCCGATAGAGGTGATTCAACTCTTTCTCTGCTGAGTGTTTGATTCCCATGCGTTTCTTATAAACCTCGTGTCTTTCTGACCTTTGACAGACCTTGTACTCTCTTTACTTTGGTTTACATGGTTGGAGGGAGTGACCCCATTGACAAAACCTTTGTGACCATGTCAACTTGAACTTTACCAGTCCTGGCTGCATTGTGTTTTTTTGCAATAATTGGCCGATGATACTGAACACTGCTGCTTTAACCAGTATCCGGTGGCACTGTATGAAACTCACCACCCCTTGGAAAACAAACACGGTAACCTTGTTACGGGGTCTATACTTATTACCAGTGTTACGGACCTTCCCTAAGAGCTTCTAGAAAATTTGTATAATTTGGACAGTATTTGTCTCAAGTGCCATTCCTTGCCATGCCAGGGTCTGCGTCTAATATGAGGTGTTCTTTTTTTTTTTTTTTTAGTAAAAAGGGGTAGGGGGAGGAAGGGACAAGCCCACCCCCGCGTAGCAGCCCCCACAGGGCCTCCGCCTCGTCAGGAGAATGTTCGATACGGGCAGAAATGGCCGTGTATTGGGCATACCGACCGGTTTTACTCATGCTTTCCCCACCTATGGGTCCGGCTCAGCTATCCCTCTAGGCTCTAGCTCGAGTCCCAAGTGTGAGTACGTCACACCTGGCACCACCCCGGCTACTAGCGGTCCAAGAGCGGTCCTATACCTCATGTCCAAGCAGTGGCCGAAGCCATATTTTAATCGTCGCCGTAGCGACTCGAACTTGGAACCATTAGGTGTTCTTCACGTGTTATATTTTATAGCCGTCTCGAGTGCCATTCCCTTGCTAGGCTGTGTCTAATATGAGGTATTTTTGTTGAGCATTGCCATCCGCATCAAAAAAACAAAATACTCTAGAAATAGATACAAAGCGGGTCAAAAAAAATCTCTCCAAAATAGTATGCAGCAAAAGAGGCGATCCAATCAGTAGCTTGATTTGCTTCTTGGAACACATATTAAATTTGTATTCCTTAAACAATCACACAGGCGTTTACTTAGGTGGTGCTAGAGTGACGTACTCATACAGGGATAACCTACGAGTTTGGAAGAATATAAGTAAGGATGGCCATTCCATCTACCAGCATCGGACATTCTTCAGCAGAAAGGAGGTTCAGTGGGGATTGCTATGCAGGGAAGAATCTCCTCATCCTTCTCTCTTTTTTTTAGGGGAAAAAAAAACAATCACACAGGCATACAGGTAAATAATTTTTATAAATTGATGAAAATTTTTAATGGTGATATCACCACAAGATTTTAATCCTTGAGGCGAGGTTGGTGGCGCTGCATTAAGTTCAGTTTGACGGGTATGGTCGCATTATTCAGCATTGAGTTGTTGGTGCACAAATTACGGACAAAATTATACACCAGACATCGAACCGAAGGCCGCATACGGTCAGAAACGGAACTGTGCTCGATTCCCCACTCCATGAAATCCAACAGCAGTCCTTCCAAACGGAAGCCAACGCCTTCTCGATCTGATTCGACTGTAGTTGACATCACATCCATCCCTGTCCAATCAACCATCGACGGCCCCGATCCACTCATCTCCCCACCCCTGCATTCCGTGTCTTACTTCCACCCAGCGGCCGGTGCCCAAAGCCTCCCATAGGCGGTGCCTCCCGTTTCTAATTGAATCCCGGGCTATATTTTTTGAAGTAAAAAAAAGCTTATGATGACCGTATGATTTGACAGGAATTGGCCTCTTGTCGTTAGCCATCTCTCGCACCTACGACATTGTCTCAGTACGCCCACCCCACTAACCGAAAAAAAAAAAAAAAAAATGTGATAGACCCAGAGAGAGACAGGGATCGTATCATCAGCATATAAATCTTTGTCCCCCGACAGCACCCAGAGCCCCCGATTTGACTACATTATCTCTTCTTCATCCACCCGCGCTCATAATTATTTATTACTCTAATAACAGAGACACCAAATCACTCGCCCATAGATTAATGCCCTTCCTTCCAAATTAGCAGCTTTATTCCTGCAAGCAACCCTGCATTTGATGCACCCATTCATGTCTCCTCTGGGATCCACCCAACCATGACATGGCTATCTCCCTTGCGACCAACTACTATAAAATATAAATGGTGCAGTTGGGCCCTCAGGCGTGACAGTTTACACGTTATCAGACACGGCGTGGTTTCACTCCCTTACCTCCATTCTGTCGGTACGCTCGAATCAGCATCGCTTCCTTCTCCGTCCCCGCCGTGAAATCAATGCCGCCGGAACGCCACGTCATTAAGGCTTTACTCATTAATTACGGAGACTTTTTTACCTAAATGCCCTTGACATGATACCATATTACTTAGATTATTCCCTCCTAGCGGTGCCACGATTTGATCGCGTGATGACATCTCTGACACGGGATCGTGAATCAGACGGTTACGGATGTCCAATCGCAGGAAAAACCCAAAAAAAAGAGAAAAAAAGTAGGGGTTTTGGAGAGCATTGATGGGACGGCTGGGATGGTACGGGAGTTACGTACGGATCGATGGCTCAGCGTGGTCGGGAATTAGCGGGGTCGATGGCAGGCGCAGCGTCTGCCGGTTCTGCTTCCGTCGCTGTCGTGTGGGCCCACCTTTTCCGCACCAGGCCTCATTGGACACGCGTCGGAATTTAGTGAGCCCGTGGTCTCCTCGCCAACCGTCCTCAAAAGCCTCGCTCTACGCACCCGTCAGGCGCGCCAGGCGCTCAGAGGCATGCGCATGACGCCCCCTGTCCGCCACCCACAACGCCCCCCTACGCTTCCTCGAAATTACCAAACTGCCACTGAGAACTTGGTGATTTTATTTATGCCACAGCATGCATGGATGGGGAATGGATGGATGTGATGTGGTCTGTAGCCATGCATGCGGCGGTGATTTTAAGCTACGGATACCGGTAAATCTACCACGTCGTTAATGGAGACAAGAGTGTAGAGCCGAGCTAAACTTAGGCTTAGGAGGGAGGTGTTTTAAGTCTCGAGGCGTCCTTACCAAACAAAAAAATAAAAAAAAAAGTCTCGAGGCGTGTTAAAGACCTAAAGTGCTCGCTCGCTCGCTTGCGCGCGCGCTCTCTGTGTCATGGGGCTCTGCTGAGGCACGGGGACGGAAGCCATGGTTTTCGAGCCCCTCTCTCTCTCTCTCTCTCTCTCTCTCTCTAAAGGCGTGGGCTTGCCCTTTTGTCCCCCAGCTTTTTCCCCAACTCTCGATCCCCGGCAGCGAATCCGTCCACCACCAACTCCTCCCTTGTTTCTTCTCTCTCTCTCTCTCTCTCTCTCTCTCTCTCTCTCTCTCTCTGAGTGACAAGACTGGCGTGCGCAGGGCTTGGGCAGCAGCACCTGGTTGGAGGCCGGCGAGGATCCCGGTGCCTAATTGGGGTCGGAGGGGGGACTAGGGTTCGGAGGGTGAGAGCATCATCATGGCCTGATGAGGCCTATCCGAGGGGAATTAGGGCCTCCTCCGTTCACCGATTTGACCACTCCCAGAGCTGGAGATCGAGGCGATTCGGTTTCCCGGGTCTCATAATTCCCTAGCAGGGCTTTTTAGGGTTTTTTATTAGGGGTTTAATTTCAACATGGATAAGAAAACTGCGTCTAAAATTATGCGTGAAACGCGTTGGTATTTGGAGAGCCGGGAATCGCGTTTTTAACCACCGGGAGTACCGCGTGGGTCCGCACTAGATGGACGGTTGCGATTTGCTTCCTGTGGGACCCGCGGTTTTTTTTCAGGTGTGGTGGATCGGCGGAGGTGGGTAGAGTTAACGAGAGCCGGGTAGGTTGGGTTTTCCCCAGGTTCTTGTTAGTTTAGGGCTAAAAGAAGGGAGAGGGAGAGGGAGATGGGGGAGGAGAGGGAGACGATAAGGGCAGCGTCGGAGGAGGTCTCGCGGCAGTTCAAAACACTAATTAATGGCGAGGAAGTCGAATCCGTGAAGCAAATCCAACATCTCATGTAATCTTTCTTTGGGTTTTTCGATCCTTGAAATAATTCTCTCTTTAATTTTTGAGGATGATCTGTGTGCTATTTGATCTATTTGTTTGTTTTACTGCTCTTGAGTCTAGATTATAATAATTGGAGCGGTGGAATTGGCGGTATGGATTGAACTTTGTCTCGAATTAGGTTTGTCTGGTCAATGGGGCATATTTAAATTCCTTGATAATTGAGTTGGGATGCCGTAGGTTATGATTCTCTAAGAGCTTAATCTATGATTGATTTTGAAACATCCTTTTTTTAGGTTGTTCGTACATTTTAAGCTTTTATATGTTATTTCCATAGCTTATAGTGTGAATGTGATAAGAGTTGGTAATATATGTAACGCTTGACCCATCTCATGTGAATCATCAAGTCTAGAAGCAGATTATGCAAACTTGCATGATCGATGTTGCTATTGTTCTATTCATAGATGTAATTGCTTGATCCCATGCAATATCTGTGGTTAAATTTGTTCTTCTAGTGGGATATCAATGTGCTAGTTATAACACTCCCTAGTTGCATAGTTTCTCTAACTTTCTCTGGTGGTTAATTTTTTGTCAGTCAGTAGAAGGAGAATAATCTTTAACGGACGTGCAAAACTAGAATCTGTCCGGGCTCTATTTGATGAAGATTGTGATGTGGTTATATCCAAAGAATTAGGTGCAGGAGAAAACTCAAGAAAGTCAGATTGTGAAAAACATGAAACTAAGCTTCTGGAAATCATAAATGTGAGTGAGAAATCGATGTTAAGTAGTACCATTCATAACAAAGGCCCAAGTGTGCGCCAAATAAATGGTCAGTGCTTGTATCTCATGGCTCCACTCAAATATATAAAATCGAGAAGAAAGCCCTCTTTGAAAGAATAGCGCAAAAGCATGTCACATTAAATGAGCAACAATGTTTACAAAGGATGCAGGTGTTGCGTAATTAGGTGTCCTGAAAAATCTGATAGAATATTTATGAACTAGACTAAGCGACAGTACATGGTATACGAGATAGGTTGGTATGATCCAATACTGTTCAATATACACCATCATGATATGTAAGGCGTTTATTGTATTGGCAACATTATTATATGGTTAATCTTCTAGAGATCTTCTAAAATGGAATATTATTAGTAATGAAGAATTGCATAAATAGGTAAAGTGACCTTCCAATTATATCGTACATTAGCTTGTCGCTAAAGCTTGTATGACTGCTGAAGAATTTTTGTGATTCAATATTGTTCTCATGCCCATGCTCTCAAGATGAATTTCTCGGATGAAATAGGCTCAACAGCTGAAGTGTTGCCCATCAAACCCAATTTTATGGCCATTCCATTTGTGTGTTCTTTTTCATCAATAACGAAGCCTGATTCCATGCTGTTGTTTCATTTCTGACATAAAGCAAACAATTTGTGAGATTCTTTTTTGGCATACTTTAAGAGAACTGTAGGTCCACTTCCAAAGAACAAGCCAATTGACGATATCATACGAGAATATACTTTTAAGAGATTTATCATCTCGAGATCTGATGTACTCTTTCTTCTTTTCTTTTTTTTGTATTCATTTGTTCCTTCTTGGGGAGATATTTTCTTTCTTGCTCTTCATGTAATTGGAGTGAACTTAGTGGAATCTTATAATTTAGTAAATGTTAGTGATTTACTTCAGGTATTATTAACATTGTTCCTAGGTTCCTAGCATAGTTCTCTTTAATAGTAGAGCCCATGAGAAGTTGTTGTTAGTGTGATGCTCATCTTTCTCTTGCGTCTACCCCCATTCTCTTTGTTCATATATTCTCTCTATCAAACTTAAGAATTTTATACATATAGCTATTAATTATATGCTACAACTGTATGTGACCTTGGGTCAGCAAATTTTGAAAGTTTGATGTGCTTTATTAAACCTATTAGTAAACAAGATTTTGTGCAAGTTTATTAACTCATGGTTCACTTTTTTATGAACTCAAAACTTCAATGGACTGTAAGAAGTTATCATTGCGATATGTAGAAGAGCATGAGGAAACTAATTTTGAGCTGTGAATTACACATGTAATAGAAGTTATAGATCTCAACGCCAACCTAGTGGCCAGGTAGGTAGATGGTTGATGCCAATGACTGAGATAAGGATATGGTTGGGATCAAGGGGGAGCGAAAATCTTACAGGGGATTATGTTGGGTAAATTGTGATGTTTGTGGCCCCAATCTAATATATGGATACATGGATTGTTTGGACTGAGTATTATGATGAACCCAGCATTATTTGGTTCATGGATGGACAAGATTGTGAGTTATAGTCTAGTGTTGAGAAGTATCTATTAGTAAGGAAAAGGAGGGGAAGATTTAAGATGACAGGGATAGAGGTTATGAGGAAGGATATGTAGAAACTTGGAGTAACGTCAAAGGTGGTCATAGGAATACTTGGCAAATGAGGATCCATAAAGCCGATCCTAAATAGTTTGAAAAAGGCTAGATGACTATGATTATGATTATGGCTAGCATATACTAAAACAAAATGGTATCCGACATTGACAATACAACGATGCATGTTAAAAAGGTTGCTTGGAGAGCTCTAATTTTTTGTCTTTTTTAATATAATAGTAATAAAATGACATGATATGAGTGTTCAAGCAGGAATTATATGAGCCTTTAGCTGTAGCCTCTCAAAGTCTTGATATTCTATTGTGTACATAAGCAGTACGAGAGTCCAAAGTGTAACATATAGGCTAACATGAATAACCGACTTGAGTGATATATTCACTTCAAAATAGGTTCAGCTATAAGTTTGCATATCAACCAAAGATGACCCGTTTTTGTCCATCACAGCTTATCAGTTAATGTGCTATAAGAAGACTTCTTACCAAGATCTGCTGTACCGGCCGGTCGTACCGGTACCGTCTTGAATCGGTACCGGATCAGCGTGGAATTCGGTACCGGGAGCTCATCATTAGAGAACCGGTACGGAACTGGTACGAGATCGATACGGACTAGTACGTGACCGGTACATGCCGGTATGTGGAACCTCAAAACTCAACCATTCAACGAGACCGGTACGGGCCAGTACGTACCAGTACCGTCCGCCACCGGTACGCCGACCGGTACCGATACGGCGGACCTTACTTCTTACATTGTAAACTGATACATGCTTGTATTGATATCTGCTCTGCTTACATGCTAACAACTGCATGGTGCAGTATGATATAGACTTGACTCTTGAATCAAATCCCTTCTTCAAGACTTAAAGCTTCTTATGCATTGTGAAAGCAACTTAACCATACCATTATATGGATTAAGCTATCAATTTTTCATGGATGACTATTCACAGGTATCTTATTGATAATTTTACTATACGTTAAAGAGTAAGATGTTACATTCACAATGGAAGGTAAGTAATCTTCGGGACTCGTTTGGTCATAGTTATCCTCAAGGGAGAAACTTGTATGCAAGCAGTACTTTTCATGATTTATAGTTTGATAAGGAGTAAGCTTTCCCTTGTCCTTGTGGTTGTTGAGCTATTCTTTTGATAAATAGAATGTTTCAATTTGTTTTGTCGCATGTGTTTTCTGCCTACATTGTTGAGCTTTCCTTGTTTGAGAAGATTTAAGATGTTGTTAAGTTCTCTTTAGATCTCCTGGTCATGACTCATGACCCTATATAAGTAACATCAATCCTATGTCTATCATAGCTGGAAAGTTGAAACTAATCCATTTCCGAGCTACTTTACCTCTTCACTTTGTAGCCATTTTAATGCTACAGGTGTCTTGTTAGTAATATCTATTTGGATTTAAAGTTTTACTCTATTAGGATTAAAATATCTGAAGGCAAATCATTTTGTTTATGCTGCTTCATTTAATTGCAGATTGGGAAGACTGCAAGATAGTAATGCAGTCTTGGCACATTTTAATGAGTACTCAGAGCGATGTTATGCTGAGGTATCTGGTGACTTTGCAGGAAATACTCAGCTTTTAAAGTCTATAAAGTCTGATCTAGACCACATTTTTACAAAATTAAGGTATGCAATGTGTCATGTTGCTCTTTCTTCCCTTGGAACAATTTTTTGCGCCATATGCATCTTGATGTGTGATTGGATGGACTAGTTGAATATATTGGTAAACAGTGTTGTTGAACAATTTTTTGTTCTGTTTGGTTATGTGGTTGAAAGGAGCAGGAGCCATGCATTCCTATGACCAATTTTCAGATATCTTGGTAGATAAATGATGTTTTTGTTTTCGTCATGAATATTTTTTTGTACTTTTACATGTTCTGACAGGATATCTGCAGTTGTAATTTGTTTGCGTTTCTGTCCATGCATATGCTAATTTGTTGGGCTATTTGAGTTGCAGAAGCATGAAAGCAAAGCTAAAAGCAACATATCCTGATGCCTTTCCTGATGGTTTGACAACAGATGGGCTAGACCAAAGACCTGACCTCGAGATACCTCTGCAATAGGTATTTGTACCTGTTATATCAGGGATTAGAAGAATTTCATGGCTTCTGCGGTAATTTGCCTTGGGCAGAGAGAAGAGATGTGTCTTTCCAGGGTTTTATTGTATTGGAACATGCAAGGCACATGAGCCTGAGTATGCTGGTGGGCATTCAATAGATCTTTGAGCTTAATGGGAGCTCCAAGCTTTCCAATGCAGTTTCTGTTACGCTGGAAGTTGTAATGACGTAGAGATATCAATGACTTCATGGTATTGCGGTGCATTGATTGACGAATGAGAAAAAGTGTTTTCCATCTTCTGATCTGAATGTCATTGAATCCTTTGATGCGAAGACTGAATTTATGAGCTCTAGTTTATGCCTTTTCAGAAGAATTAATCTTTTTTATATTTCTTAAGATCTGGAGAATCGTAACAGCAAGATGGAGAAACAGAATGGGATGGCAGTGAAGGTTTTTAAGACAGTTGAATAATTAAATTGCCTGCAAAATATTGCCTGTATGATGGCTAAATCAATAGCTTAATGTTTAAATGTCAGCTTAGGTTATCCGCTGATAACTTGGATGCTGGTTGGAGCAAGGTATGCAAAGCCAAAATTGGTACTGTGTTTACGATTATTACGATATGTATCACATACCAATAGGGGATTCTGATTTTTTTTCACCTCTAATCTTGGTATTGCCCCAAAATCGAGTGGTACAGCACAGTCCTATTCATTTCAGATCAGAATTGGCTGTTTCAGCTTATATGTCGAACCAAATCTCAATATTATAGTAATATCTTATTGATAGATACGGTACAGTCGGTATAAGAGTAATATGGATTGATATGGCAGAACTTGGGTGGATGAGATTGAGGCAATGCAGAAGTAGTTGGCTTGTGCAAGTTCTAGGGTGCCTGAATTAAAGGTGATTTGCATTATTATTAAAATTTAGGGATTATGAATTTGTTAGCTCCCATGGAATTGATAGTTTGCTAAATTGGACTTCCCACATTACTCGCTCTCGCAGGATGCACAAGTAACCAGCAGATAACTTATGCCAATGTCTAAGCAATGACCTTCATGATTTTGATGATCTTTTACATGGTTGATGAAGTGAATGAATTTATTTCCGATTAGTGCTGATTGCAGGGCTGACCTTTGCTCTTGAAGATAACCAGGCATCACTGATCATATACATTCGGCAGGATTGCAATATGATTGTTGTAACATGACTATGATAGAAACCCTTGGAGGCTTCATACCTGTAAAGCCACGAAATGGAATAGCCTGTCTCAGGGTAAAACTCTTATAGCATATTTGCTAGCATAAATATGACTGATTTCCTGAGGACCACGTCAAAAAACAAAGACCAAAAAGGGACTTCGTGAGGACGAATAACTCTGATAACTTTGGGTTGTAACAGTGGTAACAATTTACACCTCAATTTCGGCTGTCCAACAACTTGAACTCCAAGTGGCACATTTACAGATAGACCAAATTGTGGAAGAAATATACCAACACGCATGAATACTGTGATATTTTTAGTGCGCGCTAGAGTGCCTAAAAAAGGCATTGTAAAACAGATTTAGAGTTCATGTGATAAAATAATGTTACTGAGGTGACCACATTTTGTAACATCAACCAGCAAAGAAAAGGAAGTTAGAATACTTCCACCAACGTTTATCTTATCAAAAAGGCCATAAATGACCATAGAATGGAACCAAAACAGAATCTTTAAATAGAGTTCCGAAAAACCCCCCTCGAATCCCCAAAACTTACTGGACAGGGATAAATGCTGGTGTAACTGCCTTAAGCTGGAGATATTTTTGAGTTTTCTGCAGGTCACAAGACTACTAACATCAGAAAATTGTAAGATACAAATTCCATATGGTCATACAACTTGACGAGTTCACATACAGAAATGGGAAATAGGAAGGTGCTGCTGTGTTGCCCATCCAAAACTTTGACCAAAAGCTTCGAGCATATTGATCTGCTGGGATGCAGGCTTTTTTCAAGCAAGTTTATTTCTTCGATATGAGAACAAGAACAGGCCCAGATGGTCGATTGAGCATTTCAAACTTGCAGCTTACCCAAGATTCGACAGGCAAGCTAGATGTAAAAGATTGAATGGTTTCCAGCTCATCCCTGAGAAAAACAAAAAGGGATCAAAAGACCAAAGGGCAAGCACATATTCTTTTCATATAAAGAAATGCAAGTTTTGCATACATAGATTGGGATTCAGCTTATGCAACATAGCAGTGAAACAGCAAATTTGCAATCAATCAAACATTGGGAACTATGATGACGATACTAACAGAGAGACCCTGGTTCATGGCAAGTTGCTTAAGCTTACGAAAGATAGCAATGAAGCAGCAACTTGGCTACCAAACATGAAACGAAAGAAACGCATAGATACATAGTTGAGGTTTGTGAGGAATGAAAAATGTTACAGCTGTCAAAACTAAATTGGTGATCTTCTCATTAATAATGATATATTACAATATCTTCACAAATTTCAAACTCTCAAGTAATTCGATATCTTAATGGATTGAAACAGATTTGTTATGATAGCCAGATCTGAGTGATTTTTCTTGGTCATTTGAGTCCAAGTTAGAAATTCAGTTATCAGGTTGTCAAGAAGCATTAAGTTTTCCTGACTGGTTGAATGAATCTTAATAGACTGAAATAGTTTTACTATGACTGTAAGAATTGAGGAATTTTTCTTGTTGCGTACTTCAGTCCAGGATTGAAACTTCAGTTTAACAGGTTGTCATGAACTGGCAGGATAAATAAGAAAAACATCTAGGAAAGCGGAAGGTACCTTCCACCCGGATGCCCCACATAAACCATGATGCTGATGAGTCCCCCCGACATCAGTAATCTACTAGCAGCACACAATGCCATTAGTGTTGTTCCTGGCATCGTAATTATTGTTTTGTCTCCACCCGGAAGATAGCCCAAGTTGAACGCTACAAGCCTGGGTAAAAAAGAAAAGATGCATATAAACCACTATACACTTGAGCTACTCTAAATTTTATCCAAGCAAAACAATAAATATATAAGGGTTAAAATTTTTCTGCAGATCAAAGATAATATACATGATCCAGGAATTCTTTTTTGTTCAACTATTTTGAAATATAAAAACATTACCCGAAAATAAAGATATAAAATAAAACAGAATTTGCATATATGTAGTGTTATTACATCATACAATATTAAATGTTAATGTATACATTACATCAAAACTCTTTGCATTATAATATTACTAATAATATTAAAAATACATATTATATTTTGTTAATGTAAAAAATTGTATGCTATATTTTGAATTTCTCATTTTCATGGAGGAGGTTCTTGTGAAATCATATTTTTTTAGTAAATTCCTTGAACTTTCTCTTGCTTAGTTATAGATTCATGAGCTTGCTGAAGAATCCCTAGTCTAAAAATCTTTGAGCTTTGCAATTTACAATTTAAAGCTGCTCTAATAAATGTCTCTTTCAAAAAGTGACTATAGAGTTGTGAAAAGAAAGTTTGTGTACAGTTTGAGCTTTGTCACCCTTAAGTCCGAGCTTCTTCTCTTCAAATCAAATCGATCCAAGTCGATTCATGCGATGAATGACATTGCATGCTTTTCAGGGAGAAATGACTCATCCATATGGGTAAAACTTAATTAAGTGTTTAAAGAACCTGTCATAATTCTGAATAACTCCATTAAAGGAGTTAATGACAAGGAATTCCTACAATCTGGATAAGTTAGCTCAGATAGGGCTCGTACATTACCATTACCATTTTGATTTATGAATTTTTGCATATATAACCTTCAAGAGGCCTTTTCTACTGTAGTTTCCCCATCGAAAGTCAAATGTGCATACACACCCTCTTGAAAGGTCATGCATGCATGTGCGCGCGCACGTATGCATGCACATACACACACACAACCTAGACAAGTCAACTCGGATAAGTTTTGTACTTATTTTTCTTCACGAAGGAATTTTTGCATATACACCCTTGAAGAAATCTTATTTTCTTATTGACCACTCTAAAAGTGAAACGTGCACGCATACCCCTTGAAAAGTCACACACACATACACATAATGTCTTATTTACTTATATACCCCTCAAAAAGTGAAATGTGCATGCATCCTCCTTGAAAAGTTGCACATGCCCACATACACGCACATGACGAAGCGTATATATCCTTTTTTCATTTAGGAATTTTTGCTTATAATCCCTTAAAGAGGTTTTATTTGTTTATTTACCCCTCCAAAAGTGAAATGTGCATACATATCCCTTGAAAAGTTACACATATACAAGCAGACATCATGGTTATTTTTTTCACAATAAGCCTCATAATGGTTATTTTTTGATCTTAGAATTTTTGGATATATACCGTTCAAGAATTCTTATTTACTTACCCCACAAAAGTGAATTGTGCATACACAGATCTGCACACGTGACACACCCCATCTGCAATTTTATATGACTATCAGAAATCTAAAATTTGAAAAGTAACATTGCCAAATTATGTTTCCATTTTGTCCATTTCAGGGATTTTAGCAATATAAATTCTCCAAATGTTGCTTAATTGCTTGTTTATCCATCAAAATATGAAAAAGTACATGTATAACATTGGTATGACATTTCAAGCCCCTTAAAATATTTTAAACTCACATATAATATCGAGCAAGATTTTCGATGGACAAGTTCAGCTCAAAAAAATCAAGATTAAAATGTCAAAAGACATTGCAACATGACATTATGGGTATACATGTAAAATTCAAACTTTTGAAGGGGTATATTTATACACTTCCAACTATTCAAAGTGTAAATAAACAAATAGACTTTCGAGGGGCATATATGCAAAAGGCAATTTTATTATTGTAGTACAATTACAATATCAGAAATTTTGCTTATGAAAGCTAGTTTTATTAATTTCAAATTTGATAGCTCTGTTCCTTTTTGCAAGAACAGGGTGTTTCCTTTGTTGTACTAGCATACTCATCTATGTTCCTAGCTAGATCTGTGCAAACTGGGCCCACCTGCGGACTCAACTTAGCCCGACCCAATTTTTGTGGGGCTTGGTCTAAGGACTTTGGCACATAGGTCAAGCCAGGCTTTGGATTTCCAGACCCGATTGAAATCAGACTGGGTTCAAGCTTGCCCGTCTTTAACTTAGCCTAGTTCGAAGCAACCGGAAACTTTTAATATGTCAAATTTTAAATCAAAATGATACTACATGTTTTAGAAAAATAAAAAGAAAAAGAAAAGAAGAGGAAAGACATAGAAACCCTAAAATATCTCCTTCCCTCTCACACCTCCCCCCTCCTCTTTCCCTCCACCCTTGGTCCCTATCTTCTACTCCCTCTCTCACCCCCCTTCCAACCATGGCCTCCCTCCTCATCCTCCTCTCGCCTCCAAGACCCTTGGTCAGCCCTCTCTCCATCCTATTATCTCCTCTCTCTCACCCTCCCCCCCACCAAGCAGGCAACCACCCTCCTCTTTCTCCTCCCTTACCTAGGCCACAAGCTAGAACCACCAACATGGGCACCACATCCTCCTCATTAAAGTCACGGCATTGCTCCCATTCTCCACACCTCCTCCCTAATGTGGCCGAAGCATCAGGAGCTTCACTCTCTCACTTTGCAAACATGGTTGGGCGTGGGTCGATTCAGGTTGGGCTCGAGCATATCCACTTACTATCGAGCCAAGCTCGAGCTACGACTTTTAGACTTGAGGTTGGACTAAGCCAGACCCAAGCCTATGTTCTTTCTCTCAATACAAACCTTAGTCTGATCCAAACCTAGCCCAACCCAACAAATGCTCAAGCCTACTCCTAGTTCGCTAGTAAGAAAATGTTAAACATGTATCCAAAATTTGTTCAAACAACATCCAAAACTTATACATTTTTTTTAAAAAATATTTAGTTAAAATTCTAATGTCAGCTTTGCACAAATTCGTGCAATAGACTTTAGAACAAGGATGGCAGAACCATCCTAAACCACCCAGTTCGGGGCGTCCCGAGCTATACCGACGGCGGACCGAGACGGTTCTGGCAAAGAAACCGAAACGCCATCGTCGGAGGGGGAGAAGGAGAGGAAAGAAAAGAAAAGAGAGCGAGTGGGGGAGGGAGGGGAGGAAGGGAGGCCGGCGAAGGCCCCCTGCATGTCGGACTTCATTTAAAAATTGGAAACTTTTTTAGCAGCCGAATTTCTGTTTCGTTTGCTTCACTTAAAAATCACAAATTTTTTTAGCGGTCGAACCTCAATTTCAAACAGAATAGGGATCCGGTCGTGGCCTCCGCCACTTGCACCAATGCCGGCCTCTGCCGGCCTCCTCTCTCTCCCCCCTTCTCTTTCTCTTTTTCTCTCTCCCACGGTCTCTAGGTCGGTACAGGCTCGCTATGGCGCAGGCCCGTACCGACTCGTGCTGCCGGACAACCGGTACGGTGCCCGGTATCGACATAGCAGACCGTGCTTTAGAACCTTGCAACTTTTGCTATAGGAATGCCCATTTGGCCCCTACAACACTAGCGTACTAGCCCACGCTTCGACATAGTTCTACAACAGAGTAGGCACAAACTTTGAAGATCAGTTGCATAAATTTACAAAAAGTTGACTTTGAAATTTTAATAAGAAAATATGCAAGTTTTTGACATTGCACAGATTTGAATAACATAGGGAATGTTCTAGTAGCAAAAGAAATGTCTCAAAACGCTATAGATTGTGACGGTAGTTGTATTTTTTTCATCGGTCCTTCAAATTTCTTTGATTATCTTTATATTTCTCCAAGAGCACTAGTTACTCCCCACATGATCGATAAAGGTCATTGTAAGTCCATGTTAGTTCTAGATTGCAATACCTAGTTCACAATCCTCCCCTTATATCAATTCTCTACCATTCACCACAAATCCCATAGAACAATGCATAGTGCTATCTTTGGAAATAAGTCCACTTGAATATGTTAAAAAGTCTACGTACCCAAAAGATATGCTATTAATTTAACATGGTCTAACAAAGTTCACCGTCCCGATACCAGACCTCAGCCCTTACAACGCCAAGATTCGTCGTCCTGGTATCGGACCTCAACCCTTACAACGCTAACTGAAAAGCCATTTAGAAAGCTTTCCCATCTCCCTAAGAAAGGTCTAAAGATACCGGTACCATCCTATTACAGTGTTGGTATATGGTACGGTACGAGATGGCGAGGCATACCAAGTGTCCATACAATACAAGATTTGCATCAGAATATCTAATGATAGGACATCCTCATGTTCTAATCCAGGTGCTAACAATTTGGACTAGAATGAGACTAATATTTTAAAATGCAATGCATGCAGCTGCATATGTGGATGCAGTTCCTTGATCTCATCACATTCCCTATATGCGGTCGAGATGCATATGGGCTGAAAAGAAAAGGGGCAAGTTCAGACTGGTTGTTGGGTTTGATGTGGGTTACGAGCAGGCTAGATACAAGTACTGTCAACGATGATAATATGTTAATTACATTATAGATTATTGCTATTAGGCTTTAAGTACTAAGTTGCAACTAGTAATTATTAGTTGTTATTTGTAATTAATATTGTTATGGGCTATTATTGTTGTTTTATTATATTAATATATTTCTTATTTTAAATATAAAAGAAATAAGTGCATATGCACCTGCAAATGCGGTCCAGATATTGCATATGCTTTACGAGCACCGCTTGCACATCACAGCAGCATTTCAGAGCACCAAGCAAGGCAATTCATTTTTAAGAAGCTAAGAAGTGTCATGCTATGTCCAAGTGTGGAAAAGTGTCATCACTCCATTATTTCTAAAAGGTGAAGTGTCCAAGAGTTTGTCTACAAGGTCAAGGTAGCATGGGAGACTGACAATAGGAGGCCATCCTTGACTTTAGCAAGGGTTAGAATCTCCACATTTCATTGGCTTTTTATATGCTTCTATACAATACCACAAATCATGAGAGGCTTGACAGCACTATCCTAGAACATAAATACATTGGTGCACTCTAAAGTGATGATAAGCAAGATTCATGAACTTGAGTGTTGAGAGTACCTAATCAGGGTATCTTTTGGGATAACATCCTCCATCCTGCTATGACAAAGTGAGAAGAGCTTAACTAGTTTCCTCTACAACAAAGCACAATTAAGAGTTATTTGAAACTTAAAGCCAAGTCAGTATTAACGAGCAGCCAACTCCAAACTATAACAGAGGGTAAATTCAAGAGTTTGGAGCAATGACTGAAAAAGAGAAAAAGACTGAAAAAGAGAAAAAGTTAATCTCCGAATGCAACAATTGTAAAACTACCAAGCCTGCAGGAAGATTCACATTGGCCAATATGACACAAAGGCTAAATATTTCACATAATTGTTGTCATTTACGTACCTCATTTCTATCAACTGATTTCTCCAATAAAGATGACGTGTTCTCTAATGCAGAGTTCTGAATGTCCATTCCATAAATACATCCCCTGCCTGATTCATCAGCTACCATCTTAAGCAATGCCAATGTATCATGCCCATTGCCACAAGTAGCATCAACCACTGTATCTCCTTTTTGAATGATATTCTTCCAGAGACTTATGCTCAGTAAATAAGAACAAAAGCAGAATAAACATATCAGCACCTAAAAACCAAGTATTTTTGATATTATGATAACATCGAAGCACTTGTTTATGACTTGACTTCTAAGTTATATGCAAACCCAAAACCTAATTAGAACAGAAACAACAATACCTACAGGAAAAAAAGAGAACGAAAAAAACTAGTTATGTCATAAAAAAAAGGATATCAGAAAATAACAGTTAAAAGCATGTTCAGAGAAACAAACATTACAATTTCCTTTCTGAAAAAGCATAAGAACTGCTAGGAAGCTCAGAAATGTTGTCTTTGTGTAAAATTAACTAAGGTGTGGTTTCGAGCCATCAAAACTTAGGTGTGGTTTTGAAATATTTCGGTAATGGATATGTAAAAGTATGATGCTAATATTTTATTTCATTTTGCCCCTGAAGCTGCAGAGTCAAGCATCATGGTTTGTAGGACATTGCTTGGACCAATTTTTGATGCAAAAGATCCGTGAGTACAGGTGTAGAGCATGCTGAAACTGAAGATTAAAATTAAATGACCAGTCAAGTTTTCTCCAATTATGAGGCCCAATAAAAATGGACTTGGTCAGAAAATTTTTCAGGCTACCACACTCAATTGCCACCGTTGTACTTACTCTGTTAAAATTAAATATATTAAAGCAAATAAGCTTCACCAGTAATAAAATAATTAACTGATTACGCAAAGAAGTCCATAATATTCTTTTTCTGAATAATAAAAATTTAAAACTAAAGGAAAAGTGTGGAAAAATATAGATGTTTACTAGTCTTCCTAGTCCCATTATCTAGGTGATTAGATTTTCTGTTACCTAAAAGGCAAGCAATGTTCCTATCAAACCATGAAAGTCATTAAGTCTAGAAAGAATGATGCACCTCCAAAATTAACAAGACCTTGCATGTATCCTATTTAATGGCTTGCGGAACATCACTCTTGAAACTTTATTCATCTTTCTCGGGTGTAATTGGGGTCTGAGTCATTACTGAGGTTTCCACATTACTAAATACTAATTGCCAGGGAAGAAAGCTTCATAGAAAAATAACTCTATATGTAAACAAAATGAAGAATTACAAAAGACCTATTCCCCATCAGTCCAACACTTCTAATCAATTGTGGGACTCATCTCAAGAAGGCTTTTCCCAGTTGAGACACTTGTTAAGACCAAAGGCCTCTGCAATTTATTCTGTATGGCCCATAAGTTATGTGCATTTAATTTTCAATTATAGGATCTCTACATCAGCAAAAAAGAATAAATATTATTAAAGGATCAAAAAATGAAATTATAACTGTCCTACTATCTCCAAATTTTTTACTTGTTATAGATATTCTCTCTCTCTACCCCTAATCTTTATTTATGGTCTCAACAGGGCATGAGAAAATATCAGATAATCTTGGGAGTTCAAACCATCAACATTTTTCCCACCATCTTTCCAAAACCTAACATTATTATACTCTCACACCATACCCAAAATAATCCTAAAAAATTATTTACTTTGTTTATATCCTTCTGAAAGTGGAAACGGTGGGAATGAATTACACCCTTCATTTCTTCTCATGCAGCACCTTTGGCCATCCTTACACACAAATGACTTGAGTTAAAAAAATCCCAAACAAGTTCATGCCCTAGTTGAGTTTTTCTTCCCCTTATTGCAAGAAAAGAAGCTAATAGAGAAGCTTAAACAGAGAAATTATTTGAGCACTTTCTGTAAATCTATAAGAAATTGAAAATGAAAAATAGAAAAAGACATACGGATGGCCTATACCTACGAGTGAGCTACCTCCGTCACTTTTCTCTTGCCAGTGATAAAGCCCATCAAAGCATCCTCTATACCTAAACATTTAGAAAAGAAAAGGTAACAATGTCAAAATTTAAATAGAGACAGAAAGAGAAAGAGAGAGCAAATAAACAAACATATATAACCACAAGGATCCAAGAGAACTCCGAAGTAATTTTTTGTTTGATGACCTTGCAAACACATGTTCCAGTCAATCTACAAACAGATTCCACATATCCATGTTTTGTCAATAACACCTCCAAAACCTTGCCCTTCTCCAAAACCGGCCCCTATCTTCCCCATTTTTCCCCAATTTCTTCATATTTTGCCTTTCTAGTAAAATCTTAAACTGCCATTAATCATGGCATTGGCCATTCTGAAACCCAAAATTTGAAGTTTCGGCTGAACCTAATCCATTACAACCAAGACCAGTCCGAAGATAATTGAAATATTCAGCCTTGTCCGAGTTTCAACAGTTTCAGCCGAAACTGACAAACTGATATTTTTTTAATATTTGTAATTAACAAATATAAGTTCAATTTTTTCTATGATTTCTAAAATTTATTAGTACCATTCAATCCCATATTTGTCGAAGGCTTTAATGATCTAAATTTATGTTATTTTTTGCTAAGCTTTGTTATAGCGGGCAAGATACAATTTTCATGTGTGTCATTACTAGATAAAAAACATGGTGCATTCCTATGGTTTGCTTTTTCTACTTAACTGGGTTTTCTTTTCTCTTCTTTCAGAAAAAAATGATATATTAAGATGAAATAGTGAAATAAAACAGGTTTTTTAGACTGATTGATTTTTTCTTACTTAAATGAATTGTGAAAATGGAATATAACAAAACTTGTCAAATGGTTTTTTGCTTGCTTAGATGAGTAATTAAAATGAAATAAAAAAAATATGCTTAGAAAAAGTTTGGTTAAATGTAAAAATTAGAGTGAATATGAGAAATTGTTAAGATAGAAGATACTATAGGAAATTTTTTATAAAAAAAAAGAAAAAGTGTCAAATAATTATAAAAATTAGAAAAAAACATCAATATATTTAATGCATTAAGCCTTAAAAAAGTTTAATTCAACATAAAACTACCTAAATTATACAAATTATGATCCTAAATAACTCAAAACAAAAATGAAATGATGCGAAGTAACTTTTCTTGATTTTTCTATTTTTATTTTTTTTGGATTTTCTGACTTTTTTGACTGAAACTCTATCTAGATGATTGAAGCCGAAATTGACACTGAGTTTAGAACCAACTAAAACATTTGTTTTCTCCCTTCTCATTGTCCCATAACATGCGTCTTTTCCCCTTCATCTCATTATGTCTCTTTTTGAGGAAGAATGTGGAAGACCAAATGTGAAGTCTTGTGAAAATTTATCTTGCTAACAAGTTTTCTATGTAGAAGACCAAATGTGAAGTCCTGTGAAAATTTATCTTACTAACAAGTTTTCTAGGAGTCTTTCATTTGTATAGTTTTGCTTATCTTACAATATATTGGATGTATTTTTTTCCCTTCTTAAGAGTGGTTGGTCCAAGTCTATTTTTATGTCAACATTTTTCAGTAACAAAAGGAATTTGCATGGACATTTTACTGTTGTTTGGTATTATTGTCGGGCCTATAAGCAAACATAATAAACAAACTAAGCCCAAGTTTTGGATGATCAAGTTTGATATTGACAAAATCTGATACAATTCGCTTATAATATGTGATATTGCATAGTAATACAAAAACTTGATCAGTCCTGGTCACCCCCCCCCCTCCTTTTCTCAAAATGAACCAAGAGTTCTTCCTACGTGCCTGATACCGACTTACCCTGGCCTCCTCTATTGCTGATTCTTCATCCCTGGTTACAACCAATCAACCACCTCAAACCACTAGCCACCTCTCCTCACTACAAGTCCCTATCTTTTTCCCTTTCTCCTAATACTCTCCCTATCTTTCTCCTTCACTTCCTTTTTTTTCCAGCCACCACCACCTTATAGAGCCATGTCCCTTTGCTACTAACCCCAACCAAGCCATCAGCCTCCTATGCCCTGACCCACCTTTAATCCCTCCCATGCCCTCTCACCCCAACTCCTTGGATCTTTGGTATGCTCTCTCCTCCCTCCTTTCTTGTTATCAATTTATTTTCAGTTATTTCTGTCAACTTCTATCATTGTCAACCTATCAGATCGGGTTTGGTTGAGTTTGCTAATAAATGGATGTAGAAAGACCTTGATCCAACATGAACTCTAGCCGTTAACAATCAATCAGCTATAATTATTGTAGCACCTTTCATGAATGATTTTGTATGAAGTGACTACATAAACTAATGAATGTTGTGTTACTTAATTATCTAATATTATCACATTGTAAATTATAAAATTCCAAAGTTTTGGTGAATTCTTCTTTTTTTTTCAAATTTTGAATATTCTCCCCATGCAATTATTTCTTATTCACGAAAGTGCTATTATGTTAGGCCATTTGAGACAGGCCTAATATAACATACTATAGTTAGGAGCTATTTTTCTTTTTTTCCAAAGAAACACAATCTTTTATCCACAAAAAAAAAAAATCAATCCATTTTGGTATTACTAAAACATACTAAACTAACAGAGAATTTATCATGCTAGTAAGTGACATATTTAAGAAGGAAATAAGGCATCCATCTGCAATTAGAAGGCTCGAAGCATATATTTTAGCATTTAGAAACCTTAATTCAGGATAACAAAAATAAAGTTTGTAGCTCAATTTGCTGTCCTCCATCTTTGAAATAAAAGTGTGCATGTCAAAGGCTTATATTGGAATACAAGTGTTCATGGAGTCAAATTGCAAACTTCATTTATCTCACTTAGGCCTTTATTATGCTCTTCAAGAATGTACTCAACAATAACGATAATGATAACAACAATGTATAGCTTAAATTAAAAAGGAATGTCATGCTTTAATTTTGCAAATCCAATTGTGTCTTGCTTCGATGCGGAACTCATCTCGCCATGGTCGACGGAACCATCCCGAACCGTACAGGTGGCTTACCGGGACGGTTCAAGCAACCAAACCAAGACACCGTCGCTAGAGGAGGAGAAGAAAGAAAAAGAGGAAAAGAAAGAGAGCAGAGGAGGGAGGGAGAGGGAGAGGAAGGAAGAGAGGCCAGATCGAGGCCGGCCGACAGAGGCCAGGGAGCCTTTGCGCGGAGGTGGAGGACGAAGAGAGCGAAGGCGGCACTCCACCTCCGGTCCCTTGTTTCGTTCGAAACAAGGGCCGGAGGAGCCCCTTTTATTTTTGTTTTGAAGTTGAAGTCGGCAAACCCATTGCCGACTTCACTTAATTTTTTTTAATATTTTTTTAATTTTGCGATATTTAAGTGAAGTCGGCAAATAATTTGCCTTATTTGCCGACTTCACTTAAAAATTGCGAACTTTTTTAGCGGTCAGACCTCTGTTTTGAACGAAATAGGGACCCAGACGCGGCCTCCGTCTCCTACTCGAGCACCGGCCTCCACTCTTCCTCCCTCTCTCCCCCTTCTCTCTCTCTTTTCCTTTCTCCCATTCGCTCTCTCCCTTGCCTCCTCTTCTATGTCGGTATAAGTCCGGCACGGCACGTCATGGCGTAAGCCCATACCGACTCGTGTCGTCAGGCAACCGATATGGTGCCCAGTACTAGCACAGCAGACTGTGCATCTCCCCCTCTGTAACTCTCACATAGACTACATCAACTTGCAAATATACTTGCTCCCATCTTCCTCTTTCATTGTCTCTCTTCTCCATCTTTATTTGTAGGGATGTCAATGGGGCAGATTCATTGCAATAAGTGAAAAAACCGAAACCAAAATCAAAATTCACTAACAGCTTCCGAAATCGAAACTGAAACCAAATGGTTTTTGAAATAAAAAATTATAACCGCCACCAAAAAAGAACCGCAAAACCGAAACCAAAGCTGAAAAACCGAAAACCGTTTAACTTTTCTTATTCATTTTGAAAATGTTCACATATAAATAACCAAATTAAAGATATCATCCATAATTTTGATAATATGATTCATACCAACTCATCTAATAAATATAACCGAAAATAATAACATAGCCATCCAACAAACTCAATAATTCAAAAATAATAATAAGACCATCCAACAAACACAATAATCCAAGTTAAAAACAAGTCCAACTACCTCAAAGAAAACATAATAATAAACTTTCCAATACAAGTGAATTTTGATGCACAATCCAACTCTCCATTGTCTTCACCAATCAATGAATATATTATGCCTAAGAAAAGAAAAAAAACACAAAAAACAAGCTCAATTAATAATTTATCTAACGGACGGTCCAAATTGAGTGTGAGAGAGGGCTAAAAGTATCAAATGGCCATTCTCATAAAGTTAGTAATATTGATTCATACTAAATATAAAAGGTATTAAGGATATTAAATATTGGGTATGTTTGGTTTCAGGCTAGGCTTTAGGTACGATGACAGATTCAGTGTTGGGTTCGATTTTGGACCAAGAAATCACCAAAATCATAACCAAAATAATTTTTCATTTTCAGTATTGGGTTCGATTATGGATCAGGGAATCACCAAAATCGTAACTGAAATGATTTTTCATTTTTAAAACCATCACCAAAACCATCCCTATTTAATTTCAATTAAAACCACCTCGTTCGGTTCAGGGATGAGTTAAATACTCAGATACTTGTCCCTGTTGACATCCCTATTCATTCTCCCTCTCTGACTCTCCTCTCTCCAAATCCTTCTCCTTCCTCTCTCTCTAGCTCCTCTAGGGATGTCAACAAGGCCCGATACCCAAATAATTTGCCCATCCCTGAACCAAATGAAATGATTTTAACTGAAATTAAATGGGGATGGTTTCGGTGATGGGTTTAAAAATTAAAAACCCATCCCTACTGACATTCCTATTCATTCTCCCTCTCTCCAACTCTCCTCTCTCCAATTGCTTCTCCTTCCTCTCGCTAGCTCCTCTAGGGATGTCAACAAGGACCGATACCTAAATATTTTACTCGTCCCCAAACCAAACAGCGCAGTTTTAATCAAAATTAAATAGGAATTATTGCAGTGATTGGTTTAAAAATTAAAAACTATTGGGTTTCGGTTTCAATTACGATTTTGGTAATTCTCCGACCCGAAACCGAACCCAACACCGAACCTGAAATTGAACATACCCGATATTTAACACCATTTATATTTAGTTTAAATCCAAATTACTAACTCTATAAGAATGACCATCAGATAATCCTAGCCCCCTATCCCATTCAATTTGGACCGTTCATTAGATAAATTATTAATTGATTTTTTTTTCTAGTATTTTTTTCCTTTTCTTATGCATAATATGTTCGTGCATTGGTGAAAGCAAAATGAAGAATTGGATTGTTCATCAAAATTAACTTGCATTGAAAACTTTATCATTATGTTTTCTTTGATATAGTTGGATTTAATTTTAACTTGGATTATTGTGTTTGTTGAATGCTTGTATTATTATTTTTGAATTATTGAGTTTGTTGGATGGTTATATTATGATTTTTGGTTATATTTATTAAATAAGTTGGTATGAATTATATTATAAAAATTATGGATGATATCTATAATTTGGTTATTTACATATGAAAATTTTGAAATAAATAAAAAAATTAAACGATTTTCAGTTTTTTGGTTTTGTGGGTTTTTTCAGTGGGTTATAGTTTTCTATTTCAAAAACCATTCGATTTTGGTTTCGACTTTGAAGGATAGTAGTGGATTTCGGTTTCGATTTTGATTTTTTCACTAACTGCACTGAATCCGCCCTATTGATATCCCTAAGTTCCTCTCCTCGCTCTGCTACACCATGGGACTCACATCCATCTCACTATTACCACCAGCGATTGCCGAACTAATCCCAACCAAATGGTTTGGCTTGTATTGACTGAACCGACGCCAAGTTAGAACGGTTGAGAGGGTCGGATTGATTCAGTTATAAAATCTCTCCTCCACCCTCAGTTGGTTATAAAACCCCTCCACTCTCAGTTCGATGTCTTCAATCGCACTCCCCCTCCCGTTTGTGATGCTTAGAGAGCACCCCTACTCCCCATCTCCAATTCGAGGGTTTCGATGGTTCAAGGTTGTCGAATGTTACTCACTCCCTCCTCGATCGCCACCAGTATGCACGCTCCCTCTCTCTCTCTCGCTCCGCTAGGGTTAGGGTTAGGCTTTAGCCCTTGGCCCTCTGCTTCTTTGTCTAGTCACCCACTCCTCCCCTTTCTCGATAAGCCTCCCCCTTTTCTCCCTCCCTCCCCCTCTCCCTTTCCCTCCCTCTCTCTCCATCTCTCCTTTTCTCTCTCACCCCCTTCCTCTCCCTATTTTTGGCATGCCTCAGAACAACATGTATGAATCCGTGCCATACCAAACTAGCTAGTACGATCTCTGGTACAGGTTTGATGAATTTTGATTGCCACATTTGATTTTATTGTTACAATGATGGAGATAGTTGTTAATTTTTCCTTTTAAAGAGAGAATAAAGGGAAAGCACCTATCTTGCTTAAAACACTAAGAAACTAAGACCAACCACGGACTTGGAGTACCTCAAGTAGTGACCTCATACAAATGCATGAGGAACTACATCATATAAGGAGGCAATCTACAATCACAAACATAACTAAGGAATTTCTATCCAAAAAAAGATAGGAATAAGTTTTTTTTAAAAAAAACATAAACCAGCATGCATGGAGGCCCAAAAACAGAGCCTCCCCAACACCATGACAAAAAATTTTGCACATTAATATAGTATCCATACACATAATAGCAAGAGATAAAATCCAAAATCAGAGAAAATAATATCAATCCTTCCACAGCAAGTCATGGTCAAACCATCAGAGTTAGAAAGTTAAAATTCTTTGAAAACTTCAAAAGATTGTATTGGTTTTAGGTATTGGTTGGAAACAATATGGGTTCAATTCGGATTGAAGTTGTATCATAGTGCTTTTTTTTTTTTGGGGGGGGGGGGGGGGGGGGGGGC
>JAOXJJ010000069.1:17138970-17150999 GCA_025769935.1 Phoenix roebelenii | reverse complement strand
GGATTAAGGACTTTCCAAGATGGGAAGGAAAAAGAGTGTTGAAGGGAGTGTTAGGTGGGCTAGGTTTTTTATGAAGAGATAGAAGCAAGCAAGGAGAGAGCAAGAGAGGGGAAAGGACAAAGAGACTGTGACTTTCTCTATGAGAGAGAAAGTGACAGTGGAGATTGCACTCAAGGTTATATTTGGAATAGGAAAACATTTTTTACTAGGAAAATGAGGGGGTCCAGCCTCCCCAGAACCATGACGATTCTTAATTAGCTTCATCCAATAGGGGGGTTGTGAAGCCAGTGTGGTAAAGTTAGGCATGGCTTACATGCTTTTCTCATTCAGTGAAATTAATACATATATATACACATACAGTCAAATTATAGACTAATTCATGCAAAAACAAGCACAGAAATTACATATAATAAGAAAAAAGAATGGTAACACCATCACTAGAATTTCTCTTCTCGTAAGAAAAGAAACTATAAACATGAACACAAAACAATCCAACCTCTTTGCAATAAAAGGGCGAAATACATTCAACTAAATCCAGTACTGCACCAAAGCAAATATTCCCAGATGCAAGACTCCATGTAGTGGACCTCTCAGAAATATAAATATCACAAAGAATTTCATACCACATTCTCGGATTCCACATCATTTACACTTTCTTGAAGGGGCGGGAGGGAGAGAGGAAGGAAGGGAGAGAGAGGGGGAGAAATACGGTGAAATGAGAAGGGTGTGGGCTGCATACTGAAACGGTAGAATATCAGAGCCTGATTGGGTAACTGGCGTGATACTGAAAAACAAACTAATCATAAGAAAGAGAGCAGTGCAATTATAATCTGATTGAAAAAATGATCTCAATGATCGTTAAGCTAAAAGTGATTGCGGCGCCGGGATAAAATGAATTAAATTCAGCAATTAATTGCCAGTTTCAGAATTTAAACTAAGATCGGCAAAAACAAAATCAGTTCAAACAGGTTCATTCAGGCATTTGGTTTGCCGGTTCTAACCTTTGCCACCTTCAATTTGTAAATGATAAAAAAAATCTAAGATAATAGTGGCAATTTAAGAAAAAAACTGCATTATTCGTCGATATAATGTTTAAAAGCGCGAAAAAGGATGTATATATTACCACTTATGGGGCACGATTTGTCGGCCGATGCCATTGAGGAACTCGCACATCCAACGGCACTGCTCCGGGCTACTCCTGCCAAGCTCGTCGAGATCTGGGACTTGAGAAGGATTCTTCGACGAGGAGGAGAGCGAGGAGACAGAGAAGGAATTATCCGGAAGGGAGGCGATATTAGGGTTAGGGTTTCCATGAGATTACGAAGGGAGGGAAGTCGCAGGGACGACAGGCCCATCATCTCCCTTGGCGGAGGAAGATAAGAATGGAACCATTGGTTCTATGCGCGAGCAGACCTCCGCACGTGCGTACCAAAAAAAAAAAAAACATTAGACAGACATTGTACATGACAACTATTTTATGAATAAGAATGTCAATTTACTCCATCCTTGAGAACTTGGTCCAAACTTAATTGTGTGGATTTTATTTGATCCATCTAAACTTGATCTTGATTCCAAAACCCACAGTTGATCCACAGTAGCTGCGAGTAATTAATGATCAAACTAGTCCCAAACCCAACCCAAATGTATATAACTCCACTAATTCTCTCTCCACCTTTTCTCCTAATCACTTCACTCGGTCACCCCATGACCCTCATCGTCCCGGTTATCTCCTATCTTTCCAATTCCAAACTCTAGCCATAGTGCCTCACCCACTCTCCTCCTTAATTTCCAATTCCAAACTCTAGCCATAGTGCATCACCCACTCTCCTCCTTAAGTTGATCGAATGCTAAACGATCTGTCACTTCCCGTATATACTTATATTTTTTTTATTTATTTGATTTGTATAAAAAAATTGTAATTTTATTTGTCCCGATCTGTCCAACTCGCTCTACCTAATTCTACCTGCCCCATCCCATCCTAAGGTGGGTATAGAGTCGGTATAAGTACATAATTTCTAATTGCTAGATAAGTACAGATAGTAGCCTACCCAACTAATACCTAACTTGTGGCCATCCCCATTTATGAGTACCACTATTGCCTGACAATGACCCTTTCATTTCAAAGTTTCAAATAAGGTGTTATCTCGTTATAATGCCCCCATTAAAACTATTGTTAATCATTATAATGATTATAATAGTCATTATTTATCTCTAGTTGGGATGGTAGAACCAATGAAAAGGATACGCGGTGCGTCTTTCGTGCATATAGGCAAGAGAAAGCTACGTACATGAGTAGGTCTAACCTTGGGTTTTTGTGACTCAAACCTGCTGATGTTTTTTTAGAAGTGTCAAAAAAAAATTAGTGCCTAAACTTTACGGTGCTTTTAGAAAGCATCGAAAGTAAATGATGCTCTGAAGAATCATTAAGTAAAACTTGATTGGTAATGTATTTTAGTACCATTTCTTAGTGACGCCTAAAAGTATCGTTCCTTAGTGATGCTTAAAAGCACTAATAAAGATGTGCCATGCAACAAAATCAGAATACTTCATGATACTTTTAAAAAGTGTGTTCATTAGTGATGCTTGAAAGCATTTCTCGCTAAAAAAAAACGACATAAAAGGCAGGCATCGTAAACTTTGGTTTTCATGCTTGCATTGTTGACATTTCTTCGATACTTTCCATAGCATCGGGGAGTTATGTTGTGACACTTATAAACACCGGCGAATGACTTAAAAAGTGTTAGTTTTTAGATTTTTTTTGTAGTGTTTTATACCTAAAAATTCAAAATTCAGCACACAAGATGGAGAGAGGATTCTATTGTTGACATCACAAATTTGTACATGGAGAGAATGTTTGTAGATTGTATAATACTCTTTAATTCAATAAGCTTGATCATTGTTGAGGTGTAGGTAGTAATTGGATAGATAGAAGTTGAAAGATGGCAGAGTAAAGATGAACTAAGATACAATTCAATATTTTAATTTAATAATAGAATAAATAAAATATTGGTTTAAGCTATTCAACTCGTAACTAGGGGTTCAAAGGAAAACAATTTATATTGTCAAAAATTTAAAGATCTAAGTTTTGATGCATGTGTATGCCTTGGATCTTCATACAATATTAAATGTTTAAATGGTTGATGCCGTCTAGAGTGATTAAAGGTTTAAATTAAGTTGCACATGCTTATTAAAAGAATTATTATGAAGCACTTTCTTGTTAATTTTTATAAAAGAGTTACTTTTTTAATTGTTTAGTGTCTACTAAACATATAATGGAATGAGTTACATCTTTGTATCTCTCCTCTACATGGAAAATAGAACTACATTGATATTGTCAATGCCATGGGGAGATTGACTAGGAATACCGATAACCTAAACAATTTCATTTAACACATTTAGAAAGACTTTTTGCATATTTTAAAGGAATCCTTGATTATTTTCTTCTCTACATTGGTTACTGCAAAATTGTGGAGAGGGTAATACCAATGTCTTTTGAGTAACTGATTCCTTTAATATCAAATCAATACTTAGATAACTTTTTTTCCTTCTTGATAGTGTCATTATGGCTCGGGGATCTTTCAGGCAAATGATATTTTGAGGCACCATGGAAGTCTAAATGATTGTTGCAGATGCTACTTTCTCTACATAGAAAATCAAGAATCTTTTCATCTAATTCTCCTTTGATCCCAAAACCCATTTATCGGTCCAAATATATCATAATAGGAAAAGCATGATTTAACAAATCAAAAGACTACAAACAAAAAAACAAGTCTACGCATTCAATTAAGATGCAAATTTGAGATAGTCCAAAAGATACTTTATAATGTCAAAAAAGTTTGATAAGTCATATAAGAATTTAGTAGACCAATTGACTAAAACTCTATCTATAAATAGAATCTTAGAATGCTAAAGTAGGATGGGGCATAAGCCCATCGCGTGGCCTTTGACAGTAATGCTAAATAGCCGAAGGGGATAGCTACTGGCACACCAGATGATTGTTCCCCATTAGTAAGTAGGGTTACAGAATAAGACATAGAGTTTGGCTTGTACTCTTTGTTCTCCTCATCTGAGAGGGCTATGGTGAAGGTTCTGGTTTGCCTGTACGAATACATCCAATAAAATCAGAAAATACAAGTTTACTAAGTGCCCAAGACAACTTCCCCTCTTTTGACCATAAGATATACCCTGAGTAGTTAGCTGTGTAGGTAGCCACCCAGTCTGCAGCTCCATTGGCCTTTTTAAATGAATGCTTGGCTTGAAAGACCACTCCATCTCTCGTCATCATCCGGCTTTTTCGGAGCAAATGGTGGTTCGTGCTCACATCCCTCAGATCCTCCCTAGTTTAATTGATCACTGTGGCTGAATTGAATTTTAATTGTTTCTTTATTTTTTATTTTTAACCTTTGTCAACCGAGTTTATTTTTTGCTCCTCTCATCAAATCTTTTCTCAACCAAATGCAAAGAAGGATGGCACAATAATGGCAACACCTCACACCCATCCAGGAGAAGGACAAGCATCACATCCTCGCGACCGCCAAACTTCCCTTTAATATAGAAGAATAAATTATGGTGGGAAAGAGGCGTGATATGGAAGTGAATGATTAAATTTTGAAAAGAATCTAATTAATTTGGAACAAATTTAAGTTTTCATTATTTTTTGTTCTACTTAAAATTGAAACAAAATCTAAGTTTTGGCGGGGATTTGGGAATGAAGATAGTATGAGAAAGAATTATAGAGAGCATCGAGAAAAATTACAAATCCAAACATAGATAAAAGGAAATAATGTAAGCTATCTAGCCAACCTTGCTATATTCCTAAAGTTTTAAATACTACATGGATAGTACGTGTGCATATGGGGTTTTCAGATCTGAATAATAATACATGAGTTCAATCCATTAAGAATTAGATTCTAAATATAGAATCCGACTTCAATTCAATAAGATTATCAAAAATTTATATCGGATCCGTAGGTGAGTTATCGAGTTTTCTAGTAGTATTTACACCTCTAGAGCTAAGTGGCTTGGCATCCAATTTTGATAACTAAGCACTTCTGCTACTTGTCGAGAGGAGATTGGCATACTACTCACTAGATGCCCCAAAGAGTTTTTTTTTTTCTTTCCTGATTACATTGTCGGGCATTGAAGCATTACTTTAAAGTTATTAACTCGCAAATAAAATTAATTTCTCTGACATTTCAAATTGTAATTAATTAAAAAAAATGTAAGGATAGTGATACCAGTCTTGTTATGTATTTTTCTATTGTTCTATAGAGGAACTCGGCTACTGTCATCAGTTGGATCTGGAGCCTTAGGGGCAATAGTTGGGTCTACCCATTGCTGCGAGACATTTGGACTATAATGAGGAATGGCAGGGTCTTTCAGGCCAAGCATATGTTCCGTGAAATTAATGGAGTTGCGAATTGGATGGCTACTTATATAGCCAGCAATTTTGGTAGCACTTTATGGGCTGGCGATTGAGAGTTACCTTTGGCACTCTGAAGCATTTTATTTTTTAATTTTATTAAATATATTTGTGCTCCTCAAGTATGATCAACCGTCTTAGCTATATATATAAAAAAAATACAGCTTTCCCATTTCCCTTTTCTTTTTTTTTATAAAAGCTTTTGCGTCGCGACAGGTTTCCATATCAGAACAAGAACGGGAATGAAGTGAAAGGCCCAGAAGGCTTCAGATAGAAGGATGCCGGAGTAGAGCCTTGCTCTCCGCTGTGATCGGTTCCATCACGTATGGCGAACCTGCCCCCTTCCCTCTCTATAAGCTCTTCCTTCGGGGGATCTGCCCCTTCCTCTCCGGCAGCCGCCGGCAGCGGCAGTGCCGCCACCCAAGCCACCAAGGATCGGAAAATGGCCTCTGCGGAGCAGTTGGTTCTGGATCTCTGTGATCCCGAGCTAAGAGAGAATGCCCTCCTCGATCTCTCCAAGGTTAGCCTCGTTCCTCCCTCTCTCCTGTCGTCTTTTATATATTTAGTTTTTTTAGAAAAAATGGACTGTTTTTTTCTTTGTTGTGATCAGTAATCTATGACAAGGTCATTTCATTTCTTCTCCCTTCTCTGATTCTGTTACCTCTTATGCATGAAAGGATTTTGTAGAAAAAGTCGGTTATTTTTTTTTTTGTGATAGCTCACCTAATTAGGTTCCGGAACCGTTCTCTTCTCTTTTTGCATTTATTTCTTTTGTGCTTATGAATTTTGGGAAAAAAATGTTTCCTTTGGTGTTCACTTACAAAAAGCTGTTTCCTTTTGTGATCAGTAACTCTCCGTGCTTCTCCCTTTCTATTATCTCTTATAGAGTTAGGATTTTGAGAAAATTTTCTTCTTGTGGCCACTAGTAACGATTTTTCATGGAAATGATGGTAAGAGTAGTTGCTTTCTGATAGAATAATATATCTATTTCGAGAAGTTTTTTTTTAATGATTTGTCTCTTATTTTGATAAGTATATACACCACATTCTGATCTTTATTGAGAGCAGACAACTTGGTTTACTTGTATGGCAGAAGAGAGAGATATTTCAAGATCTAGCACCGCTATTGTGGAATTCCTATGGCACAATAGCGGCACTGCTTCAGGTATGTGCCCAATGGGAGTTGTGTAGTGTTGTTAATATGGATAATTATGGTGTGTATAATTTACCTTTTTAGTTTTTTTACGTCCTCTTTCATCGTCTCTCTTTTCCTACTGTGATATGAATTACTGGAGATTTTTTCAATATGTTTATTGGGTTATGAGCTGCGCTTATGGTATTAGATAAATCTCGATAAAACTGGATCATATTTTGCCTGTGGGCTTATGATTGACGATCAACACTGAATAGAATCTTGTAGCCTATTTTCTGGTTACTTTGGGTGATAAATCTTGTGGCCTATTTTTCTGGTTACCTAGGGTGATAAATTGTTTTGTTTGGTGGCTTCACTCTGGGGTTTCATCTATATCCTTCAGTAATGAGACGACTTTTTCTCTAGTACTAAAGGAAGCATTTTTTTTATTCATTCCAGTGGAAGTTAATTGTCAGATTATGATGAGGTTTACTTGACAAGTCATCATCTTGTTTGAAGAATGCATTAGCGAGTCCCAGAATGACATCAAAGCATGTATTGTTCAATTAATCTCATGTGAACGAGCTGATTTTGTGGTTCACAAGGATCATTTCTTCTGGTAACTCCTTTGGAAATATAGATGTTGTCAGAATAGATTGAACATGGTAATATGTGAAGCTAGTGCTGAATATCAGGGCGACTTCTTTACTTGTATTAGATGTTAGAGTGTAGATGTCTGTTTTTTCCAAACATAAAGTCCAAAGCAAGAAATTATTTTATTTTCTTTTGGTCGAAGATAATTTGCTTTTATTTTTAGAAAGTACTAGAAAATAATGATTTTCAAACACTACGATGCAACACTTAAAGGAAGAGAGAGAGAAGGATAAAATGAGGTAGGTTAAAACAATGATGTCCTTGTAATAGCATCTGACCACCTTTATCGTAGATAATTGAAAATCATCACCTATATAAATCCTTAATTTTTCCTTTTTAACATTGGTAAGACATCACTTTATCCTTTAATGCTATAACAATCCGCAATTCTGCTAATTCTTGCTTTCTTTTGTCCTACTCTTAGAAACAGGGATCATTGAATCACACCATTCAACTCATTTTATAAGACGCTCATGCTCGACCTCTCTGTACATGACCACAAGCTAGTTATACGAGTCATCTTTTATGTCTAACCACATTGATTGTTAATTGTGGAAAATCTCTAGTTTGTAGGATGGCCTTCATTAAGCAAATTCTGTTGGAGTTTAACATAATAACTTAGGAGACTTGGATACAATTTGAAATCCCGAATGGAGCATATTTTATTATGAGTATGCTGCTTTGGACTAATAAGACTTTGCTATTCTTCTTAGCCCCTGTCAGAGATCAGGAAGGAGGAGGAGTCTTCCTCCTCCTTGGACTCGACCTATTTGGATTTGTGAAAGAGCCTTTGGTTCTTGCTTCTAGTAGTAGGCCAGACCAATGGCTTAGGCCAAACCACATACTAACTAGGCTGGTCGATGAACTAGGCCAAGTTGGATTAGGCGGCCAATGGGCCGGGCCTCACAGTGGACTTTGGCGCAAAAGTAAAGTTGGTTAATTATGACTTGGGTGCTATGAGTTCTAAATATAGGAACATCCTCTCCACACGTGGTGTTAAGCTGCATACATTCGACCGTTCTCAGACTCTGTAGGGGTTAGATGCAGAGAAGATTTGTCTAAAACATCAATAATAATTGAAGATTTGCTGCTACAGTACAACACCATGCATCCACACACGTGCATGCATGCATGCATATATTTTTCAATATTTTCATTCTGTTACTACATCTCAATGCAAATGAGTTACTCATTCTTACATTTTGCCTTCATTATTTGCAGGAGATAGTTTCAATATACCCTGCTCTTTCGCCCCCAACCCTGTCACCGGCAGCATCTAACCGAGTTTGCAATGCGCTTGCTCTTCTTCAGGTCAAATGTTCAGTTAATCTATGTATACAACTACAGTAGATTTTCTAATCTTTGTTAAAGAAGCCAAAGTTCCACATCAATGCCTGTTTGTTTTGATCATAACTCCATATTCAGTTAGTCTGAGGTTAATGATGATATAAATATCAGGGACATCAATAATGCTAAATCTTGAAAGTCACAATGAGAATTATCAGAAGTAGCCTTTCCTGCTATCTCAAGAAGCTTTCTGGTGAAGTTCTAGTGCTACTTGAAGATGATAAGTTAATTTTAAAGAAACTGTAACTGCAATTTTTACTACCAGCCATTTTTCCTTCCGCTGGAGTCAGATCTATGGGTGAAAGCCTGATCATCAAAATTCGGAAACATTCCATGACTGATTGTCAAGCTGAGTCCAGCTCGTATGATTGGTGCTGAACAGCTGGTCAATGGTACTTTATGCAAGAGAGAGGCCTTCCATGAAACTTAAGAACTATAATGTGTGTGATGAGAAGGATACCTTACTAATTACGTGGATTTTCCTAAACTTGGAAAATGTCTAGACAAAAGGAGGCAAGGTTTGACATACTGAGATGCATTCAAATCTCAAACAGATATACAGCTGCACATCATATTCATCATTTCTCTCTAGTACAGGAAAATGTACTGTGAAAAATCTATTTGAGGTCACATTTTTCCCTAGGTCTTTCCTTATGTTTCTTCTGCCTGTAAAGTTTACTTGTACATTATCCTATTAGTCGAAGTTCACGTATAAAACACTGATACTGAAAATGATTAGCAGTGATAAAAAGAATCAGTCACCTAAATTGACATTCAGAAAAAAAATATTCCCACCTTTACTAAAGTGCGTCAGCTAGGTATTGTAACATATTTTCCCTGATTGTTCTTTGTGTTGCTATAATTACGTGGATTTTCCTAAACTTGGAAAATGTCTAGACAAAAGGAGGCAAGGTTTGACATACTGAGATGCATTCAAATCTCAAACAGATATACAGCTGCACATCATATTCATCATTTCTCTCTAGTACAGGAAAATGTACTGTGAAAAATCTATTTGAGGTCACATTTTTCCCTAGGTCTTTCCTTATGTTTCTTCTGCCTGTAAAGTTTACTTGTACATTATCCTATTAGTCGAAGTTCACGTATAAAACACTGATACTGAAAATGATTAGCAGTGATAAAAGGAATCAGTCACCTAAATTGACATTCAGAAAAAAAATATTCCCACCTTTATTAAAGTGCGTCAGCTAGGTATTGTAACATATTTTCCCTGATTGTTCTTTGTGTTGCTATAATGATCATTCAAATTGCAAGATGGCCACTTTTGCCTTTGTCATCCTTGTGTTTGCATGTCTTAGGCTTGGTAAACTTTTTGTTCTATTCTGCAGTGAGATATGCAATGCATATGCAGCACGCACTAAAAAAAGTCATGTGGTTTCCATGAGCATTTGTCTGCTTGCTTCTTGTTGAGTTAACTTCATAATTAATTCAGCTCTTTTTTTTTTTAAATACAATGGCTCATACATTATTCTATTTTTTATTGCTGCGAAATTGCTTCTTGGAATTTTATATAATAACATATTGACATTGCCAGTTTATGTATTTGGATATCTGAAACTATTTCTTTTTGGTTTCCATGCAGTGCGTTGCATCACATCCAGATACTAGGATTCTTTTCTTAAATGGTAATCCATACTTTTCTTAGTTCGTGTATGATGCACTCCTGTAGGAGCTCAATGTGGTTAAGTCTATCTCATATTTTGTTTATTATCAGAGCTTAAGTGTTTTTTAATGCTTCATGCATTCTTATGCATAATAATGCATTCTTTGATTTTAGGAGGGAATCTCTGTGGCTCAAATGACTATTGATTTTACTTACGATAAAAGATCCCCTTAGATTTACAAGAATGCCTTATTATTGAGTAAATGTTGGTCCTAGAATTTTCGCCATATTTGAGATTAATAGCGTCATGATATTTTGCCATGCTCATTCTATATCTTTATTTTTTATTTGATTATTATTGAATTCCAAAATAAAGGCATTCATGCAGGTATATGATTGAGTCTGCCATCATGATCATCATCTACTTCACTTATTCTAGATGTATGCAAGGTCCACATTTTTTTGTTAAAGATGCTTGATTAAGAACTGCCCTTAGTTTCAGCTTTGAATAGTGGTGGAGCATGTGATCTCATCTTTTTAGTGACTGCATGCTATCATTCGCCTCCTAACCTCTTGTCAAAGGGTTGTGCGAACATCCAACAGCTGGCCTCCCTCCCTTATTAGTGCAGCTATTGGATATCTTGCACTGTGAGCTTTAGCTCCTCTTTCATTTGCACTATTTAACTTCTTGGACCTATTTTTTGGTCAAATCCTGCTTGTTCTTCCAACATGTGTCTGCATTTAAATCTTCAAAATTTATTAAAGTCCACCAGAAAAAGAAAATAAAATTGTTCATTAATCTCTGTTTTAATATGATAGTTGTTACCATCAATGTTAAGATTATATTAATGATAATTTTTGTATTGTCTTCTTTTTTTTTGCAGCTCACATACCTTTGTATCTGTACCCTTTTTTAAATACCACTAGCAAAACAAGGCCATTCGAGTATTTGAGACTTACCAGCTTGGGAGTTATTGGTGCTCTTGTGAAGGTACTTCTGCTCCTACACTTTATCAGTACACATGTTATAATAAGCAAAAAATCGCTGTATTTCTGTCATCCACATGCAGAGTCAATTCCTGACATGTTGCTTTGTTATTTGTGTATCTCACTTTCATATCCATATTTGGTTATAGCTCTTTTCCTCTCCAAAGTTTATGGCACGCACTGAAAATTTTTATTGGTCTAATCAGCATTGCTAATTAAAAGATGGCCCTTGTTCCTGCTTGAGCTGGCAAAGAATAGTTAGCCACCAGACAAACTCATGCCAATTTATACAGTTTGTAGATCGAAAATTTGTATCCGACCCTAATAGTATTGGTCAATCTATTAGTGATTTTTCCTTTGTGGGCGTTTTTATAGGTGAAATTGGTGAATGAATATAAGTTGGAAATGAAAGCAACAAAAAGAAGCAAGGATCTACAGAATTATGGGAAGCCTATTGGGCAAAAAAATGTTAGGAATGTGAACAATACAATAAAATCTTGCAAAAGTTTAGGCATATGAATAACAGAGGAAATGAGGAAATATGCTTTACTTTTATACCCATTTAGCAATAATCTCCTCATGCTTACGCCCATTTCCTAATATTTGCCCTCCTATGTCATGATGTGAAGAAAGGAAATTAAGTTTTCATACCATCTTTCCCTTGATTTTTCTTTTTGTTGCTGGAAATTGGACCCGGGGGTGATCACTCGGCCGAGGAGGAGGATCTCCGGTGCGAGTCGATGGGCGGCGATCCGTCGGCGAGCGGCGTCCTCCGGGAGACCTGCACAGAAGCCGGTGGCCAGGCTTTCCGGCGCCGGCCCTCCGATGCCTAAGTCAGAGGGGGGCAAGAAGAATATGTAGAAT
>JAOXJJ010000069.1:17092369-17138870 GCA_025769935.1 Phoenix roebelenii | reverse complement strand
CAGTGCCCTCGCTCTGTCACCCCGCAGGTAAACCCGTCACCCTCCTATAAATGGGAAACTCCCTGGAGGGGACCGGGGGACTCTCTAAAAAAAGAAAAGAAACCAACACTTACATTCTACATATTCTTCTTGCCCCTCTCTGACTTAGGCATCGGAGGGCCGGCGCCGGAAAACCCGGCCACCGGCTTCTGTGCAGGTCTCTCGGAGGACGCTGCTCGCCGGCGGATCGCTGCCCATCGACTCGCACCGGAGCTCCTCCTCCTTGGCCGAGTGATCACCCCCGGGTCCAATTTCCAGCAACACTTTTAATGGTGCATTAACATGCTCATGTAACTTTTAGCTTATGGTGACATGTCATCTGTTTATTTCTTCATATACTCTGATACTAACTAAATTTCTGGTAGCGTTAACCTTACTATTGTTGCTTGGCTCTGATTATCTCATCTACTGCTATGTGTTTGACATATAAAGAACAAATCACAAGCATATATATGGCTTTTACTTTTTGTAGGTTGATGATACCGAGGTTATCAGTTTTCTTCTTCAGACAGAAATAATTCCCCTGTGTCTTCGTACCATGGAGATGGGCAGCGAACTATCAAAAACCGTGAGGGATTGAACTTGGATCTTTTTCACATATATGATTGCTTGCTATTGTGTGTTTTTCATTCAGTCCTGGCAGGTTTTGTCATAGTCACAACTCACAATAATATCTAACCTGTTCTATGTATTATCATATTACTTGTCTGCAGGAGATGCTTAATATATTGACTGTATTTTATGCTTATTTTTCTTATCTAAATGAATATGACACTTTGCCTCCATGATCCATATATTGCCCTTACTTGTGGTTATCTACTCCTCTTGTCCTCTATAACTTTGGCATGCCAATTTCCATTTAATATACTATTTAGAATAGACTAGTTGCGTTTTGAGATCATGAAAAGGTGTGCATTAGGACTCTGTCTTTATTATTCATTTTTTATGTTCATCTTGTTTAATTGCTTTAAGACAGTAGTGGTTTAGGATTTAAAAAGTTTCAGATGTCTATCTACATGTTTTTTAGTCAATGAAGATCATCCTAGAATTAGTTAATCAAAACTTATCAGTCTCTTTCTAAACAAAAGTGTCTGTCAGTTTCCTACTTTCCATGTTCCCTTCAAGAATGGAGTTCTTGGTAATCCCAAATTCCAATTATGTTGCTCTCGAAGTTTGTTTCTTGGTTTGTGATTGCAAACTATGAAGAACAAGGACATGATTGACCAAGCAAAATGACAAGCTTACTTTAGCTGTCTACAGAAATCAGATGAGGTTGGTGCTTTCCTGGATTCTTGATGCAGTTGCATGCCTAAGGACATTTCGACTGACCAACACTAGTCTAGGTGATCCATGCTTGGAAGCATTTGAGGTGGAAAACCTTGAAGCTTTGGGAGCTGTTGGCAATGACCGATCGGAGAAAAATGTCACTACTTAATTGTTGTGATGATGTTGTTGGTGAGAAATGAGAATTGCACACCATCCAAGATTTTAGAATGTAAAGATATGAATTAGGGCAAATTTTGTCATGAGAAGTCTAAATGGCCAACAAATTTAATGGGATTCTTTGTGCACCTAGATGAAAAACCTAAAGGTTAAGTCAGTCTTTGAAATTGTGCATTTGTTCATGACGACAACCTGTAATTTTACAAACTTGTCTTTGGCAGTTAGGTGGCTACTCTTGGAAATTCAGATGTAGTCATTGGATTCTTCAGGGGTCAAGCCGCTATATTGTGACTCCTTGAGCTTGATGTATTGGAGAAGCATCTTCAAGCTTTGCAAAACGTTAAGCAAATGAAGCCAAGATAGCATGAACTTGTGACAGGTGCATTATGGACCATTGAGTCAAATTTGATACCAACCCAAGTATGTTCATTTGTCGTGCATGATTACTCTAATAGCACCCCCAAGATCATCTCCCATAATGGCGATTATGCATGAAAGTTTGACCTTCATGAGCTAAAACTGTAGGCATACAAACAGAACATTACATGCAATAGCATGATCATGAGAAACAATAGAATATGAATAGAGACAAAAAGTAGAGAAAACAAATTTAATGTTGTCTAACAATTATTGCAGATACCTCTTTTAGAAAAAAAGCCTTTCAAGTTGCCACTAAATCTCTGAGTTGTGCTTATGGAGGGATCCATTAATGCATGCTTGACAAATCAAGATTTGCCACTTGGTGGACAAGAACCAACTCTTCCTGGTTGCTTGGAGCTCGCTTTTGTCTGCTTAATCTCCTACATGATCTGTTAGTGCTTGTGCATCGTGGACCTAGTGCTTGAAATCCTTTATCATGACCACATTTCGAGCATGTGTGTAAATGACTGCCTATAGACGAAGTGATTGCTCATTCATGCAATGAGAGAACTCAATCATTAGCACAAGCTATTGCTTCTCCTTGCTGGCTTTCTAAATCCATGATTTGGAGATTTGCCTCCTATTTATATGTCTGCATATGTATGAGTTCATCATCTCTATCAAGTTTCCGATGCAAGTTGATGAACAAGATCAGCTAGTGGTGTCAAAGAGGAAGAGGTGGCACTCTTATTGTCCAAGTCACTAAGAAATGTGGTTGTTTCCTCTCACTAGACTTGAGCAATATGGGCCCAATGTCATTTTTGGCGGGCTTGGGCAGAGATATTTGGCCTGATGTTCTGGACCAGGCTAGGCTGAAAATTTCAGCCCTGAATAAAAAATTGGGCTGTGCTTGGGCTTGCTAGATTTTATTTTGGTCCTGCCTGAAATTTATATAATATTTTTTTGGTAGACTATAATATCTCTCTCTATATATATACCTATATAAAAAAACCAATAAATTTGTCTAGAGTTGATCTCAACCATTGAATCCAATCAAGGAAATCCTAACCGTGTAAACTGTTTGGAAAAAAAAGAGAGCAGGATAGCTTTCTATTTGCAGGCCATTTGATGGTGGATCTCATTCAAGAAGAGTTTAACCTTTTAACAAACTCTCAATTGAGAGAGTTCTATGGAGTTATATTTGGATGAGAAAGCCATTCTTACCCAACTTTTCTTCTTGTCTGAACTCCAAGGGTAGCAGAACCATAAGCAAGCTGTGATTCCTCTTGTATTTAGCACATAATCTTTCTCGAAAGTTAGTGTTTTATTTATACTTTTAGATAGAGTTTGGCTTCTATGTTAGATAGGTCCGAAGGCTATGAAAATAATGTTAGATTAATTTAGCTTTTACTCTTTTATTTTTTCTTCCATAAAAGGCTGCTTGTGGAATGTCAGGGGGAGGTGTTATGATATTTTATGATTTTTTTCTTGAGTTAAGAAGGGAGTTTTCCATTATTTTCTCTTATCATGCTTGTGAATTCTATACCAAGCTCGTCATTAGGCTTTTTTGATTTAAAACTACTACTGGGTGCTCCTAATCATGAACCTCCTATTCACAAGTCATCTATGTATACACCTTTATGAATCAACATTATCTATATATTAAAAGTAAAGTATAAAACTCCGTGTTAGAAGATTGGTGATCTTAATATGAAATTGCTCGATCCAATGGTCACAACTCCTTTTGTTCAGAGGATCTTATATAAAAGTTTGAGACGTACCTCTCCAATATTTGGATATGGGAAATTTGCTTTACGTGGGTTGCCCCTCCCTCTCAGAAAAGGATGTCTTCAACCAATGAGCCAATACACATCTATGTTTCGATGCTTTATGACTTGTTTGTGAGTTTTAATGTAGAACTGAAGAAAAAAGCATCTGTCACTGGGTCCAAGCAAACTTTTCATAGAATATTCGTATTTTTCTATCATATTATCAAAGTAAAGATTGAAACTCGGACATGCTGCCTTTATGTTTGTATGATGATTCTATATTAACAAAATTTGGGTTATAGGATTGAATTGAAGATAATAACCTATTGTCCGCCAAGAAAAATTGTAAGCAAACTGTTGGTTATAAAGGCAAAGATCATGCATGGATTCATCATGTAATTCTATTGCAACACCACATGCGTTTTTTACTTTCCATGTGCATTTGCACATGCACTTATTCTAGGAAGGGAAAAATGAAAAGGGGAAAGGGGAACCTTAAATTCTAAATCTCTCCCATTCTCTATCTAAAGAGGGAGTCCCACCCTCCCCACCTTGATTACTTGGCGGTTGGTTCCCCTCCCTCCTTTCCCTCCCTTTTCCCTCTACCCTTCCTTCTTGCCACCCCCTTATCTCCATTACTAGGTGTATGGCAGCTTTACCGGCTGCCCCCTCCCCACCCCCCCACCGCCCCCACCCCCCTGCGCGTATTTCTCTCCATTCCTGTTACCATAGGTGGGACAAACTACCTCTACCACCATCTTCTCCGGCTTCTCTCTCCCCCCCTCTCTTTCTCTCTCTTTCCTCCCTTGCAACCCCATTCCCTGCAATGGTGGAACCCCCACACTCTCTCAAGCTGATTGACTTGTGCCCTAATTTGTTCTTTTTGGGTTGAGTCTGTCTAGGCTTGGCTTTGAGGAGCCAAGATGGGCTTCGATCAGATATTTGAGGCTTGAAGCTTGGCTCGTCCTGGGCATAGGCTCTTGATCCCATGCTTAGGCCCGGCTTGGTCAATGCTTAGGACTACCTAGTATGCTATTTTTTAGGAGCTCAACTGAGTACCAATGAGCAAAAAATGTATATATATGGTGGTTATAATGATATATTGATAATTGGATTAGAAAATATATTTTTGCCTACCATATAATTATAGTAAAAAGGTAGGGAAACTACACTCCTTGATTGACTATCCTCAATAGTCAGAAGCGGGTGTGGTGCAAGAATGCGCCAAGGTTTGAAAACTTTGAGAGTGGAAATGCTTAGAAAGTGTCCGCGCAAATTTATATATTGAAAGTTATTAAATATTTACGATTATAATTTTAGCCTTTTCTTTTGTGTTTAGAATGACTAGCCTGTAGAGATTTCTAAAATACATTAGAAATTGATTCATCACATCTATCCTTTTTTTTCTCAACTTGTGTCTAGTCCATAATTAAAGGTGATATGTACCACTCTATCTCGTCCCATGTAAACCCAATGATGGGGCTTACCCCTTTGAGAAAACATGGCCTGATAGCCAAGTCCCTCCTCCCCCACTTCTCTCTATCTCCTTTCTTAACCTCACTCACCCTTTCGCTTGGCCGAAGAGCTAAAATCATTCTCTTCCCCTGCCTGAACTACACACTGCTTGAGATAACTTGGCTCGAGCGCCAAACACCTCCATGCCTCCTTCCTCTTCTTTCGCCGCTTCCCCCTTATATCTACCACCCCCACCTCCGCTAGTGCCTATGCTGCTTGGAACTAAACTCCAGAGCTCCAAGCTGAGATCTGTCTCCCTTTCATTTTTTCCACCGTATCCTCCCCCTTCTTCCTCAACTTCTTTCTCCTCATCTTCACCACCTTGCTACCTCCTTCACTAGCATCGAGCCGCTGGCACCTCTTAGGAATCGGACTCCAGAAACCAATCATTGTCCACCCCGGCCACCATGATCTTTTAGATGCGCTCACCATGTGGGACCTCTAGTTCATCGAGCTCCACCACCTCCATCTTTGCTAACTCCATCTCAGATCAGTGGACTCTCTTGCTCTTGTCCTACTCCCTTTTTCTCATGATTCCACCCTTCGACTTGTGATTTGGGATAATTTGTTTGGACTCGCAATTTCTCAACAAATATGATCCGAAGTGTGATCTTGCAGTTTCGAGTTAGGTGCCATAGGTATGTGAGGAGTTTCCGGCTTCTAAGAACAAAAACCATTCAACTTGAAGCTTAATGATAAAGTAAGAGGTGGTGTCATTGTCCTAGCCATGTAGCGTCTGAACATTCACCTAAAACACTAATCCGAAGGTGCCTAGTTTAGGATCTACAAAGTAAGAATGTATTCATATGTCAGTTGCAAAGCTATAATGATAATTCGATCAAGTAAGATTTTTGGCATACTTTGCAATAATAGAAAGAGAAGAGCTACACTCTTTAGTGAGGAAGGGTACATCACCATCTATCAAGGACAATCATCCATCCAAAAGCTTAATCAAAGAGTAAACTGGGAAGAGTGACACTTAGTGAACAATGTTACATCAACACCTATCAACAACAACCACCAAAACTAAAAGAGTCAACCAACATTGGACAAACCATGACATGAAGGGTTATAATTAAATACAAGGCCTATTGATCTAGAGCTAGGATGTATCAATTGAAGGAGGGAACATCGTAGAAGTAAAAAAAGCTTTACAAAAGCTTGACAAGAGAATGTTATAGCAAGTCTCCAACAAGAAATGCTATGAATGGTCTAGGGTTGGAAATGGGCCTGGGCAGGCCCAAGGCCCATGGGCCAGGCCTATTTTGGTTCGAGTCATGGGCTAGGTGCGAGATAGCTTCGGCTGGCTTTGGGCCTAAAAATATAACCCAAAGAAATTTTGTGTTGGGCTCTGGTCAATGTTCAGCCTAGCTTGGACTCGACCTAAAGCCCAAGTTCAGCGTAGGCTTGAAGACCAAGCCTAGAATCAAGTCTGAAGCTAACACAGAGCTAGGCCTAAACTTAGCCCAATTCATGTTAATTGATAAATCTTGCTTTATTTACTCAATTAATTAATAATTTACTTATTGCTCCTCTTGTCCTCCCTCCAATCATTAGAAAATGATGGCCTCCATCAAAGTCCCGAGCATCGCTGCGTCTCGTAAGCACTACATTGGCCACTAGTGCGACTGAGCTGTCACCCTCTCCCTTCCACTGCTGCCATCAGTCTCTTCTACCCCAGCTGCCACAACGTCAGTCCTAACCCTGGCATCCCTTTCACCTTCTCCCCCTTTGATTGAGCCCCTCTTCTGCTATGCCCCCCCATCCTCCACCTCCTCTTCGCCAACTTCGCCTTCTTCCCCTCCAACCCTCCCTCACCTCCTCTTCGCTACCTCCTTTTCGTCACCTTTGTCACCTTCAACTTCTGCAATACTGGCGACCTCACCGGCTTCCTCGGCCTAGAGCATTTCTTCTTCACCCCCTCTATCGCTAGCCCTTAACCTTTCGACACCTTCTGCTTTCTCTTAGAGTACTTTGAGTCCCTCATGGACAGCGGTGCCAATATCAAGGTCATCCTTGATGCTGTTGGTTCATCCTTGATGCTGTTGGTAGCAGTGGCAGCCCTGTCACCAAAAGCCTCGGCAAGTACTTCATTGGGCTAGGCTTTGAGTATCTGGCCAAGAATAATCCTGGCTGGTATGGGTCAGGACTTGGGTCAGGCTCAGGTTGGGATTTTGAAAAAAAATTCATGCCTAAGCTTGGACTGAAGCCTCAAAAAAAATCCAAGTTGGGTTTTGGCAAGGGTGTGGCCCAGCCTGGCTCGGCCTAATTCCAAGAGTGGAACCAAGGTTTATATTCTTGGTATTGATACTTGTACTGGTTAGATGTTGGTACTGTAGTTAGTGTCAACATAGCCAAGGTGTCACCAAATATCATGTGTTAGTACAGTAGGGTACCAAGGGGTGTACCAAATACTTGATCCGTCATGGGTATGATATGCTATGGCCGATACGGACTGGTACATCCGACATGGACTAGTGTGGTAGGGTATTTAAATCCTTCAAGGGAACCATAGGTTAATAGCATCACTACATTATCAGAAGGTGTGGTAATTAAGTTATTTTGAGGACTTGGTTGCGCTAGATTATATTAGGGGAGGATCATCAACTTGTACTGCATCTGAAATTTTTGGCCCAACATCATCAACTATGAGCATGTTTCGGAGGCTAGCGTTTGTAGAAATAGCCTTGAACAATGGGATGGCACTTTCATTGCCTTGTTCAAAAGGGAAGGACAAGTCCATTAAACTAATCAATCTTGCCATTCATGAGAATACTAGCTACTTCATCTTCAGAGCAGCCTCCTTGGTAGGATTGATCAAGAGTCTAAATTGACTATGACTTGCTTGTAGATAGGCTAGTCTCTTTCTTTAGGGATAAGTTAGGTCTATTATATCTTATATCTTCCTCATCACTGGTTTCTTCTCTTTGTGATTCTTTCTCTAGGAGGATCACTTGGAGGATCCATTAGGCCTATGATAGGATTGATTGGCAGATGAGTTTAAGCATCTATAAATAGATTCAATCTTGCATCTATCAATAGATCAATCTCCCTTGCCTAGGAGAAAGCATTGAAGATTGAAGGTGGCATCTTCCTTCTTGATTCCTTCATTATCCTCCATGATTTTCTTGTAAGGAAGATTAGATAGAGAACTTGGGTTTGGAGTTGCATATGAATTTGGAGCTTTTCTTCTCTGCTTGAATTCATTCATCTGCTTGGCTGACATTTGCAAGGGTACACATACATGTGTATACATGTATGTCATATCTTTTCAATAAAAATAACTGATCTGCATGACTTTGCATAATCGTGATGCTGATTATTCCAGATCTCGCTTGAATTTTGTTAGCCAACTCCCCACCTATATAGGGGTTTAGATCACCTCATTTTATAAAGTCTAATCATTTGCTTAACAGTCTTCATCTTTGGCTGCTTGCTTTCTTGACTATCAACTGGGTGAACAATGGCAACGTCATCATATCCAATGCATCATATTCTGCCTTTCTTTTTATGATTACGCATTTGTGCTTAAGGACTACCACTATGGTGAACTTCAGACTTTAAAATGACATTTGAACTCAAGGGGGAGCAATGAGTTGCGTTGGACACCTTCCTTGGCCATTTGGCTTTGTCTTTTCTTAGCTTTGTGCATGAGTTATTGTATTAGCATTTCTTATCATGGTGGTGTTTGCGTTTCTTCCCGTTCGGATGTGCTAAGGAACTTGTTGGTTGATGACAAGGGTGACAAGTTAAATGGCAACGGGTAGATAGGTGCATGGGCATGCCACTAGCGATAGAGCAGCTAGAAAGATGATGATTGAAGAAATGATACGAGAGTGCATAGATCCAAATACCTTGATCTTCAAAGACTTTTGCCACCGTCACACTATTGTTTGAACGAGATGGATCTGGATAAGGATAGGGGTGTAGCTTGGGCTACGGTAGTAGAAATCTAAGTTAACACTACTTCTAATGTAGAAAAGGTAAGCTAAGATAATGTAAAATTCATTGATAAGTTAGATTGTCAAAGGATCATTTACATAGTACAAATTTTACTAATTTATACTAAAATATCATAATTGCCCGTTCTTATGGTTGCTACCCATGTCTAGCCTCCGCTCTTGGCTATGCTGGTAACTAATGCTAGTTGTCCCTCCACTATACACATTTATTAGCATGGTTGCTCTGCACCAATTGCTAGACCGATATATCTTATTGGCAATAGTTTATCAATATGGACCTGTCATTTTTTATGTTTGAAAAGTACTGATACAGTTTAGTTTTCCCTTACACGGGGCACATATGGACCTGTCATTCTGAACCAGTAATATGTTTCTCTTGTGGGATACCCCGTCATGGCTTATAATTTAAAATTTCATAGGTCTTACATGATTCATCCTTGGTCTACTTTTATTTTTTGTAAAAAGAAAAATTAACTTCTAACATTCGTTGAAGATCAATATGATCTTTACATATGCATGTACTTGCATACATTTGCATCCAAATGTATTTGGAACATCAACAAGTCCATATTTTTTTTTTTTAAAGTTGAGAGAATTTGTTACCCCATTCCCGATTTGATGCCACTAATACTGTCCAAGCTAGATCTTTTGAGTCATTTTAATTTATGGCCACCTCCATAGGCATTTAAGGTGTCTGAGATGATGAGGCATCTGTGAGCTTAAAAACCTTGGATGCATTCTCAATGAACCGAGAATCCTATTTCTTTAGATTTGATTTTTAAATTATTTTATGAGTTCACAGCTTGTACTTTGGTTTTGGTTGGTGGGTGGAGATATTGTAGGTACAATAAGTTGTGGCAAGGAGGATGCTGGAATAGCTCTAAAGTAATAACCTTTATTGGATATGACCTGTTAGTCTTACACACGTGTACTTAAGTGAATGGACAGGATTCATTTCCTACTTATTATGTTAATTTCTTCTTTATGATTTCCATGGATTGCTGTACCTTTCTTGATTCTGTCTAATGTGGCAAGATTTTGGACTGTAAGTTTATTGTTTCTAGCTCAAGATCTCGTGAACTGCATCACATATTATTCACTCCTGTTTTTCAAATATTGAGGTTTTCAAATGGTTACTGTTACTAATCAGATCTTGAACTTTCAGGTGGCAACCTTTATTGTTCAAAAAATTCTATTGGATGATATTGGACTTCAGTATATTTGTGCTACTGCAGAGCGGTTCTTTGCTGTAGGTAGTGTTCTGGCAAATATGGTTGTATCACTTGCCGAGCAACCCTCTACAAGGTTGCTGAAACATATAATAAGATGTTACCTTAGGCTATCAGACAATCCAAGGTTTGTTCATAACATCATTGTGGCATTTATTTGTTGATACATGATGTTCTTTGTATGTTTTAGGCTAGCATAATTACCTTAACTTCGCAACTCTTTAATGCAGAGCATGTGGAGCTTTGCGGACTTGCCTCCCTGATATGTTAAGAGATGGAACCTTCAACAATTGCCTTCGGGTGAGTGTTACTTCATAATTATATTCATTATCAAACTAGCTTTATCCCAGTTCGGGGCCAGCTCTAACGGTTTTCTACTTTGCCCTTCGTTACCTACTGGGATGCTACCTGGCAATATATTTCTTCCACGTTTTTGCTTCCAAATGTCACCATAAAATTTTAGCCTCGAGCATGCATTTTGAATACTATCATAGTCTTTTGTGTACACTCGTCTTGCTCATTCATCATCCTGTCAGAAGTTTATTCTTTTCATTTAACATATTTTGGTGGGCTAATTTATTTTCTTTTGCCGGCTGCTCCTGATGCTCTGAAACCAATTGAAGCTCACTCCACAGTTATTTATTCTTCGATCTCATCAGACATATTATTGTTAGATAATCTGAATTCTTATAGGGGATAGAAAACACATGCCAATATCAACGGTAGAAAGAATCTTCGCACCTACATCATCATTTGGAGTACAGAGACTTTAATTAGTTTTTCCCTTTCCTACATCATGTCTTCGCTCGCCTTGCCGACATTAATTAGTTTTGCCCTTCAAAATAAGTTTGTGTGAATTCATTATTTTCACCTGGTCTTCTATTATTTAGATTAAGGCCACAACTCATTTGTCCCTCTCCAAATTTGCCACTTTGTTTTTGGATACAAAGTGACCACCTACTTAAGTTTTGGGCTACGCTGTTGTCCATGTCTCTGATTATAATCCATAATTTCAGGATGACGCTGCTACCCGCAGATGGCTTCAACAGCTTCTACACAATGTGAGTGGAGGAAACTTGGTGGCATCTATTCAGGCAGGAGGACTTGATCACATGATGGCAAACTAGGATGACGGTCGAGCCTTTGGTTTTATAATCAGGCTTGCGGAATGTCGGTCATAAACTTGTCATGTTCTAGACATCTTGTTTCATGTGTTTCAGGCTTATCTAAAGCTGTTAAACTTATAGAGCAAGTATTGTAACTTATGTAAGCTAATTAAAAGACTCAGTAACAACTAGTAATCTTTATAGAGGGTACTGCCAGTGGACTTGTATTATGTGCATATGTAATGGATGTTATGATTAAAGTTCTAACTTACAGCTTTTCCATTTTGTAAATCTCTTGATCAATTTTGTCAGGGTAAGGAATACGCAGCCTTTAACCCTGTTTTGGTTGATGGATATTTTAATTCATAGGAACTCATTGAAAAATATAATTGAGGACTTGATCTGAACCAGCCAATTGGCATGCAAGTGTACCAGTCCAATGGAAAGTGCGGTCAGGGACAGATTTCTCCACTAATTCAAGGACAATTTTGTAGATACAATAATACTTGAATCTATTTATTTATTTATTTATACATTTATTTTATTTTTTAGATATAATTATTAAGGATTTTACGTTGGCCAACAAATTTAATGTTTCTATCAACATTGGCAGATTGTAAAGAGGTTTATTTTAGAGTTTTTTTTTTGGCATATACCCTCTTAAATATTAAAATTTACGTAAATATTTTTCTAAAATTGATATTTATATTTATATCCTTATAAAATACCTATTTTGTGTGCATGGGCACTCAAAACTAACGTTTAGTTTTAAAATTGAAATGGTTAAAATACTCTTAATGGTAGAGGTACAAAAAGAAATATTTATAAGAATAGATATGTAAATAGTAATTTTGTAAGGATATTTATGTAATTTTGTATATTTAGGAGGGTGTATATGTAATTTTATTTTGATTTTTTTGTGTGAATGTTTTTCTACATAATGAAATTTGCGTAAACACTCTTCCAAAATTGATATTTGCATGTATATCCTCGCAATACTAGTTTTGCATAAATACTTTTAACATAATAGCTCAATTGACGCCATTAGTTAAAATTATATTTATTTAAATAAAAAATTAATTAGAATTATGAAATAACGTTTTTATCTCTAAAGTGCCTAATAGCTTAAGGGTCTTGCTCGGGACTTATCCGATCCATTGAACTTCTCCTAGTTGCCTGCGATCGCTCTCTTCCACACAAGATCGCCCTCATCCTTTTGCCTCTAACAAATTTTCTGATCTCTCTTGATCTTTTTCACTTCCTCATCCAAAATCAAATTCATTCCTCCGACTTTCTTCTCCATCGTCGGTAGCCCTTCTTCCTCTTCTCTTCATTGGGGTCTTTGCGGCTAGAATCAGATTCTCTCTCACATTGTTCCCTTCCCTTTGCTGCGACAAGGATGATCCGATTTCTCTCATTCATCAACAGTGCCCTGCCTTCAACAATGTCGAGTGCTTTCCATAGACTCCCTTTACTATTGACAACCCTTCTCCCTCTCTTCTCTTTGTTAGAGTTCTCATCGTAGAAATTCATCACCGCTCTCCCTCCCCTCACTACAATAAGGACAACCATATAGGCCCTCCTTGCCATCATATAAGACGAGCACTTCACCGGAGTTCTCCTTGCCTTGCACTTTGGGGATGATCAATATTGTTCTTTCACCTATAAGCCCATTAACAGATCATTGCAATCTATTGTGTCTTTAAGGGATTCTAATTCTTTTCTATATTCTGATCCATGCTTTTTCATATGCATTTATAATAATAAACATTATAAGCAAGTTTTCATTTAAATAAGATATGACAATACTTATAAATAAAGAAGAATAAAGTAAAACAATCTCATGATTAGTAAAAGAATTTCCATAACTCTATTTATAATCTAATAGTCAATTTTTTTTTTCGAGCTATGTTTTTGTAGAAAACATTGAGAAGCACTATACTAATTTGAGTGTTAAAACAAGATAAAATAGATAAAAATAAAATATTTTTTTTGCATGTATATCCTCTTTGATATGCAAATTTGCATAAATATTCTTGCAAAGTTACTATTTATATATATAGCCTTATAAATATTTTTTTGCATATTTATTATTTAAGGGTATTTCAATCATTTTATTTTTAAACCAATAATTTTTAGCCGGCATTAAATTATATGGGTACATATGAAAAAAAGGAATGGTATACGCTCAAAACAAATGTCTTATGAGGGTATTAATGCAAATTTCAATTTCAGAAGAATATTTACGCAAAGTCCAATGTTTAGAAGGGTATATATGCAAAAAAAAATATATTTTATTATGAGTTTTATACAATACTCATGGCCAACAAGAATTAATTTGTTTCTGCAGGTTAGCATAGGTAACCAAGTGCTATATAATCACTAGTTTTAATTACTAATCAATTCTTCTATCACTATTTATAATTACCAATCAGTTATTTTATGATATTTCATCGAATATAGGCCAAAATTTCCTAAAAACTATACTTGGGCTCATCTTGAAATTTCAGTTATGATTTAGAGAACATATGACAAATACCAAATGTTCAAGCCTCTAATGGATAACAAATTTGAGTGATAGAGAATAAAAAATCTCACAACATTAGAGTATATTTTTCTAATCAGGTATTATTGGACTTAACTAACTAACTCATTAACAAAAGGGTTGATTTTTAAAAAAAGAAGACAGATGTTTTCTTACCAAACCAAAAAAATAAAAAAGGTTAAATTAAAAATATCCAATTTAATTTGTTAAATAAATGAGGGTCGCACTTGGAATTACAAAATATTCAATTTAATTTCTACATAAACAAGCGGAAGTTTCTATATGTTATAATTTTTTTTGACACCATGTGACTCTCTCATACACATAATAAATCCATTGCATTTCGTATTTTTTTAAATATATTATTATCGGCAATTAACCTACTGTCAACTCTCCACTTTGCTCATCCAGGATTAAGTTCAACCATGGTAGTATTTATTCCAGGAGTGCATTACCAACTGAATTAGCTCCAGTTCCACAAAAACTTCTCATTCTCCAAATTGTTATGCTATACTTACTGCTTCCTTGCCTTCTCCTGTTCAGAAATAAGGCCCATGTCAGATGGCTTCGCTGGAACTATGGTAGAAATAAGGATGTGCCTTTTAATTAACTGTTAACCGGTATAGTTATGAATGCAATGCAGCACAGTAACCATGCAAATTTTTCAATCCTTCCCCCCTGGTTTACTCTCTTGAATTTTGACTTATGATTTGTTATCTGTCTTGACATTTTTACGTGCCACATCTTAACTGTTAATATTTAGCAAAATAATAGATGTCATATATATTGTTTTAATTTTTTAACAATATTTAGTGTCCAAATAGGTTATATATTTTCATGATCATTCTCTCAGAATGCCAAAACTTCTTTTTTGTCCTTCTGTTGCTGGAAAAAAAACCCATGGTTCGCAGGGAATGGCATGCAGGCCTAATATTTATCGACCAAGCTTAATTTCATGTAAACATGGTCGGTTTGGATAAAAGCCAGGGTGAGATTGTTGTTCATGGGGGGTGGACGCTGAGATGATAAAAGCTTAATTTCTCAATGATTTTGGATCAACCTTGGTGAAGGGCCCTAATCCGTGATTATCTGGCGATATGCTAGCTTCCACCTTGGCCTTTTTCAGACACATTTAGAATTGATCACCCCTGATCTCTATTAAACTACCTATATTCTAGTCCGAGCATGATCAGATGAATTTCGCTTTGATTAGATTAACTAGAGTATAAAGCACTTCTGCTTAATTAGCCCTATGAGGGTATTGAAACTTAGAATTTTTATTATTAAATTAATCATGCTTAATTTTAATAAAATAGCAATGCAATCTTGGTTATTAGGTTTTAAAGGAAGATCTCAAGATTAATTGGATTATCTGCTTGTTGTTCATACAAGGCAAGTAATGATCTACCTTTTTATATAATATTATTTTTACATCAAAGTAATTATTAATCAATTTATATGTGATTTATAAATTTTACGAGATGGTGATTTGAATGAAAAATATATATATAATTTGAAGTAATATTTACAGACTATTGATATACTGTTTACTGATCTTACATCGTATATGCATATCTTAATTAGATTATGATATATATACACACACACACATATATATACGTACATACATACATGCATACATACATATATGTATGTATATATATATATATATTTTAAAAAATATTAATATGTATCTGATTTGAACTCTCAGTCTGAGTATATTTGGGACTCTACTAATTGGAGGTTATGCAGTGGCACTTTGATTATTATTGAGCTCATTGATTCTACTTATGGCCCTATCATGGGGTATAAATGTAGTATTCTGGCCTACTCTATGGGATATAAGCACAGTATTCTGGCCCACTCCGCAGGGTATGAGTGTGTTTGTATTTCTAGCCTAACCATAGAGTATAAATATGGCCATAGTTAAAGGCTGTTGAGTTGAATATAATTTGTGCCAAATTGAAATTATGATTATATATATGAATATTTGAAAGATATTGATTTTACTGAATATAATTTGTGCCAAATTGAAATTATGATTATATATATGAATATTTGAAAGATATTAATTTTACTGAATTTATGCTTGAAATAGAATTGATTATGTCTTTATATTGATTCATTGTAATTTGTATTTATAATTTATATTATTATTTGAATTATCTAATTAATATATTTATTATTTACTGGGCTGTCTAGATCATTATACGACTTATTATTTTTGTTTTTACAAATTCAGAAAACTAGTCTGAGCGGGATTTGATATGGGAGAATGACTGGCAAAACTTTGCCACAGATTATCTTAGATTAGAGTTTATTTAAATTGATGTATTACTTTGGAATATTGTTAGAATTGTGAGATATTTATATTTTTGAGTTAGTTATTAAAATAAAATTTGAATATTATTATTTAAAGCCATTATGCTGTTTATGATATTGTGATGATATGCCTTGTATATTTGTAAAGAGAGTTTCTTATGAGTATGCGGTGGTTGTCGCAACCTCGACTTGCAATCTCGGGTCAAGGGTGCAATTGGAACCTTGCATAATTGGCTGGTGGACATGCAAATATGAACTATGGGAGTGCGTAGGGTCTTTTTCCTCCCATCTTTTGAGGAGAAATAAAGAAGAAGGAATCATGGTTACCAAAAAGGGGGGGTTTTCAAAAATAGAGTACACCAAGATGACCTGGCGAGCACAATGTAAATTTCAGGTCTGTTAGGTGAAGGGCCTCCTGCAAGCTTGTAAAGAAATGCCAGTGATTGAAGTTTTAAGTGGTTCTCTTCACCATTTCATGCTTCCTTAGAATTTATTTGCATTATGACATCCATTTATTCTAAACAATGATCTATGTATGTTTCACATTAAGAGAAAAAAAAAGAAGAATAATGACGTGTTTTCCTTTTATTTTCTATATGAGACCAAGCTTCTTTCTATTCCCATGCGATAATCCATGTTTGTGATGAACAGGCACAAGACCGCTTTGACCGGCAGAACTTGTATTCTGATAGCCTCTAGTTTATTTTTCAAGGAAAAGAGCCTCGAGTTTGTCATGAAGGGGCACATGACCTCTTCAACAAGGTTTCTAAGGTCATTTCTATGCTATTTGGGTTGGTGATGGGTACTGTTGCTGTAGAATCCAAACTGAGGTCGAAGCACAGCTCGGAAGATCCTAAGGGCAACTGGAACCGATCTGAATTGGTTGGCCGACGTGTCAGGGGTTAAGCTCATCTAGAGGTGGCCTGCAAAAAGTCTGCTTACCGGAGAGTGTCGGGTGGGAGACCCTCCGATGACTGATTTAGAATAGAGAGACAACAATATGGAAGGGAGAAAACTTCATCAGTGTCGTTCTCTGTAAGTGGTATTGCATGATATCTCATAATACGTATCTGAGGTCCCTCCTGTTCCTTTAAATGGGGGAGTCAGATTTGTCGTTACTTGGGTCGGTGTGATGTGCACCAGTCGCCAGGCTGCGGCCAGTTGTACGGCTACGACATGGGTGTTAGTTTGCGTGGGCAGCGTACGACACTGTTGCCACATAATTTAGATCGAGGTCAGATTGCAGCTCGGAATGACTTTGAGGTCGGTTGGAATCGAGTTAGACGAAGTGGCTGAGGTATGCTGTAGCTGGTCTCCCCCGAATTAGCCTGCAAGAAAGTCTGTTTTTTGGAGAGTTTCCAACGGGGAACTTTCTGATGCCTAAGTCACAATAGAGAGGCAATAGTATGGAAAGAAGAAAACTCCAGTAAAGTATTGTTCTATGTGAGTTGTGTACCTTAGGTCCTCAGATTGCCCCTTTACATAGGAGAGTCGAATTTGTCATTACCTAGGTCGGCATGATGTGCACCAATTGCTAGATAGTAGCCAATCGTACGGCTAAGACGTGGGCATCAATCCACATGGGCGGCGTACGACACTGACCACACGCCAAATGCAAAACTTCCACAACGGCCCGTTGCTATCACGATGGCCGATTGCCAAAACTGCCAGTCCTTGTCGGCACGTGTTGATAAACTTCTTGATTAGAGGCGAGTTTGCTCACCTCGGTTGGTCAGCTCCTTGGGAGGAGCCAAAGTTGTCTAAGGTTGGTTTATGCCGAGGTCACAGAGAGGTCGGTCTTGTCCATAGTCGAGGTGTCCAATATTTCTCTATACACTTGTTGCAGGATCGGTAATCTTTGCTACAAGACCTTGTAGGCCAGGGATCTTCCCTATAGGTGGTTGCCACAAATGCTCTCATGCACCTTCTAGAGTGCATAATCTACTTCAGTTGGATGGAGAAACCTGAGGAGCAGCAATGAAAATGACCTCCGATATAACTTGTCGTCGAGGAGGATGTAGCGGGAGGTTTGTCACTTTCCTCTTTCAAGAAGTCGACAAGGGGGTCTATCCAGCTTGGCTCGATGGCCATGTTCTTCACAACCTTGAGCCCTTCAATACTCAGCTTCTCCTTGACTTCGAGGTATGTTGGCTTGGTCAGGTTGGCAATCTCCGAGGTGGCCAATTTTGACAATAGGTCGGCCCTTGCATTCTTCATCCGGAGGATTTATTGTATGTTAAAGATATGAAAGGCCATGATCATGCCCTTTACCTTCTATAGGTATTTGATCATCGATGGCCCCTGAGCATCGAATTCTCTCCGAACTTGGCCAATGACCAATTGAGAGTTGTTGAAGACCTTTAGCTGTAGAACTTCGAGTTTTTTAGAAAGCTTGAGTCCGGTAATGAGCGCTTTGTACTCAGCCTCATTATTTGAGGTCGAAAATTTGAATTGCAGAGCATACTTCGTGATTACTCTATCCGGGCTAGTGAGTATGAGTCCAGCCCCGCTGCCCCCAGGCCCGACGACTTGTCTATGTGCAAGATCTACGACCGCTCTAGTGGTCTTCTTTTTGGGGATCTTGGCAAAGTCTTCATTAGTAATAGTGCATTCCACCAGAAAATTTGTTAACACTTGGGCCTTGATAGATGGCCGGGTCGGTACTCCAGGTCGAACTCTTTGAGCTCCACTGCCCACTTTGCTAGCCGACCTACATTTTCAGGCTTTTGCAAAATCTATCTAACCGGCTGGTAGGTTAGGATTGTGATAGACTGGGCCTGAAAAATATGACCGAAGCTTTCGAGTTGAGATGATGATGGCATAGACCATTTTCTCCGGCTTAGAGTATCTGGTCTTGACATCTCACAGGATCTAACTTGTGTAGTAGATCAGCTTCTGGCACTTTTCTTCTTTCCGTACCAGAGCCGAACTCAAAGTAGAAGGAGAAACAGCTAAGTACAAGTAAAACATTTCTCCAACCTGTGGTTTTGTGAGGAAAGGCAACAAGCTGAGGTACTCCTTTAGCCGATCGAAGGCCTCTTGATACTCCTCGATCTGTTGGAAGTCCTTTGGTGCTTTAGGGCATTGAAGAAGGGGGACTTTGAAGAAGGGAAGTCCTTCGGTGCTTTTCCATAGCGATTGATCTAAGTCACGATCTCCAGCATTGCCATATTGAAGAGGCTAACATAGTCCCCGAGGGACTCTTTCTCTCTCTGCTTGATGTCAAACAATGCGTTCGAACCATGGCGTCATTTTTAGCTAGAGACGAAGTATGTTACGAAAAGGCGAGCAAGTTGCTCGAAAGAATATATAGAGTCGGGTCGAAGCCTAAAGAAATAGAACCGAGCCGCCTTGCGAAGGGTCGTGGGGAACGCCTTGCAAAGCATGACGTCAATGGCTCCATGAAGCATCAAAAGAGTCTTGAAGATCTTCAGGTGATCCAGTGGATCCAAGGTGTCGTCGTATGACTCTACTTGAGGCATCTTAAGCCGAGGTCGGATCGGTTCCTTCATGATCTACTAAAAGAAGAGGGGCTTTAAGGAGAAGCTGAGATCGTTGTTTGCCTTTAGAGCCTGTCCCCCGAGGGCCTAGATCTGCCGACGTATCTCCTCGATTCTCCTATCATGGACGACATTCCGTTGAGGCGGGGGCTCCACATGGCGAGGAGGTGAGAGACTCTAAATAGAGTCCTTATCGGAATGGGGGCTTGGAGTACGCCGTTTCCATCCCGATCGGGACTGCTCTGCTGAGTATGCCAACTCTAGCGAGACCACTTTGAATCTTGGGCCTTGGGGTTGAGAGTGGTGACTAACTAGGCGCATGTGGCATGCCAGCGACCGAGAGTGATGGCTAGACTGATTGAATTTTGGATGGACTGGCTTCGGCCATGGCAATGCCTGCTACAGGCCCTGCATTGCTGCGATCAGCGCCTGCACCTATTGAGCGAGCAGGTTGAACTACTCATTGTCTATAGGCATGATGGGTTGCTCCAGCGAAGTAGGTTCCAAGCTTTGCAACAATTTTCATGAGGCTGAAGGACAACATTGCGAGGCATGACACGCAATGCGTGACTCTCGCAACCTTATGTGACGATTCCTCCCTTCGCTTAATACCAATGTAGTTGGGGCTGGGACCCTCCTTCTAGCGTAAATCTTTTGCTGCAGAATCTAGACCGAAGTTGGAGTGCATCTTGGACGACCCTGAGGGCAGCTGGAACCAAGCTGAATTGGCTGGCTGAGGTGTCAGGGATTGTGCTCCTTCGAAGGTGGCCAGCAAAAAGTTCACTTGTCAGAGAGTGTCTAGCGAAGGACCCTCCGATACCTAAGTCAGAATAGAGAGGCAATAATATGAAAAGGAGAAAACTTTAGCAGTGTCGCTCTTTGTGAGTGGTATTTCATGATATCTAACAGTACGTACCTAAGGTCCCTTGGACTGGCTCTTTATATAGGAGAGTCAGATTTGTCGTTACCTAGGTCGGCATGATGTGCACCAGTCGCCAGGCAGCAGCTAGTCTTACAGCTACGGCGTGGTGTCAGTCTGTATAGGCAGTGTACGACACCGACCGCAGGTTAAATACAGAGCTGCCGCAACGGCTAGTCACTGTCATGACGGTCGATTGCTAGCGCTGTCAGTTCTTGTTGGCACATGTCGATGGGCCCCTCGGTCAGAGGCGAGTTTGCTCACCTCGGTTGGTCGGTTCTTCGGCTGGAGCCGTAGTTATCCGAGGTCGGTTTATGCTGAGGTCACGAAGAGGTTGATCTTGTTTGAGGTCGAGGTGTTCAATATTTCCTCTAACAGGTACCGATATGAAAAAAGATTGATTTATCTTATTTGATATAGCAAGGAAAAGATTAACTACATTCCAAAATAGTAAAATATCAGATAAAAATTCTTGAAAGATAGTTGTATGACTCAAGATCCTTGAGGTTTGCACTTCTCAATTTCGAAAATTCGTAGAGCTAGTCCAAGCTAATTTACCTCCAAATCCCAAGATCCTTGAGGTTTGCACTTCTCTTCTCATCAGACATGGCACTCTTCTCAAGTCAAATTTCAGAGATAAGCTTGAGCAAACTTGATACCAGGTTTCTCCAAGCTCTCAAACCTGGGTCCCAATCCAAGGCACCTTTTCCAACTTTGTCAGTTCTAATTAGGCCACAAACGTAAGCCATTAGCCAACCGAGTCGAGTGGAAGCTGACACCCAACCCGCTACCCCTATTAATTGATGTATTAATCCATTAGTATCATACATCCGAGTAAAGTCGTGGAAGACAGCTCATTGAGAAAGAAACTAATCACCTTACCTATAAAAGAACAAAGAAACAGCATACTCTCATATGCTAAAAAGTAGCGAGTTTAGGTTGCAGCTTTTAGTTGGCTTTCATTTACTCCAGGTTGCAACTTTTAGTTGGCCTTCATTTACTGATGGCCCCAGCTCAGACCATTGAGAGCCAATATTTTTCTTGGCAAATATTTCAGCTCCTACTCTGATTGGGTAGGCGAGGGTGTTTTCCTTGATCGAGATGGGAGGTAGGATGTGTACTTTTACGTAACATACGCATCCCAATTTTCAGCCAATAATGATAATTGACGTTTTAAATATCATTCCATAGAGCAATAACAAGATTAGGTATTTAGGTAGAATGTTAATGTTGAAGCATGGTAATTAAAAAAACAAAAAATTAAGGACCTATTCGGTATTGCTTTTGTTATCTATTTTTCTTTCAAAAATCATGAAAAATAAACAAGCCTCAAAACAATGTATTACGAGCCATTTTTTTTTTCAAATTGTTCGTAAAAACTTTAGAGATTTGGGTAGAAAAAATTTATTGCTTATACGAAGAGTAAAAATGAAAAGAATGAATGGTAAAAATTTTGTGCATGTGTTAATTTCAACGTCAACCTCCATACGATATTTTACTAATTGGTAAAGAAATAAAAACATCAATGGTACAAGCAAGCGTGATTTTCTTGATTGAGATGGAAGGTAAGATGTACTTTTTAAGTAACACATCATTCTATAGAGTGATAACAAGATTAGGTAGAATGTTAATGTCGAAGCACTGTTTGGATTGCTTTCGTTATTTATTCTTTTTTGAAAAACCACGAAAAATAAACAAGGATAAAAAACATGTATTACAAACATTTTTTTTTTTAATTTCAAATTGTTTGTGAAATCTTTAAAGATTTGGGTAGCAAAAATTTATTGCTTATATGAAGAGTGAGAATGAAAAGAATGAATAATAGAAATTTTGTGCATGTGCTATTGCCAACATCAACCTCCACACGATATTTTACTAATATGTAAGGAAATAAAAACAACAACAGTATCAGTGTCGTCACTGAGCTGCATGAAATGTGGCTCACAAAGAGCAAAGTGGACATAGTGTCCTCGACATACTGCAGAACCCTTTAAATCAGGTCTCATTCTAGCTTGTAACGTCTTGGGTCATTGATGGGATGGCATGCAATGTAACCATGAACAGGCCAATTAACTTTGCTCAACTACTTGGATTCAGATTTATGAATTCCCTTTCATCAAATGTCCTTTTTCGAAAGCTTGTCTCTGATATTTTTTTTTTTCACACTTTTCTATTGCAAGAAATCAGTTGCTTTCACTCATGACTATTGAGTTTAAATTCATTTTATGGGTTGATCAATTTCTTTTTATGATTCGCTTGCCTCATATTACCTCTCAACCATTTTCATCCCGACTCAAAATCGTCATTAACACTCTAGATTTATATTAACTAAAGCTTGATACAAAGTTATACCTCAGTATTACTTCTTTTTTTTTTTGCTAAAATACCTCCGTATTACTTCTTCGTTCATGTTGACAGCACATGCATTGAGGACGCATTTGATTTGTGACTGGAGATGAAATTGAAATTAAAATGAATTAGAATCGAAATGGTCATATCTCCTGTTGTGTTTGGTTTGTGACCAGAGTAGGAATCGAAGTAGAATTTGAATACTAGAAAAGAGTACGGATTGGATTTTAGAGAATCGGGGCATTCTTATTTCTTTCTAACAATCAAATAATTGAAATAGAAGCGACTCATTTCTATTTCTTCTTTTATTTCGAAATCCAACTTTTTCCAACCAAACGTATCTTGAATGCCTTAAAGCTGTGCCGTAGCGTCTAACAAAAAGATCCAATTGAATGAAGCTTCCTGGCCTAGGAGAGAGGAGAAACTGAAAGGCTGAACATAAAAAGGCTTTTCATACCAGGGGCCAAATCAACCTTAAAGAGATTTGGGGCAGCCCTTGTGCTAATAACACTAGTTTCCTTTTCATATTGTACGTAAAGAGCATACAAAAGTTTGATATGCAAGTTCTACAGGCAAAAGCTGATCAATGTCCCTTGTCTGCTTGGGATTAATGCTTGTCGCACAAGCTGGTGGCCATGGTTACAGGTGCAAGTAACTGGCGACACCACTTAAAGATTAGTAACTTTTTTTTTGCTTGGCCAGCCATAGATCAATGGGAATTAACAACTCATGAGAAAAATCCATACTTGCAATAAATGGTGAATTAAGTAATTCCAAAACTGAAGTGCGGTCAGGCATAGCTGTTGGAGAGGATGGCTGTTGAAAGGATTTGTCCAATAGAAATAATTAGTGGGAGAGAAAAGGATTGATTTAGATACTTGGACCTAAAACCTAAAGAATTGAATTTTTAGGTTGTAGGTACTAATATGTATATGAAGACGATCGACCTCCTAATTGGACATGGATTCCTCATATCTCCTCAACAAGTGGTAATCAAAACTAATGATGATCTTTAGCAAACTCTGCAAAATGGCAAAGACAAAATAGGTGGCTCTTATGAAGAGTAGATTCATGGTAGTCACAATATAATGAGTGGATGCGGTAAATGGACTCAGTTAAGCATGGTTCTTAGAAGAGAACTCTTGTAAGGTATAATGAAACATGGCTTTTGGAGAGTGGATATGATGAAGTTTGGAACTTGAAAAGTAGATCTTGGACTGGAATGGTGATATATATGCACTGCACTGAAAAGAACAATTGTGCTCAGGACCTGATTGGAGAATAGTTGAGCTAGAAATCGGCTCACACGTGTGAAGAGGGAGAATGCAGAATAATTATTGAGAGGTAGAATGATTGATATAGATGATTTGGCCCGAATCTAATGGCTCGAACCTTTAAGTTGAGTTGGCTTTCAGCCTGTTAATAATATTTGATTTTTCGAATTCTTTCTAAACTTTTGGGCTTGCATGTTTGTAAATTTGAACCTTAATTTACACCCTAGCTGAATGAACCTGTGAGTATGCATGCAACACGTTATGTATGAGGGTTGCAATAGAATCTTTTGGGTATTTACGTTGGGAGTTCACCAGAACTACACAATTAGAGAGGTCACTTGTGTGTTATTTCGTTCGCACACCATGCTGTCTATTGTATGACTTTAACTTTCACAGATCTTTCCAATATATCCATTTGAAAGCATTATTTCTTCATAGTGTGCATGGTTGATACAGACACGTAGAAAGACCACCACTCTTTACTTGAAGAATGACAAAATGGGACAACGATAACTTAAGAAATCCTATATAATTTTATCAAGCAACATCTTCTTATAGGCCAATACTCATTTCCTTCGATGGGATAACTCCTTTCGCTTTTTCTTCCACGAGTTTTCTCTAGAATACACATATATTACTTTCAATGCCAATAAACAAATATAAATGTTAAATCAACAAGATGGCCTACAAGAATGTAAAATATTGATACAAGATACTAAATTTCTTTGATGCTATCAAAGTAAGCAACCCAAGTGGTATTCTTCCTCGAAATGCCTGTCTTAGAACAGAGGAACTATTCGCTCTCAAAGTTTTCTAGCTTTTGGTGCATGTCCTTTTCTCAAGCCGTTCACATTGATTAGGCCTAGAGATTATTAGGCCTTGGGTACTCAACGCCCCCCCAACACTATTGAATGCCAACGTTGAAGTCCCAAACACTCAAACAAGCACAAAAGGCGCCTGGCTTCATCCCTTGAGCTCAATAGCAACACTCCCTCCTTTAGCTGCATGAATCATCCCATACTCCAAGCCAACAAGAACTGCCCCTATGGGGGCCTCACCAGGGAAGAGTTCTACCAGAAGCACCAACTCCTCCATCAAGAGGCCTTCATGCTCAACGGGCACAACGGGAAGATCTTCACCCAGACTTGGCGTCCGGCCTCGCCGTCGTCGGAGCTCAAGGGCGTCGTCGCAATGGTCCACGGCTACAATTCCGAGAGCAGCTGGATCTTCCAGCTCACCGCCGTGGCCATCGCCAAGCTGGGGTTCCTGGCATGCGCTCTCGACCTCCCTGGCCATGGTTACTCCGAAGGCCAGAGAGGCCACATTCCGACCATCAGTCTAGTGATCGATGACTGCATCCAGTTCTTCGACTCGGTCCGGTTAGCCTACGGCCACCTCCCGGCCTTCTTATATGGCGAGTCTCTGGGAGGAGCCATCGCCATGCTCGTGTACCTCCGACAAAAGGCTAAGTGGGACGGGCTGATACTAAACGGCGCCATGTGCGGCGTCTCAGCCAAGTTCAAGCCGGTGTGGCCGCTCGAGAAGCTCCTGCCATTGGCGGCCCTCATCGCGCCGAATTGGAGGGTGACCGTGACGAAGCCTCTGGTGGACATGTCGTACAAGGAGAAGTGGAAGAGGGAGCTCGTGAGGAGGAGCCCAAGAGCTCAGAACTACGAGCACCCGCCGGCATCCACGGCGTTGGAGTTTCTAAGGATTTGTGAGGAGATTGGGAGGAGGTGCGGCGAGTTGGACCTTCCCATGCTGGTGCTGCATGGGGGAGAGGACTCGGTCTGTGACTCGGGCTCGGCCGAGCTGGTGTACGAGTTGGCGGGAAGCAAGGACAAGACGCTGAAGATTTTGCCGGGAATGTGGCATCAGTTGATTGGAGAGCCGCAGGAGACCGTTGAGCTGGGATTTGGGATCATCTTTTCTTGGCTTAAGGACAGGGCCAAAAGAGCTTCTTTGGCTTCCTTTAATAATTATTGATGAGTCCATGGATTCTTATGATGGAAATTATATATCTTCAATTAAAACAATGTTGTGTTGTATGAGTTAATTATTATATTATAGTTTGCATGAATATTTGTGCTAAAAAAAATTATATGAAACTATTTAATATTAATGATTTTTTGACCTTCTGCTTATGCTTTTGTTAAGAAATAACGACCGAGGTGTTTTAACTTTTTCAATCGTTTGATTGGGTTGTTTGAAGGTGGCATAAAATTGGTGAATTATTTAATTATTTGATTATAGTTTGCCAGAATTTTTGTTCTCAACATGAATTTATTTAATATTAGTAAGTTGTTTACTTTTGGCTTATGTTTTTGTTACAAAATGAAAAACGAAGTGTTTAATTCTTTTGTTCATGTGATTGGGTTTCTAGCTAGTTTGAAGGTGCCGGTGATAAAACTGGTGAATTATTTGTTTACTTAAATAAAACTTGCATGAATTTTTGTTCTCAAAAAAGTTATATAAAATATTTAATATTTGTAAATTGTTTTTGCTTGTTGCTTATGGTTTTGTTAAAGAAATAATTACTGAGCTGTTTAACTCTTCTATTTCATTTGATTGGATTTCTAGTTTGAAGGTGCCAATGATAAAATTGGCAGTCGCTAAAGATTAGATACTAATGCCATCATTCAGCGACATGCCTTCATCCTAATAATCAATGGAGGAGTTCTGCATCTGCCCCACTAAGGCATTAAGTGAAAAAAAAATGAAAGAAAAAGAAATCAACTCCAATCTCATATAACTTCCCTAGGGCCAAGAAAGAATAAAAGAAAGTCTTAGCAATCTCACCTTTGTTAGTGACCATCTGCTTTCTCTAGCAACGACAACATCTGTGGCTAAGTTAGGAGTTGTCAGAGGTTTGTTCATTGTCTCAAAATAGAAGAGCTATATCTATCAATAATTTTGCTGGTGCTGCTTCGTAGGATGATTTATTTTTATCTTCGGCCGTGGAGGCGAGCATGTTTTAATGTCATGTTCGCAAGCTCGTTCTCAAAAAAGTTGTTTTTATTTTATATCAAAAAAAAAGGATTTTATTTATACTTCAAAAGTTGTTAAGGAATAGATATATCATAGGACTCATCGAAAGGTCATGAATTACATCATCAGTGCGAGAACCAAATGAGAAATTAAATTGCACAATCCTCCATCACCTTATACTAATTACATAGTTCTCAGATGCTAGTTGTCTGATGATTGAAGTGTCATTCTCTCTCATCATGGCTTTCCCAAAGCCTAAGGAGGCTTAATCGACTCCTCGAAGGTGCTTATTCACGTGCAGGCATGGAATAGACTCAATTCTGCTCGTGCAGCTAACCACTGCAAGTGACGGGGGACGACACCCTAACAGATCTCAAGCAATTTGATAAGACAGATGTTCATTCTGGTTTTGCCGTATGAAGCAAGGCAACAATTATTGTATGGTATAGGATAGTAGTTGTTAAACTTAATGCTTATGGAAATCACATGATGGCTAACTTATCCAATTCTAGTATGCTTTGCTTGCATTCAATCTTTGAAATAATCATACAGTAACCAGTTACTTTCAGCTGTCATACTTGGGTTCAGGGTTTACCATCAAATGCAAACATGTATGTTGTGAGAAAGCTCATTAACCAGACTCCTGCTTTGGCCTTCAAGAACAAGTAAGGATTTGAAGGTCTAGAGATCTATGTACGCTATGCATTTAATCCACTACAAGAGCAGGCAGGCTTGAACCATATGCAAAGGTCTCATGACCGGCAACTTTGACGGGCCTCATAGATTTGGCCAAAAAGTAGGACTGAAATCAGATCGAATATGGTTTGGATGCTAGCATATCCATATCTATATTTGTTTTGTTTGACGAATACAAATACGGATACATATGTTAGTCGAATGCAAAAATTAATTTTCATATTTATTTTAAATGAATACGGATACAAATAGGATATCAAAAATATAGATATAAATACGAATATAAATCGGATAATTAAACTTTATGAGCACATAATTAAAGATATTATTAAGTGGATGATAAATCAAGTTAATAGCATGTTAATATGATCATTTATTTTTTAAAAAAAGTTTATGAATGCTATATAAAATTAAATAGGATTACAAATGGAATCGGATATTCGGATACGAATCGGATGGTTGTCTATCCATATCTATTTTTCTTTAACGAATATGGATACAGATATTAATTGGATGCTCAAATTTTTATCCATATCTAGATAGATTCGGATACGAAAACAGATCCAGATGGATATTATCCGATCCACTTTCATCTCTACTAAGAAGTATTAACCCACTATTCTTCCTTACATAGCTCCTTTCGGTGAACCGGGGATCCCCTGCAGCAGCATGGGAGCCTCTTTTTCTTGCTGACATGCAAGAAATCTGATATAACCATTGTGGCCAAATGTGTCAGGAATTGTTACCATCATATGATAGACTTACACTGCCAATAATCTTCATTCTTGTTGCTTGCGAACAATGAAATCTGGAATTGATTAAAATCCATGATGACCATGAGAAATGCAAGGCGGACATGTTCATGGTCTTAAGAACATGTAACATCAATTCTTGCTGGCATAGTTTTTAAGGTCTATTTCCATCTCTCCTAAGTTGTTGAGCTCGTGATGATATAACATCAATAGGCAAGCTTCTTGGCTTTCCACGTGATATGCAACGAAAACCTTTATTTGCTACGGAAGTTTAATATGGACCAAGCATGTACAAGAGCTAGCAGGAAGGGTCATGTTTAAAAGTCTCCTTTCTTTGGGTAGTTTGTAATGTTGAGAGGAGTTTTTGTCCCACATTTTTTGTGTAGAGTTTTTTAGATAGCTTTATAAGCATTCATATCCTACACATGTTCAAGTAAGATTTTAGTGGAAATTTGTGGAGGAAAAGTCAATAAAATATTAATCAAAGATTTGCACTTGGACACGTGCCACATGTAAAATTCAGATTGGCTATAAATTTATTTATTTATTTATTTTTATTACACTAATACAATTTTTTTTTTTTACAACATAAACTGCCAAAGACAATTTTTATCAGTTTTGTACAAAAATAACAATATGAGTAGTTATGTTTTAAATAGACACTGTTCCAATAGTTGTGTTGGTTCAGAATTTAGTTCAAGTTATAAATGGCTAATGTCCTTTACAGATTTTGGAGAACTTCTTCTTTTAAACTTTTTATTCAGTTATTCTGGAAAATTCTAGGTTTGTTGGCTAGGATTTTATTTCGGTTTTGTTGTATTCTGAAGTGAATTTGGTGGATCACCAACAACAACATAGTGGAGGTAAAATTCACTTAAGGACGATGTTAATTCATGCTTCAAGACTGGTTTAAAATATTATAGATTCAACATAACATTATAGTTTGGACAAAGACGATCATTCTAGCTGGAGTTGACAAAAAGCATGCTTCTTTTCACGTTGTGATCTTGAATGAAGAGTCCTCTTCACATGTATTTAGTGCCTTGTTCATATTTAACTAAAGTCTAGCTTATTCTTCCCTTTCAATTACTCATATGATACCAGGTTACTAGGTTTATGTTGGTTTTTGGGCCTGGTTGGGCCGTCCATGATGGGCTAGCCCGACCAAAGTCATCCAATATGCAAATGAGAGAGGGAATAGCTGAAGGAAAAAGAAAGAAACTACTAAATAGTTTCTCCCTCTCTCTCCCTCTCTTATCAGTGTTTCTTAACACCATTCATTTCCAGACTCTCCACCTGAGAAAGTTTCAGTGTTCTAAAGAGAGAAACATAAAGAAGCAACTTTATTTCATCATTTTCTTGCACGATAAGCATTTGAATGGTGATCTTTTGTGTTCTTTCCATTGTAATTGAACGCTCGTCCTTGGGCGCATTTTAGCAGTGCATAAATGTGTGGTTCAACCCCTTATATTCTTGATATTTTCATTTTTGTACTCTTTTCAAGATAACTCATGATACTTAAAATTCTATTTAATATTCCTTATTTTATCAGTATAGAACAACCAATTCAATGTCAATAGGACTTATTTGGTTCACGATCAAAATTGGAATCGGAATGGAAATCAAAATGGTCATATTTTCTGATATATTTAGTTGTTGATAGGAATCAGAATCAGAATTTGAATATAATTTGAATACTGGAGAGAGTAAGAATTGGGTTTTGAAGGATTGGAGCATTCCTATTCCTTCTTGAAATTGGAATGAGAATGAAAAGATTGTATGATGGTTAATTTACAACATTAATTTATGATCCTAGATTGTTTTGCTTCAAATCAAACTTTGGAATAGCCGTTCGAGCCACCAATAACTTTTTTTTTTTGAGAAAAACAAGCTATTTATAACTTTTATCCTTTTTTTTTTGCTAAAGCGGATGTATTATACATGGCGGGTATGAATACACTCAAAAAGATCAAAAGATAACAAGTTCCGGAGCGCACCAAATAATTTTCTCTCCTCTAGCCAAACGGTCTCCCTAGAATGGTTAGCTACAAAGAAGGCTACTCAATCTACTGCTCCGTTGGCCCATGGTATACATGCTTTGCCTGAAAGGCCATCCCCCCACTCACTATCGCTTGAACATCCCTGACCAGCAGATGGCTATCGCCCACCCCACCCATACTCTGCTGGATTCAACCAATAACTGTCGCTGAGTCGCCCTCCAATACTATAGCACATGCTCGCAATAAGCGTCGGGCATAACTAAAGCCGGACCAAGCTATCCTCAACTTCATCCCTGGGACCGAGATGTCAAAGATCTGGTATCCACCAGCCACAATCATCCCAGAGTTCGGACCTCTGATGATGAAGCCTGCTCCTCCCCTACTTCCGCCATCCAGTATACAACCATTAAAATTTACTTTGAGGAAACTCGAAGGTGGAGGCATCCAGGTGAAGAACATCATGTGAAATGCTCCATGAGCAAGAGAGGAGCCCCAAGTATCCCGAGCTATCAAGGATCCAACTGACAGATGTGACTGAATAACCTCAATGCCTAGCTCCGAGCCCACTCAATCACAAACCACGGAGGGGGACAACTCTCACCAAACATCTAGGCATTCTTGGATAGCCAAATATGATATGCCGTATAGGTCACCACTATAGCCGCTTGCTTGGAGCGTGGTGAGGCCGCCCACCATCTGGTCATAAGCAGAAAGGACATCGAGTCACGCTAGCCTCCCAAAGGGACCCTGGCAAGCTCCCAAATCCTTCTCGTGTGCTAACACTGGAACAATGCATGGTCCACTGACTTAGCCACCTGGCACAAGGGGCATTGGGAATGGATCTCCAGGCCCCTACCACTCAGGATGAGCCTCATCGCTAGCCTACCCTAGGACAACTTCCAGAGAAACAAGGCCACCCTTGGATGTAGAACAAAGCGCTAGACCTAGGCGCAATCAACCCCTGTGTGCTACACACTCTAGAGAAGGCCGAAGACATCGCCAACCCTGACTCTAAATCTGCATGTCGAGCTCCATACCCGCACATCAGGGTAGGAACAACTTGGAACTAGTACTGACTAGAGTCTCTCAGCAAACTGGTCACTAAACAGTTGGGCTCCCATCCTGCCCCATCGGGCTGAAGGAGGTCACAAACCTGCAGCCCTTTCAGGGCATAGATGCTAACCATGGTTAGCCACCGCCCTACTGGAAGCGAATCCACCTAGGAGTTTCCCACCATGTCCACGCTCTATCCGTCATCGATCAACCACCTGCAATTAGACAAAATCAAAGGTACATGCCTGTCTATCTTCCGCCATAAGGGGGAGCATCGTCGACTCCTAGGAAGTGTTTCGCCAATCCGAGCCGGACCATATCGCGATGCCATCACCTGACTCCAAAAACACTGGGGCTCCAGGATGAATCTGGCAGCATGCCGGGCGATCAAAGCCACTCTTCTCATCAAGAGAGACTGCAACCGCAGACCGCTAGCTTGGGTCAGAAGACAGATTGACTCCTAAGCTACAAGGGGCACCTCATGGCCCCCACTGAGAGACCCCCACCAAAATTCCCAGAGAAGTCATTCGATCGTCACCAGCACTATTTTCGGGACAACGGTGTGGGACATGAGGTATACATGCATGGAGCATAGGATTGATCTAACGAGGGCCACTCTGCCCATTCGCTCTCCAACCCTCTAGCGACTCTTAGACATGCTACACCACATCGAGACACTCGGACACATGTAGTCTTTTTCTGAAGATGGGGACACCTAAGTAGAACCAAGGCCCCTCCTGCTCTCTCATCGCAAAGAGTGCACAAATCTCTTGCCTAACTCACAACTCCATACTCAGGCTGAAGCAGATCGCGAACTTGTGGAAGTTCACCCGCTGCCAAACACCTCACAATAATCCTCCACTACCTACTTCAATGTTCGTGCATTTCGCATCCATGCCCTGGACAAAAGAAGACAATCGTTAGCAAATAAATGGTGGGACATCGGGTAGGCATCAGAGGTTGGGACATAAGCCTCCAGCTCCTGCGCTCGACAGGCGACCCACAAAGAGCAGAAGAGAACATCAACAAAAATAATAAATAAGTATGGAGATAGGGGACATCTTTGGCGTAGCCTGATGGTCGAATGGAAGAATGACGACGACGTGCCGTTAATCAGGATTAAGAAGGATGGCGCCAGAACACAGCCAAGTACCCGATCAATCCATGTCCCATGAAATCTGAAGCTCTCCATCGCTTGCCTGAGAAAGGGCCACCGGACTCTGTCATAGGCTCGCACCATGTCAAGCTTGACAGCCATAATGCATCGACACCTTGAAGTTCGGTGCAAATCCCGCATCATCTCTTGGGCGATCATAGTATTATTGGTGATGCTTCTCCCTCCAATGAAGGCCCCTTGTTCATGACAAATGAGGTCAGGTAGCAAGGGCTTCATCCTACCTACCAAGATCTTCACAACTATCTTGTAAAGGGTAGTACAAAGACTAATAGGCCTGTAGTGGCTCGGTTCAGCTGCATCACACCGCTTCAGGATCAAAGTGACCAAAGTGGCCTTCCAGTCTTCAGCCATGACTGCTGAGCTAAAAAATAACTGGATGTCCTCCACCACTGCCCGCCCAACAATACCCCAATATCTTCGAAAGAAGAAAAGGAAAAACCATCGAGCACCGGGGCTTTATCCTCCCCTAGTGCCCAAACCGCCCCCTTGATTTCCACCTCAGAGACTGCCCTAATCAGGATAGCATTCTTCGCCGCCCCCACCATGGTATCCGGTCGGGGGAGCGGGCTATCGCCTCGGACTCCGCCATCCTCCATCCACCTGACACCGAAGAAGTCCACCAATGTACGATGGATTGCGCTCTCCTCCTCCAGTCGCTGCCCAGTCACATCCCCTACGGAGCGAATCATGCTCCTCTGCCTTTGTTGATCGGTGGAAAAAGCGGATGTTCCTATCACCCTCGTTCATCCACTGGACCTGGGACTTCTATTTTTAGAACACCTCCTACTGTCGCACCAGAGAGTGGTGTGTGGCAAGGTTCCACCAACTTTCATCCTTCATTAGTTGGGTACACGGTATTTTGATCAAATGCATACATATATGGAGAAAGTAAACTGGACATACAAGGTTTTGGAAGAACCCAGTAACTAAGCCTCTAGAATTTTTTACTTTGTTCTTTCCTCTTTGAATGCGTGCATGTATTACACCAAAAAAAAAAAATGCGTGCATGTGTACTTGTGCATTTTGAGACATTCAAACCACTAAAGTATATGGCACATGAACTTATGTTATGAAGGCCCATTAGCCGAGATAGGCTGGGAAATATCAAAACCCTGAGCCCCTTCATATTCGTATCCTACTGCTTTTTTGCTTGCTTTTTTCGATCAAGCATTCCTGCACCTAGATTAAGAATTCATAACTTGCCTACATACAGATGTCTGGCTATAGATTAAGAATTCGCAACTTGTATTTATACATTGTACAATGAAATGATAAATTAATATATATGGCTATCTGCAGCCTAATCCTTTAACTCTTCTGGGATGTAAGTAGTAAAAAATAAACACATTAAGTCATCCCACCTGCTTCAATATAATTTGTAAATTGCCATTTAACCCATTATTTCAAGGTTGTGAGAACCATGGAAGAGTCTCCATGAAGGAGAAGATGGACTTCATTAAGTCATTCCACCTGCTTCCATATAATTTGTAAACCTCGTGCACTAGATTTAAATTTAGTATAATCCAGTTGGCTAGGAGGCACTGAGGCACTGTTCTTCAACTGTAAACGCCTAGTTACATTAAGAAATTTGGACTGATTTTTGATGGGCTCATGAGGCTCAAACTCGTTGAAATTAGCAGTCGTTTCGCTACTTTACATGATATGTTTAGTGATCCAGGTCAAGATATGATATGAGATTCTGAAGGAAAAGTAATTTGCATTTGATATCTACAAACTTGATTTAAATGCAGCTATATATCCTGTGAAAGTGGGAGTTCATGAATTTTCTTAGAGTTGTTAAACATCTCTGATAGAGGGGAAAATGGATCATCCAGCCCACAACTAAAAGGCCGTCCAATTTTGGCCCAGTAAACATCAATGATGGACGACTGAATCTTCACTTCGGCCCAGGATCAGCTCGTCCTCGGAACCCCGTCGAAAGCTTCACCAACTCCAGACATTCGCCGACTCCCCTCATGATTAAGCTCGGGGTACCTCCATACAATCGCCAACTCGTCCCGACCAAGCTCGGGACACTAACCCCAGCGATACGCTCCGACCCTCGGGCTCGAGGCTCTCCTCCGAGCATATCTCGGAACCCGAAAAGCCGAGCTACTCCCAACATTTGTCAAGCTGACCTCGTCAAACGCATGACGCGACTACTTAACGAGCTCGACCTCGCCAACGACCACACTCATGTGCGGATCTATGCCCACCTACATGGCCGTACTTTGCTATACTACCATATCATGTCTCTACAACCGGCCAACAGCAGTCAGACGATACCTTGACTACTCCGGCCATACCCTACTGTGACTGTCAACACCCTACCATTCTCAAGAACGGGCGGTACTATACGTCACCGGCCAGCATGAACTGCGCACCATTCGGCTCAGAGCCACGCCCCCTCATGATGAGGACTGACAGTACCTCCGCGACCTCGGCTTCTCCACTGAGGCTATAAGTAGCTCGGTCAGGTAATTTCTAAGGGACCTTTGGCTAGACCAAATTTACTCACTCTAACTTAATCGTCGGAGAGCCCTTACCGAAAACACCGGTGAGGCTTTATGCAGATCTGCGGCCATCGCGCAGGAGGTGGCTCCCGTCTTTCTCTTTTCAGCACCGGCGGCTCCCTCAGCTCCACCGACGTGGTTACCCTCGGGCCAGATTTGAACCACAACAATCTCTATATGAACTTCTTGAGGTAAAATGATGCTATCACTATCAGGGTTCAAACCCTAGAGAAGGGTGCCAACCAGTCAAGTTAATATTTGTTGACCATTTCGATATCAAATTGAGCAAGGCTTTACTAAGTTACTAGCTCAAAACAATGTTTCCCTGTTGCCAAAAATTTTAAAATCTGATCGGAGATTGATGCCATCCACCTAAGATATGTCTCATGTCTGCATTAGCGAACATTTTTGTTAATTTAAAGTTTGAAACCATCTATTATAAGTGACATCTTAGCACCAAATTTTTTTTTTTTTTTAAAAAAAGAGGAGCTGATTTTTTAAGGCATGATTTTTTGGGGTTGTAATTGAGGTGAGCTTGATAGAGCTCGGGTCAGATGAATCTAAGTTTGAAATTAGTTTTGAGCATTATTTTATTAAAAAAAAAGATTTCTTACGGGGGATACGAGTAAAACTCTCAGAAAAACACCATGTCTCCGAATTGCCGATTCCATGGAATCGCAACATCGCGGCTTCTCTTTGTTCGCCGACTTCAAATCAAAGACAAGATTCGCGCATAATTCCAAAGAAACAATTTGATTCCACCGGGTCCACTTTTCTGCCCCTCCTCGTCATGAGAAACATGGAATCCCCCAAACAAACCAACCATCATAGCTTGCTTTCCACCTAAAAAGCAACTTTTAAGTGGGTCCTACTTACCTTTGCGTTTGCCATGCCTATATTACCCTGGGGCTATGATTTTTTTTCTTTTCTTTTGGTGGGGTAGAAACCAAATGGCTATTGTTGTTGCTTTTGCTTCTACCCCCTCTTGTTCTAAGCTATGAAAATCCATCAAGGATGGGCCAATTGCATCAAGACATTTATCAAACAACAAAAGAAGTTCTAATTTGATCAGAGATTCCTTTGGTATACTGGTAGCAGCTGGCGGTCGCCATACATCAAGATTTACCATTGTTGGGGCAGAACTCCGAGCAACATGGAAGGGCTTATCTTATGCAAGGCAGGTACTTCGTGTTGAGTGGGTGCATCTAGAGAGGGATTCATCAGTGGTGATCGTTTGGATCCGGGAAGCGGATAAGTATGGCGATGATCATCCCCTCATCTGTGAGACCTGCAGAATGGCTCAGGAGATAGACGATTTTCAGGTAGCACATGTGTTCAGAAAGGCGAACCGGCTTGCAGACTGTGTCGCCTCTTTTGTTGCTCGGCATGTCGAAGAGGTCCTTTGGACTTCAGCAGTGGACGCTATCTCCTCTCTATGTTCTTTACTTTCTCATGATTTTAGGATGTACTCACTTTAGAGCTTTATAAATTACCGTTTTTACCCAAAAAAAAAAGAAGTTCTAATTTTGGTGACCAAATACCAACACACGGTTATTTCTGTCCGTATCGAATATTCTCCTGGCGGGATGGGGCCTAGTGGGGGCTGCTATACGGGGTTGGGCTTGTCCCTTCCTCACCCCTTCCCTTTTCAAAAAAATAAAATAAAATAAAATAAAAAACCACTATCATGTCATTAGCTGCTGCTCCTAAAAGATGGATTTGATTAGGTTCAATAGTGATATAACTGTCCAAAAAAAAAGAGTAAAAATAGTACAATGATATGATTTAATGGACTCTTTCATAGAAAAATATATGATTTAATGGATTTGGTGGGCAGCTATATTTCATGCTTTGTTCTCCAGTCTCGAAACTGGGACCGATACCTTACTTTATGTAATCTTCTAAAGTTATGGAAGCAAGGTTATACGCACAGAATTTGCGGGCACAGAGGATACATTGCATTCAGCAAGTTGGGATGGAGTATAAGTAGTCTTGGGCTCAGTTGTACAATGGTAGCTTAAACCTAAACCCAAGTCATCCCATATTTTAGCTGACATGCCTTAGTCTGTATTTCATTTTGGAGCATTTTCCTTAAAAGATAAGATTTATAGCTCCGTATATGCAATCAAGGTTAAACATTGCCTATACAAATTATCCAGATATTTATTTATATGGATTTCAGGTCATACACTTTAATTTATCTATAGATGCTATGTGGATAAAAAAAAAAGTTATCTTAACCATTTCTTTCGGATTTCATAAAATTTTGTCATTCCTTTGTCTTCTCTATTATTATTTACATTATAAGATTATACTTTAACTACTTGTAACTCCAAATCAAGCTTTAATTTATTTATTAACATGCTACATATAAGCTCTCATGCATAGAAACTAGAATAAGTTGTACTATTCACATGATTTGTAGAATTGTAAATTGAGTAATTAGCTTAAGAGGGGTCGAGCTAGTTCATTCATCAAAAGGGTAGGTCATAGATCTTGAGCCTTGAAATGATAATAATAACTTGTACAGCTTTGACTTGTTTAGTTTAATACATTCATTTTTCTTTTTACAATGGATAGTACAAAAGGGAATAGTAAATCAAATAATGTGAATGGTGATAGTGTGGTGTAAACTTTTAAGATAATAGCGCGAATGCTACTTAAAAACAATTAAGAGAATATATAGCAGTTAGATAGTTCTGGTACATATATGGCTTATTCGCATACATATGAAAAGTAGGTTCAACAAGATTCAATATTAAAAATTTAATTCCATTCAAAAAAAAATTCAAAATTTGACGAAACTATAGAAACATCAATATGTACTTTTTATCCTTTCAATTGTCTTTAGCTATTCTAGTATTAAACTCTTGAGAGATTTGAGTCTCCATATGATTAGTATGACTTTACGTTATTCTAAATCTCTATCTAATGATGACCATCTATATCCTTTAATCTACTCCATGTAGTTTAAATTAATTTTTAAAGAGAGAAACAGAAGAAATGCTTCTCCTTAAGATGGGATTTTTTATTAATTACATCAATAATTAAAAAAATAATAATATTAGAGAAGCAGCGCATCAATATCAATATTTATAAAAATTAATTTAACATAAAATTTTGACAATTCCGGACTACACAATGGCCCTCTTCTACGCTGCACTATGCAACCCTCCGCATTAGGTCATTTCTCGTATCACCGTACAAAAAATTATATAGCATACACATGAAAAATTTCATCCATAAGAAGAATTTAGTATAACTTTTAACAATTGGTGCAACATAAATAGCCAGTACCAAATGGCCCAAGAAACTTTGGACATGGGAGCACATTAATTGTAAAAATATTTAACAAAAATAGATTTAACTTATTAATATTAATTTAAAATATTCAATATAAAAGAGAAAAAAAAGTCAAACGGAAATAAATAAAGCTTTTCCTGATCGCTAGAGTTTATTAATTACAGTAGACCACCTGTCCGCCGTCGATCTCGCCTTGGACATTGTACTTTTCGAGCATAGTTTTCCCTCTCAGACAGCTTGATTGCCTCCTCCTGCCGACGACTTTTCCTTGGACTCTTTCCGACTGACGACTCCTTTGGCCTCTCTCTCTCTCTCTCTCTCTCTCTCCCCCCTTATTTTCTCTTAACCCTAAAGAAATTTACCGCATAATCGGACAAAGGGCAAAAAGATCTCTCTCGCAGACCTAAAAATCCCTCCTTTTTAGCTTCGGCTCACTCGAGTGGACGAGACCGCACGAAGCCGTGGCGGGAAGTTCGAAGTGTCCCCCCCAACGGTCCCCTCTTCGTTGCTTCCATGGACCGGATCGAATCCGTGAGTGTTTTTTTTTTTTACTGTTGATTGATTTTCCGATCCGTTTCTGGTTGTTTCTTGCCTGAGTTATTGGCAAGCATAGTTGATTGATTTGGAATTGTTTCTTGCCTGAATTATTGGTGGGCATAGTTAATTTATTTGGAACAGTGGCGCCTTTGGCCTTTGCAGTTGGTGGGATATAGGGATTCATCGATTTGACATTGGTCTTCCAAAAGTTTTCTTGGTTTAAGTTAGATTTCTTAGATTTTATCTGAGATACAAAGGTAAGAATTGGGAACTTTATGATTTTGGTTCTGTTAAATATTCACCCGTAGTGGCTTTGTTCTAGCATTATAGCAATTAATGGACTATTTATGATCTTGGAACTTCTAAATTTGGCCTTTTGAAGTAAATTTCGCATTATTGATGGTGGTTTCAGGAGTTTTATATCGTTTATATTTGGTACTGGCTTATGGAGTTTAGATTACGATGGTAAAGGTCAGGTTTTTAGTTGGAATATCTGTATCTTTTGGCCGTTTTAGTTGGTTTAGCTGAAGGATCTCTCTATTTAACTTTGCACTTTACTTGTCTTTTCTTTTCTTTTTTGGATTGGATTACTAATCTGAATGGGGAGTTCGGTTTCTTTTAGTTACATAAGCAGAGATATTTTCGTTTTCTTCTGGCTTTTGTTTCTTTTTTGTTTTTTTGTCTTTTCTTTTGTGTCAGTGGGGTTCATAATTAAAACAAGGTTACTTGATTTAGGATCTCCGAACTTCCTGCATTTAGCATTTTGAATTAATATATGCATTATAGAGGGCAGCTTAATTACTTTTGTACCTTCAAATTTGGCATTGGCTTGTGGAATTTGGATTAGGATAGCAAAGAAGGGGTCTGTTGTTGCTTAAATTCACTGTTTTTTCTGTGTTGGTCCGTTTTTCTCATAATTGTTGTTTTTCTGCCGGATGAGACATGCATGTCTTTTTTTATTAAGGACTTGTTAGCATTTTAGTTTCTTTTATTCAGAAATTTGCATTAAAAGCATAACTATTTCCATTTTTGAATGAGACTAGTGGAAATTTTAGTTTTGTTTATTCTAGAACTGGCATTAAAATTAATTTATTTTCTTCTTTTTTTTATTGGAATTGTCGATGTTTGGAACTTCTTTTTAGTCAGAAGTACAGTTACCGGTGGAGAATTCTGAGATCTGGGATGAAAGGGCAGGTACTTCAGCTTATAGGTCTTTGTCATCAAGTAGAAGTTTTAAGGGGAATGGGAACATCGAGAATGACTCGGTTTTTTATGAAAAGTTTCTCCTTGATGATCTGGATTCTTACTGGGATGAGATAAATGACCGGCTCAGCATTTCAAGAATGGTGAGTGAGTCGGTCTTCAAGGGTACAGTAAATGCTCTGGTTGAAGAAGCTGCTGAGAAAATTGATTCAAAGGAAGCAGAAATAGCTATCTTGAATGAGAGGTTGCAGTCTTGTAAATCTGATGCAGCTATAAGTAACAGGTTAGCATCATTTGTGATGTTGCCAAAATATTCTATTGAAATTGACAAAACAAAATCAGAGTTGCATCAGAGCTGTTTAGATGCAAGTGTAGATTTGAATTATCCAAAGCGTTTAGGCAGATTAAAGCTTGCAGCAGAAGAACAGCTTCATAGACTTCAGGAGGATCTTCAGAATTTAAGGACCTCGAACTCTCATGGTAGAATAACTGTAGGCTCCACGGATTCAGGAATGTTTAGTAAAATTCCTATGATAAAGGCTGAGGAAAAATTGCTTGAAATAGATGAACAAATTGATGGTCTAAAAATAATGCTAGAATTAGGATTTGAACAAATTAATGTCATATTCTGGTCGATGAAGGCTTCAATGTGGGAACAGCATTGGGTACATGAATTTCAGAGAGAAATCAGTAATTTCATGATTCAGTATTATATTAAGGGTCTACACGATGAGTTTGAAACAAAATTGTATGAGCAAAGAGGACAGGTTAATACCTTAATCAAGAACTCGCAGGAGAAATTTACAGAGCTAGCTAGCATGTGTGAAGAACTTGATGCTATTTCTAAGTCATTATTCAGCTCAGATAACAGCCATGAAAGTTTCGAAGAATGGAGTGTTTCAAAAAGAAAGGAACTCTTTCCTGGAAAAGTGTTAGGAAATCATCATTTTCCATCTCATGCTGAGGAAAACGGAACCATCATCATGGAGAAATCTGGGGACTCTGGCACATTCATGATGGAGGTTGCTGATTTATCCCAACTGAAGCACATGACAAAAGAAGAACTGGTGTCTTTCTTCAAAACTGAAATGACCAAGTTGAGAAGACAACATGAATCAGCTTTGCAAGAGAAAACAGAAGAGTTGTTCAGACTCAAGAGGGAATTCCTCAAGGAAAAGGGTTCATCACATTTTAGAAAAGATAAGGAGTCTGAACTTTTAAAGAGAAAAATTCCAGAAGTCATTTTGAAACTCAATGAGATTCTCTTGGAGAAAGAGAAGCTGCCCCCTATCCGTGATGATCATGACGAAATATGTCATTTGAAGGACAGAATTGATTCCTTGTTTTTAGAAAATCAGGGCCTACAAAGTTTGCTTTTGGATAAAAATAGGGAGGTCAAACATCTATATTCACAGGTCTCCGACACAGCGAGCCCAATATTGCTTCACTCGTCAGTGGAGGCTAACTTTCTGAAACAAATTATGAAATTCAAAGGGGATCTGGAAGATGTGAAGATGGAAACCAACATTAGAGATGAATTTTATAATGTTGTTTTAAGGGAGTTGATTTGTGAGCATCAATGCAGGATGGAGGATATAAAGATTGAGACCATTTGTCTGCAAGAGATTTACTCTGTTATAATTAAAGGAATTGCTTGGGATGTTATTTCTACCATAAATCCTACTATATCAAAATATTATACAGAAAAGGCTTGTCTTGAAACAAGAATTTTGGAAAAAGACAAGGCATTAAGATTAGAAATTGAAGAGAAACAGAAGTTAAAGCAGACTATAGCATCGATATCCACAGTGATGAAGGAAAAGGAAAAATTAGCAGTAGATACTGGATCTACACTGATGCAGCAGAAGAAGCAGTTCGACCTAGTTCACCAGGAACTTAGTCTGCTCAGAGACCAGGTATGCAAGCAAGACGTATTGATATCAGATTTCAAGAAGAAATCACATTCAATGGAGAGTAGATTGAATGAGGCTTTGCAACAAATTCATCAATATGAGTTGGAGACAAACAAACTGAATGAAAAATTGAAGAGCGCAACAGATGCCTTGGAGAAAGCAGAAAAGCAGAAAGCCGTGCTTCATGATATGGTTGAGGAGAAGCAAAAGTCACTATCATTATCTGACGCTAAGGGCAGAGAGCAAGCAAAGGAGTTGGAATGCATTATTGTCGCTGTGATGGAGTTATCAAAAGCAGCTGTAGACTTTGAAAGCATATTGGCAGAGAAAATCAAAAGCACTGAGTCTAGGTGCTTATTTACTGCTTTTGTCACTCAGCTTTTCTTATTCTAACTTGAATGCATCATAGTGTTTTGCCGGTTAAAGTAGAGTAAGTGGATTAAATTGGTCTTATTCTACTTTAAGCCTGAAATAAGAGTAAACCTAAATGAATAACACATATGCAACAAGATTTTAACATGCATGTGTGTCTTGCATACATTATGGTATATATTCTGTGTCCTTGCACTTTTCTGTGTACATATAGATGAAATTTTATTCTTGGAGATCATTCTTGGATGCTCCAGAAGCGATATGGGAGAGTGCTGGATTGCACTCAGAATAAAAAGGTTTATGGACGGTATTTAGCTTCTATTATTGTTCGATAGGTACTTATATACAATAAAGGAAATCAGAATATGGTGTTATGCCCATTTTCTTGAAGCCATATTATGGCTGGATAATTGGAAGAACTAAGAGTTTGAGATTTCAATATTGAGTTTTACCCAGTAATTGCTTGTGAAGTCCTTTGTACAAATGGAGCTAATATCAGGAATTAGATTTGTGTTGTGTCTGACTTGGTCTGAGAAGAGTCTGACAGGCTATGATGCAAAATTTTGAAAATATTTGCATGTTTTAGGGGAAGCATCCAGAAAAATTATTTTGTATTTTCAAAAAATAAGGTTTTGTATGCTAAGACTTCACTCTCTACTTCACTTCCTCTTTGAAAGTAAAAGCTGTTATAACCTGTGAGGCTTTAAACAATTCAGATCGGGCAACAACTGCATTTGGATTGAAACATCTCTCACTTTGATTTAATAATTCTATCTTGGTCTTTGCATCTCATGAACTGAATACCTTGCAAGTAATGTTATCTGCTTTTAACAGGTTAAAAATACTGAGTCATCAGTTCGAGCCACTAGTGAAACAGGCTATCCTTCTACAGAAAAAGGAATCTTGGTTCAAACAAATGCTTGAAATCAGATGTTCTAACTTCCAAAAGGCTGAAGCTGAGGTATATGTATGAAATTTGCTTGCTGTTTATGTTTTTATTCCTACAAGTTTGGCCCGACCTTTTCTAAGGTATAATTTGTTAAGTCTGTCTGTCATTAATGTTTTCCTAACTTATAAAACACCATTAATAATAAAATCACCATAATTAGCAAGCCTTTTCATATGTATGCGCGGCTGGGATAATTTTTTTTCTGGTATTCACCCTAATTTTTGGTCCAAATAAACTGCCATTTAAAGTTTATTCTCACTTCATGCTAAACCAGCGTCATGTTCTATGTGATGTATGCGATTTTTTGCTTACATAAATCTACTCAGATTTTTGATCTCTTTCAACACTGGAGAAATGAATCTCTACATTATCCACAACTTTTTTATTCGAAAATTTAATAATCATATTCTGAATCTTATTCTTTTATAGAGCCAAATTTTACTGCATCTATTTTTCATCATGAAGCCTCATCTCAATAAAATTTATCACTTAAATTGTATTTATATACTGTTTGTTAGGTCTTTAGACCTTTAGATTCCGTTTCCCTAGAAAAGCATAACCATAACCAACAAACAATATTTCAATGATTCAGTTTTGGCCTTGGGAAAACTTTAGTGTCCATTCATATTAAGGGCTAAATATGCTAGGATGCCTAATCTTCAACTTCTAGCTATGTTATCTCGATCTTTTCTACCGGTGGAGCTCAAGTCTTTTATTCTGCATGTTCTCCTAGTTTTTCAATTTTCTTTAGTAGTTTAGAAGAACAAAGCTTGATCGAACCTAGTCCTAATCTTGCATGGCTTGAAATAAATTTCAAGCTTGAAATTCTGGATAAATTTGACTCTTTCTTATCTTGACAAGCTTGATCATGCCAGATTTCAATCTGAACTGAGCAAGAGTTTTCTCGAAGCATCTTGATTAATCTGTGGCTCTTTAATTGAGCCAAACTTGCTTCAAGGTCAAATTAAACCCTTAATTTAGATGTTAGGGGTTTGGTACCAGCTATTAGATTGATTAAAGGAAAATATATGTAAGTTTTTATATCTTCACATCTTATAAGGCAGTTCGTCTTTTATAATTACATTTTTGTAAGTTTCAATCAAGGTCGGAGTAACCGATACTGGACATTGTACTGGTTCTCCGGCAGCACACTCTATACAGGCCATGCTGGGCCTGTACCGACAGAGGGCACGGTACCGTGGAAGAGAGAAAGAGAGAGAGAGAGAAGGGAAAGAGAGAGAGAGAGAAGGGAAAGAGAGAGAGGGAGGTCGGAGGAGGGTGTTCGAAATAGGGGAAGCGGCTGCGGCCTCGCTTCCCATGGACTCGGCCAGCTTCCGCCGGCCCTCCGTCGGCGTCTCAACCTCTCCCTCTCCCTCTTCCTCCCCCTTCCTCCCCCATTTGCTCTCTTTCTTTTTCGACTACGGCAATGGGTCTCGTTTCTGTTGTCGGAACTATACTAGTGGCTCATCGGTATGGCTCGGATCAGCCGGAACCGCCCGGTTCATGATGGTTCCGCCAACTTTGGTTTCAATGCTTTTGGATTATGGATTCCTCTTTATCTTTCTAAAGTAGGAAATAAACGGTGTCTTGTTTCTTGCATTACAAATATAGCATTTGAAAGTAGTCTTTAGAGCTGATTTAAAACTAAGGATCTGTTTTGACATCCTTAGTTTTAAATCATGTTTCTTTGTATTTGTTTCTTTCATATTTAAAAATATAAGTATTTTGGAAGATAATGTTATGAAATAAAATTAAAAAGGAAACTTCAATGTGTGAGTAAACAAATACTCATTCTAGAATTTCCACTGTTTGAAGGGATCCTTAAATTATCAAGGCACAAGAAAACTTACTCTTACAAAAGTGATAGTTTCTCAACGAACATGGAAAATCATAAATTAGCTTGATTTCTGCTCCATTTAAATTTTAAACACAGTAATAATTATTAAATTTTGACATGCCTCGTCGTCAAGACATTTATACCAGGAATTTAGCCATTGCAATTTATAATTTGTCTCACTTATACAAGTTGCTTATTGATATTTTATTCGGACATAGGTTGATCTTCTAGGGGATGAGGTTGATGCTCTTCTGGGTCTTCTGGGAAAGATTTACATAGCACTTGATCATTACTCTCCAGTATTGCAACATTATCCTGGAGTAAGATTTTTTTCATTTTCATTTTGCTTTTGGTTATTTTTTAGCATGTTCTACAACTTAATCTTGTTAAGAATGATTGATTTTCATCAGATACTTGGGTATAACCAAAAGGTTTGGTAGATTTTTTTTTGTTACTCTCTTTTTAATCTCTCAGATAGCTAATGACATTTACATTGCATGCAACTAGACTTCATAAGCTTATAGTGGCACCTATATTACTTCATACACGATGTTTGGAACTTTGGTTTCCTTTAGGGTTATCATACTACACATGTTGTAGCAAAATGTTTGGGTGGCTTATATAAAGCAATATGATTTATATGTTGCATATTCTCATTGTACTTATTTTGTGTTGGGCATCCCTCCTTATGCATTTAATTATGCTTGAAAGTTGTGAGATATGTTGTCTTCAAATTTGTTGAGAAGATACTTGGTTATTCAATGTTTGCTTGGGTAATTAAAGCTTCTTTGACTACTTATTTCAAGGCAAACTTGGGGAACATTGGTGCTTCTTTGGAAGCTGGTTTTTGGGATTCCAAAGGGCTAATAGGAGTGG
>JAOXJJ010000069.1:17067219-17092269 GCA_025769935.1 Phoenix roebelenii | reverse complement strand
ACCACGTAAAAATCTCTTGTGTTCTTGTTTTGTTTTTTGTTCTCTTTATTGATCTACACTTGTGGGGAGCCATTTTTTCCAACATTTTGTGCTTTTAGGAAGGCATGTTAAGTCATTAAAAGTCTCACAACTTTAAAAACAGGAAAGGGCCAAAAGAAAATTCTTGTGTAGTGAGAAGGGTGTTTTACTATGCCATAAAATGTGTGGATTGATCAGCTTCTTAATTGCAAAGTCCTTTTAATATGACCATCACCCATAGATCTTCTCTTTTTTTCACCTCTTCAGAAATTCTAGTGCTTAATTTATGATTTGAATCTTAGAATCGTCAATTCGATAATGTGACTAATATGGTCTAGTATAAACCATTTGCTTTTGGTACATTTATACAGCTAGTGTTGTGTGTATCAAGTATTTGTTGAGCGAATACCTGCCGAGATGATGATGGGCTGATGAGGTTATGTCATTCCTATTGCTGGTTGGTGGTTCTTAAAGCTTTTTAATTATATTAAAATATTTCAAAGAGGAAAAAATATGATGTAAAAGAAAGAGTCTGGCTGAGGTAACTTGTGATCCATCCATCAACAGTTCTTTCTCTGAACCAATGATTTGAAACTTAAATGTATTTCTTGAAGTAGCCAAGTCCAAGACCAGTATCAGTTATGAAGAAAGTGTGATTGATGATTTAGTAATGCTTGAAGCGCAGAGCCAGCTAATACAGGAACTTCAGGAGATATGTTGGCAAGTATGCCTTATTAAAAATAGTATAGCTTTACATAGCTTTTGTTCTGATTACTATGTTTATTATTTATGTGCACTCAACTTTCAACTAAAATACACCATTTTGCATACTGTGATATTCATAGAGTGCGCCTATGAAAGGTGTTATTCACAGGCCTACAGGGAAACAAAGCTTAAAGGGATTTTTCAGATTTTGATTGGACTGGATCTTCTTTCTGTTGGAGCTTCTCCACTAGATATTGTATTATTCATAGAATGGAACACTAGTGGCATGGAAATTGAAGAACATGGGATGGTTGCTAAATCCACTAGAAGGCTAGCATTAAATGAATTCATGCAGCTGAGGACATTCTTGCAGGAGATAGGCTTTGTGATTAATGGTCCAAGCAAGATCTTTTCTCGTTTTCGAGCTGCAGTTTACATGGCTAGGAACTGAGCTTCATGAATGGACAGAACATTGTGGTAAATTGTGGTTTATAGTGAAAGGATAGCTCCAGGGCGTTCAGCGCATGAGGCTCCCTCGACTACAGGGATTGAGGAGAGTCAGATGTACGCAGCCTTACCCCTATGTATAGAGAGGTTGTTTCCATGTTTTGAACCCGTGACAACTAGGTCAAAGTGGAGTAACCTTATTGTTGCACCAAGACCAACTCTGACGTAAGAGAATGAAGGAATGTTACTCATGTAAAAACTACATATTAGTTGGTTGACATCTTAACCAAGTCACCTGTGCAGAGTTGGAACTAGGCATGGAATGAAAAAGTACACACATCCATATCTATGTATATATTTATATATCCATATGTGTGCATGTGCATGTATGCATGCAAGCGTTTTATAATGTTTTACAACTTGAGATAGAGTGAGCGTGGGTGGTGGAAATATAATTTACCTACTGCAGAGTGTTGAAACCTTATTTAATAAATATATTTATGCTTTGTGACAAGGTTAATACGTTTATTTTGAAATTTCAATTTAATGAGCCTTATTATTTTGGGCCTATTTATGTATATTGTGTGTAACAATCTATAGGTGTGACCTCCACGAAGAGTTGTTTAAGTCCCTTCTTCTTCATGATTAGAGCACCATATTTATCTTAAAGAAAAAGAATTAAAAAGGAGGGCAAAACATATGCCTATGATTTAGTAGGTCTCCCTCCTTTCTTTATCTTCCCTTTGTGACCATTCTTTCTTTCTTATCTGTCCTTAGCTCATGGCTTTTTGGCTCTTCTATATTACTTCTGTTCTATATATCTCATTGTCAAGGCATAGGGCTATTGCTTTTGGTGGGCATATGTTGAATTTACATTCACATGTACCATTGTTCGAGGTCTAAAGGCTAAGGCTACAACAATTATAATTATACATTATTTAAATGCTTCCTAGGAATTGTCCTCCTATCATTTTCTACAATCATTGCTCTCTTATCTTGCTCTTGAATCTCCTTCCATGTCAATAAACTATCGTGTAGATTTAAATCATGTCAATTTTTGAATATAGTAGCATAAAGATTGTGTATTGTTAATCTTATAGATCATTTCACGGGCATGAATATCTTTTAGTGTAACATGTTATGATAGTGTCAAATTGAGACACAATAGGAAACTACATGATCCTTAAAATTATAGATATTTTTGCAAGTGAAGATTGTTGGAAACATCCTTTTGATGCTGAATATATTTTGAAAAAAAAACCATTTGCTTTTGAGTGTATATCATATCTTTAACATGATATGATACAGTATCTTCATGTTTTTCTTTTTCCAAATCGTAGATATTTTTGCATGAAGATCATTGAAATATGCTAGTTATTTTATTCACCATTATTATCTTTCACATTCTGGCAGGTGATGGAGATTTTAAAATTGGTTCAAAGAGAATTAAAAGGAGAAAATATTTAGAATAGTTGATCTATTGCTGTGCCAGGTAAACTACCAACGCGATTCATCATGTATTTGTGCTTAAGTGTGAGATTGTAAAACATCTTTCAATAGCCCATGGCACATTAAGCACAGAACTCAAAATTGACTGGATTGCATGATTCAATAGCCTACTTTAGATGTCATTTAACAAATGCTGCCAATCTTGAGATATCTTTTGCTATTCATTCTTTTGCTTTCAGTTTAGGCAGATCCTATGGATTTTCCAGCAAGCATAGGATGCAGTTTCTACATTTCCTAGTGGGCATCTGTCAAGAGCCATATTATTTGTGTTAATATCTCAAGGAAGCAGTCATTACCATGTCAAGGAATCAGAACTGGCAATGACCAAGCTAGGCTATTCTCGGTGCACTGGTAGCTGTATGCTCAGGTGGATGCTTGAAGTCGCTTGTGAGTGCTTTTTGGTGTTGGCTTCACAATCATTTGCTGACCAACTGCAATTAAAAGTTTGGAGAAAATAAAAGGAAGCTGTCGGTTTCTTTCCATCTCACATAGAATCATGGATGTCATACAATGCAAGCTCAATTGTATATGATGTAAATGCTGGTATGTATTTTCTCTTTTCAGTAAATTATTTGTTTATTTACACGAATAGCTTGTGGAAATTGCTTGTAATCCATTTGAGGGCTTCATGCATATGGAAGCAATATTCAGAAACAGTCATTGGCCAAGCACTATCTTGTATCATCCTCTCATTTAGCAATTGAGAAGATCTAGTTGTTGCAAGACCCTTTTCACATAATACCATATAAATTTAATTTTAGTCTACAGATGGAGGATAGATTTTAAATTAATGATTTCTTCCTCATTGTTGTAGCTGGAGCTGATTGTATACTGGGACATTCAGTGGTAACAAGACAATGTAAAGAGAAATGTTGGTGAACTTTCGAAAGGAAAATAGATTACCAACTGCAGCTATTACAGGGTATTGATTCCAATTCAAGATCTCATAACATTTAGACAAATCTATGGAGTAGCTTTATGATGGTATCAGTCCCTCCAGGAAAGTATGAGCTCAGTTTGGTGAATCATAAACAAGAGCTTTCTGGATTATTATTTTCTTGTGTGATAAAGATTAAAGATATTTCATTATATTCCCTTTGATACCAAAAGAAAATTAAAGATATTAGCACCTGATTTAATCATTTAATCCCACATGGCAATGCTAGTTATATTACATCAACTTATTGCATAAACTATAAAAGTTCTCTGTCCTCAAATCTCATGTGCATATGCTACTCAAACTAGTTTTCTATATGCCTCATTTGAGGCTTTCGATTCCCTCTTCCTGCAACCAAAATGCTTTGGAAAAATTATTTGCTTTTTTCTTAGCTCAACCAAGCCCCATTTGATAAGTGTAAAATTTGGGCTTTCAAAGGAAGACCGGATAGCCGTAATAGGCTTATCAGGGGTGACAGCCAATGGCTAAGCATTCCTTAAAAAGGAAGAAGCCATGACTATACTACATGCCCCATAGACAGGCTTTGTGTTCTTTTTACACTATATACTGGTACCATAGTATAACTGATAAGTTCTACTTACTATTTGGATAAAAGGATGAATCTACTCTTGTTTTTTGTTACTTTTTTTTGTTAATGAAAGGCTTTTGGGGTATTTTTACTAATTGTGTGAGGATAGAATAAGGGTATTATAGGATTCTAGGGACCCTGGGGAACTTTTAATCCCTGATTATCCCTAAGTTTACCAAATTTTTGGGGGATCACTAGTTCCATGCCATAATTTTGTCTGTTTGATATTTATCCCTGAGATAAAGCAGGATAAATGCCTTACTACACCTCTTAGCATATATAAAATGCAGCATAAACTAAGACTTAGGCTTAGTTTTGAAGCCACATGAGAGATGGGATTTAGGCACTTGTCCTGCTTTATCCCTGGAAAAAATGCCAAACACACCATTTAATCGCTTGGAATTGCTGATCCTTACAACTTGGTCAAACTGAGGATAATCGGGGATCAACAAATACCCAAGATACTCTGGTATTGGAGTTATCCATATATTTTATCCCACCTTTGCTATTGAAGCAACCAAAACAACCCTCTATTAGAAAAAAATAAACCATAAGGAGGATCACATTTTTGTCTTTTAAGCTAACAATAATTATATCTTATGTCACTTGTACTATGGTACAATGCAATTACGACTTGAGAATAAGGATAGTTAGGAAAGTTATCCCACCTTATCTTGCCTTGCATTGGAATTACGATACCGTATCGGCCTTATTTATCATCGGCGTAGACAACCTTCCCGAAGCACTTAATTCCATTTCAATGCTCGCCTATTCCGCGTCATCTTTGTAGCAACTATAGGTCTTGTTAGAGCCTTTGATTAATATGTTCGGTAGCCGTTATCAAAAGATTGGATTGCCACATACTTAGTCGGGGTCTGCAACAAGAATTACTACAAGCTATTCCTGAATTGCCTGTCTTGTTGCATGACTAGACCTAAAAGCCTCAATAGGTTGTGTATTACTTTACAAAAAAATAAAAATGAAATATTTAGTCAGGTATTTTTGCGGTTATTTTATTTTCAAAATTAGGGTTGGAAATAGGTCAGGTAAAAACTATGTCATGTTTCACCCAGACCCAACTAAATTATTTTTGGGTCATATGGTTCAAGATCGAGAACCAACATATTAGCTGATCAATTTAGGTTACATTGGGCCCATGAAAAACACAGGGACTCAACAAGCCATTCAGGTTAGATTATTGTGTCCAAATGGTTCGCTGGGATTAGCAATTTTTTATCGTTCAAAAATTATAATTGATAATAAAAAAAATAAAAGTTTCAAATAAAATTTAAGCCATGTTAAACTTAATATGCCTTTTCATTTGAATGGATCTTTTTTAACCTGCTTCAAGAAAATAAACATTCTTAACTTACATGGTTATATGTTTTTTGTCGGGTAGGGAATTACGATCCGTTCACAACCCTACTCGAACAAGTAATCGAAGCCATTTTAGTAAATGACCAAAGTAACCTTATACGTTTTCTTAATTCCATCTCTCTCCCTCCCCCCTCGCTGGGCTCTACATAAACCCTCTTCTCCTCCCCGTCCCCCCTCGCTCCCCCCCACCCCCTCCAGAATTCAAACCAGCCGCCAAAATCCCCGCGCTTCTTCCCATCAAAACAAAGGAAGCGCAGCGAGTCTCCGAAGAGAAGCCCAGGAGAAAAGGCAATCGAAGATATAAGAGCCGAGCGAGAGGAAGGAAGGAAGGAAGCGGAGAGGTGCGATGGCGAAGGACGAGGAGGAGTTCCGAAGCGAGATAGAGGAGAGGCTGATCAACGAGGAGTACAAGATCTGGAAGAAAAACACGCCGTTCCTTTACGATCTGGTGATCACCCACGCGCTGGAGTGGCCATCGCTCACCGTCCAGTGGCTCCCCGAACGGGACGAGCCCCCCGGGAAGGACTACTCCGTGCAGAAGATGATCCTCGGGACTCACACCTCCGACAACGAGCCCAACCATTTGATGATCGCCCAGGTCCAGCTCCTCCTCGAGGACGCCGAGAACGATGCCCGCCAGTACGACGACGAGCACGGCGAGATCGGTGGCTTCGGCTGCGCCAGTGGAAAGGTGATTTTTTTTTCCCTTTACCCTTCTTCGATCAATGTTATGTTCTCGCAGTGATCGATTGTTTTCTGATGCTTTTGGACTCGAGGGTTTGGTCGATTTGGATTCCCGGAGTTTTTTTTCTTGTAGAGAAAAATTGTTCCTTTTTTTTCTTTTCATTTATTAGTTCTTTTTAGATTTAGAGTAGCGTTTGCATTATTTTAAGTGTTGGGTTTGGATTAGATATTAGAAGAGATTGGATTCTTTTCTTTCATGTTTGGCGTTTTAGGTTTTTAGATGGGATGACATCGGATTTTTTTTTTAATTTTCATTAAACATTTTTTCTTTTATTAATTCATTATTGTGCTTGGTTATTTCATAACAAGTAGTCAAAAATAACTGATCGAAAATCCTTGCATACAAAGTCACGAACCTATATGGGAGCTTCCATTTTTTACTCATTTTCAGGAATGTGCTTTCAGAGGTTAGGTTTTTTGCAGTTCTTGCTGATTGATAGGGTATTGGCTGTTCTGATATGGCAGAATCTCCTGTATGATGCACAAAGTGCCAGTAATGCTTCTGATGTAATTTTCAAACTTGTTTTTATTATGCAGGTGCAAATAATTCAGCAGATAAATCATGATGGAGAGGTCAACCGAGCTCGTTATATGCCTCAAAATTCTTTTATAATTGCGACAAAGACAGTTAGTGCAGAGGTTTATGTTTTTGATTACAGCAAGCATCCATCAAAGCCTCCTATAGATGGTGTATGCAATCCTGATTTGAGGTTGAGGGGTCACATTTCTGAAGGATATGGTCTATCTTGGAGCCCTTTAAACCAAGGCCATTTGCTGAGTGGTTCTGATGATTCTCAAATATGCCTTTGGGACATTCATGTGACACCTAAAAATAAAGTTCTTGATGCTGTTCAGATTTTTAAGGTTAGATTCTTACACATATACTAAATTGAGTTTTGCTAATAGTATACATGTTTTATCCTTTGTTTGTTTGCTTGTATCCCATCTTTTTATCTACCTTAAAAATTTTTGAGTTACACTTTGCTACTAATGATATAAGTCAGAGGCAAATCATAAAGAAGGTTAAGTGTAACTTGAAGAGATGGAGCATATAACTGATTAGGGTGGCCTACTGCGCAAGGCTTTTACCATTGCGGGGTTTGGGGATGGTTAGATGTAATGCTACCTTACCCTCATATGTGGAGAGACTATTTTCATGTTTCAAACCTATGACGTCCATGTCACAATGGAGCAACCTTGCCATTGTGCCGATGCTTGCGATAGATTATGGCAAGAAATTAAGTAATTGATTCGTAGGGCTGCAAGTGTGGATGATACGTGAGCAATGAAAATTATTGGTATATGTAGAAGTCCAAGAGCCAACTGAGAATAGGATCTTGCTTTATTTGTTGTTTGATGATTATCGACATAAGCTCAAAAAGATAGTAAATGCATAAGGATTGCCAATGGTGTTTGCTAGAATTGGGCACTTACTGTTAGAAGTTAAATGGGCTGAATTTTGGTGAGATGATTCAAAATATGGGATGAATCTGGTGTTCCAGTTTATTCTAGGTCCGAGCCAAAATTCTTACTTTTAAGGGGTTTATGTTAATAATGGGTTGTTGATGGAAATTACGAATGATTTGGACAAATGGGGCATCTCATAACAAGTTTTCGTCTTTACATTTATTTGATTAATAGTCTATTTTTTTGAGCAATCTCATAGTCTATTGTCTTAGAACATTATTATATACTTGATCTTAATAGCCAAAAGCTCATGACTAGGGCCCATATCAACTCAAAAACATCATTGGTGTACCCACTTCCTAGGTTCTTTCTTTAAAACTTTTTATGGGCTCCACTTTCTTACCCTTGCATTTGAATTTACTCCCATGCCCAATCCTGACTCAGATAACTAAGACTTCAGCTATTCTTTTAGTTTGCTTGGCATTGCTGTGATGTTAAAAAGATGTAGCAACTAGGATTTTAAGTTTTTCATGTCATGTGAGGATGGAGAAAGATGTACGCAATAGGTTTTGAAATTTATGGTTCACATAATGAGAATTTAAAATCATCTAGTTTGTAAATGGTACTTAATAAAACTTGTTTTTTGTCATTTTCTGCCCAACCACTTATTTTAGCTAAATTTGTGATACAAGCAAATGTGCTCCCTAGTGAGCATATTTTTTTTTCATAAAACTATGTATGGAACCCTTAAGAGATTGAATTTTATGTGGTAAATAATCCTGCCTGATGGTTGTTAGCTTAGTTAGTTGGCAGCCCTCTCCGAAGGGCTTGCCCTTGTGGAGGTCCAATGTTCAAAGATTGGTGGTGGCACATTACCACTATATCTTGCAAATGTATAAACCTAATTATTGTAATTGAGCAATATATCATCCTCTATCATGATTTTTCATCTTCACAAATGCAATGGCTCTTGTGCGTGGGCGAATAGCAATAGAGGTAGAAGGCATCACATGTTTCCTCATATTCTTTAGCTATACTTTGTTATACTTAGTATTTCATAGTCACCATCGATTCTTGAAGTGTCACTTATTTTGGTATAATACCTTTGAAGTGGTGTTACTCTTTTGAATAATTTTGAATTTTGAATTTTGAATTTTGAACTCATGACGTTCTGGAAAATAGGTTCATGTAGGTGTTGTCGAAGATGTTGCTTGGCATTTGAGGCATGAATACCTGTTTGGTTCTGTTGGTGATGATCGTTATTTGTGTATATGGGATCTTCGTACACCAACAGCCAACAAGCCAATTCAGTCAGTAGTTGCTCATCAAGGTGAGGTGAGTGTCTTGGTTTATAACAATGTTCCCCCTTCTGACATAACTAATCAACATTGTGTTTTTCATATCCCTTCATTGTTAATGCCAGTTTATAGTAGATTTTGTTATTCTGCTGCTAGTGGTGCCTCCTTCTGGTTATCAGCATCAAGATTTTTCTAGTCAATTAGAAATCACTATGATCATGCAACTTCCCTCCTTTTCATAAATAACTAAGCATATAACTCTATCGCCTCTTTTCGTTATGCCTCTGAGGTATCTAGTGAGACATTTTATGTTGAAAGAGATTTTGTTGAAATTGGATAAATCAGTCATCCTTTTCCATTGGTCTATACTCAACATGGAATGACTTTGTAGATATCTGAATGAACTGATGCTGATTGAATACCTTTATTTATAGGTTTCAGTTGTAGGAGTTGTTAAAGAAGAATTTGTTACAAATGTCATTGATCTTCTGCTGTCTTCTATTCCCGCTGGAATAACTAGAAAGCTTCATAGTTTTCCGTAATTTTCTTAAACACCTTGTATGGCACCATAATCTAGTCCAGCACATACTTGGGATGGTTCCATCAATATGTAATGACTTGATTGCTTAATCATTACTGGATTAGTTTTACTTTCTCTAGGCTTTAAGTATTCTCCTCTTCAAGACAGGCAGATGAGCAATGACAAGAAATATTTTTTTTAACTTTATTTAAACCATATAGCAAGCTGATATCAATATCTGGAATAATGAATGTTTCTTATGTCTTGGTTATTAAGTGTGTATAAATTTTAGGATATTAAGGTTCACAGCACTTCTAGAAGGAATGTTTTTTGTTCATTGACAATTTTTAATGAAACCGGCTGAAAAGTAATTATCAATTATGTTAATTCATCCACAACCGGGCTGGTGGAAGAAATGGAAGTATGGGGCAATTTTAGATTTTGTAACTCCCCATTCTCCCCCTCAAGGATGTGCTTGCCATTGCTTCTGCTTCCTGAAAGGTGATTCTCAAAAATGTCTTTCATCTAAAAGTTGCAAAATAGTTTTTTAAGCACCCCTAAACATGCCATGGTAACATTCTAAAAGTTGCAAAATAGTTTTTGTAAGCATCACTAATTTGCCTTCAGAGCTGTAAGGCAGCCTTGATTGTTTAGGAGCCCTAATTTGCCTCCTTCCTAGGCAATGTAAATCTTGAATCCAAACTGCTTTCTGAAGGATAAACATATTGTCAAAAATATGCTTAATGAATAACCTCCTTGGGTTTTATCTTCATGCAAGTTGAACTTTCAAGCTCACAAATTATATATGTCCACTCTGTATCATTAAAATATATTGGTGCAGTCTGTGCTTGACTAGCAACCTTTGTCTGCCTCACGTTTAAAGGATTTGTACCTTTTTATTTTCCCTGTTTACATTTCTTTTGGACCAAGGAATTACTAATGACCAAATAACATCCAATTGCACTCCCATCAACATATTGGATATTGAGAAGTTGAAATCTCTGAAGGGGTTGATGTCCTACTTGTTTGCTTAATCTATTGTCCTGTTGTAAGACCATACAAAGTTACCTCTTCTCTTTTTGTGAATTCAAAGTTTGCATGCACATATAGCCTTTAAAAAAATCAATTACAATAAAACAATGTTATGATTAGCATAGTCTTCAATAGTCAGATAAGTACAATATTTCAAATATGTTTACTATCATCTAATTGAACAATCGTGACTGTACTTATTGTTATCATATATTGTTGTGCTGAGTTATCAACAGGTGACTTATAAAAGACTGCTCTAGTGGTAGTGAACATTGCTTTATGCACGAAAACTTAGACCTCTAAAAACATGCCTTATCAATCCCATCTCAGCAGGGTGAGCTTTAGGGATCAATTTATGAATCAATACTATTTTTTTAAAAAAATAAAGTATTCATCTCAACCTAAATCACTATTCATGGTTAGTGTTGGAAACCTGCAAAATTGTCCTTCTTGAGATCTTTCTTTTGAATGGTCTTTTCTGATAATATAAAAGCATTTCATATAATTCCTTTTTGGAGAAAAGATGTGGGGCCTTTAAGATTGTTCCCTGTCACTATCTGTTTATTTTGCAATACTTATTTCACTCTCCTTGTGTTGATATTATCTAACATTTTGTTGCATCAGATATTATGTTATATTCTTTTTTAATTATTATTTATGTGGCGATAACTGCAAGACATACAAATCAATGACCCTGACTTCCAAACCATGATTCCATGCAGGTTAATTGCTTAGCGTTCAATCCCTTTAATGAGTGGGTTGTAGCAACAGGTTCAACTGATAAAACTGTTAAGTTATTTGACCTCCGCAAGCTCAGTACTTGTCTTCACACCTTTGACAGTCACAAGTAAATAAAGTTTTATATTGTATAATTCATTGATTTGCTGTCTATCTCAATTTGATGATAGAAATAAATGCTCTTGTCATTTGCAACTTTGCTTGATGATTAGGGAGCAGGTTTTCCAAGTTGGGTGGAGTCCAACGAATGAGACTATCTTAGCTTCTTGTTGTCTTGGTAGAAGGCTTATGGTGTGGGACCTTAGCAGGTATTCTCACAGGACTTTGCATAAATGTTATCCATCTCAGCTATTTTAAGTGTTATATACTATTCGATAAGATTTCATCGGCTTAAGAATCATATGAGTAAGAGAGCTGATGGAGACAATGCTGTTTTACCCCAGAACTGTCTCAAACTGCCAGAAATTGTTGTTTTGCCTTTTCTTTTCTGTCAGGATGACAATGCATGGCCAAATTCTATCTTGTTTTTGTGTCTTTTCTAATGTTTAGGAGCTCTATGGTCTCCAAGAGTCTTAGGTCAGTAGGGATGCCCTAGAGCTTCTAAATATCAGTCTTATATTCACTTTTACTGGTTTACAAAAAGCTAATATAAGTTTGAGGTCTGTCTTGGAGTGTTTATTGCTTTTTTTCTGGTAGTGCTGATTCTTAACAAGCACTGTGGTGTCGGCTCCACTGGAGTTTGACATACTTCAGTGTTCCTTCCAAGGAAGCTGACAGGCAATTCTTCCACAAGTCACGTTGTTGATTTTGTGCAAGAGTTCATATGACATGCTGATCAGTCACCACTCATCTCTTCCTCATTCTCTTTCAGTGAACTATTTTAGTTATTCCTCTGCATATTTTGCTCTATTGCTTTTTCGTCACCTTAGCAAGTCAAAAGAGATCTTTCTGGTCCCTTGTGTGGTCAGACCAAAGTTTTTCTGGTGTCCTGGATACAGGCAAACCCCCGCTTCCACAACCCTTAGGGTCTTCTACTTCCACCTATACCAAGCCCAAAGAAATTTTCAGGTTCTTTTGTGTGGTTGGACGGAGGTTTCTCTTGTCCTGGATCCAAGCAAACCTTGCTTCTGTAACTCTGACGTTGAATTCCGTGTGTCTCTGTTTTCACATGTTTCTTCACACCCAGATAGTGGCCTGCTGCTGAAAATTATTTTGGCTCTTTGGTTTGACTTGCAAAGATTTTTATCTTCTTGAGAGGTCAGAATGTGGCACACTAAATGGTGGGATGCAAGGTGGATGTCTGTTTTGACTTCCACTGTTTTAGATTTAATGAAGCCTGAAAAATGTAGAAAATGGGAGTTTTTTTGTGCTTTTATGGCAATCAAAATATTCTTTCTGGTTCATTTAGTAAAAGCCATCATCCTGGCACTAAAATAGCTTTTTAGGTTGCTCCTTTGTAACTATATATGCCTTTCTCGATAATATGATAAAGTTGGTTTGAAATTGACTGCTATCCTGAGGCATTTTCCTGTAATTTTATTTGTTGGCAGTGTGATCTTTGAGAACTTACTGGCAAGCTACACTTTTATTGAAATTGTTCTATATTGTGAATCATAATTTCATATGTACTTAATTCATCATAATTTCTTTGTTGTCTCAACATTTTTGTTCTTACTACATCAGTGCGCTATGGCAATGCTTATTTAGCCTGTGAGTGGACACCCATGTTTGTTAAAAGCATTTTCTGCTTCGTGGTTCTCTGTTGTTTTTTATATGCATTTTCAGCTTTATTTTGGGCTCTTCTTTTTCACCTTCCTTCTTTGCTCTACTTGATTCTGTCCATCCTTCAAAGCAAAATTTTCTATATTCATGTAAATGTTGTCAGGTCATGTAGATAGTAGTTACATGTTTAATTACTGTAACATGGTACCTCATTCATTTGACTTTACAGATGCACATATTGAAGTAATTTTTGTTACAGGATTGATGAGGAGCAAACACCAGAAGATGCAGAGGATGGCCCACCAGAGCTACTTTTTATTCATGGAGGCCACACTAGCAGGATCTCCGATTTCTCTTGGAATCCTTGCGAGGACTGGGTCATTGCTAGTGTTGCTGAAGATAACATTCTTCAAATATGGCAGATGGCAGAGAATATCTACCATGATGAAGATGATTTGCCTGGTGATGGACCACAAAGAGCACTTTAACCATCAAATTTCTCAATTCAAAAGCACTAATATATAGAAGGATAAAAAGATGTAAGATGCCGAAAAAGACGTGGTTAGGCTTATTTATACTTTTGGTGATTTCTGTGAGTGAGATATACTGATCTGCAGTCCGCACATTGCTCTTTTTGTTTCTCCAATGACTAATTTTATCCATTATCCATGTCAAATTGTTTATCTGTCATCAACTTAGCTGTTGCATTGTTGACATTGATACAAGAACACTTGATTATTATTTGGAATTTGAACTTTATGATAAGGTAATGAAACCTGCAAACGTGCAAGCCAATGCGCCGTCGGAAGAAAGCATTCATTCAGAAAATCTTCTTGGGGTCTTCAAAAGTATGGAGCAATAAAACCTACGGATCCAAAAATTTTCCCCCCAGGAGTCCTTGGATGAGAAGTATGAACTAGTTCGAAATGCAGAGATGGATGACTATGGTGAAATGTGCTATTCCAAGTGGCAGACATTGGCGTTCACGTGTTGTGCTATGGTTGCGTCATCTGTTTCCTTCTAGGTTCATAAGTTTGTAGTTTTATTTGCTTCTTCCATGATCAAAATCATAACAATGAATAATAACTAAGCTAAAAATTATTTGTAGTATGATGACACTTGTGGCATGCCATCATTGGCATCATCTTGGCCTATTATTTTGATGTTGTAGAAAAACAAAAAAGAAGTATGTTTTGTTGACAAAGCAAGCTTTCGCAGCACCCAACTAGTGTCATGGGCCATTTCGAAAACATTTGAATGTCATTGAATGGATATTTAAACTACTGCCAAAGAACCACAATTTTAACTACAAACATTTCTACAGATAATATTAATAGATTTTAGTTTGAAGAAATGCTCAAACTATTGAACGTATCAACCCTGTAGTCTAAAATCTAAGTCTCGCATTGCTAGCTTATGACAAAAAGGACAAGTCTTGCAGGTGCGCCAGCGCCAGCGCCAGGTACCGTTCCTTTGTTTTTATGGCGAAAATTCCCCCCGATCGCGTTGGAATAACGAGAATGCCCTCAGACGAGGACACCGACCAGCCTTCGTCCAGGCTCTTTTCTCGTCCTTTTGCGGCCAAAGGATGGACCGCCTCTCGGCGGGGGACATAAAAATATCATCTCCTCGCAGCTTCGCGGTCTTGGCGCCACGTCTTCATCCCTAAATCTTTAATTGTGAACCGACCAAAATGTCTTCTCCTTGGGCCGAAGAATCCATCCCAATCCATCCAAGACCATAATTTACATCTTGTCAATTAGAAGGATGCCTGATGCATAGAGCATGATGGAAGAAATATTGGCCCCCTCGACCTCGGGCCAGATTTGACTTCCAACATAAACCGCAGAGAATGACTTCGGTCTCGATCGAAGAGCCGATCAGCCAAGGAGCTGCCATCTGAGGAGCCAATCAACTCAGGAGAATAATCAATATATGTTGATAAGGACTAACAGTTCTAAGTCTTAGCAACCTGTAGTCGTGGCAGCACCATGGCCTGCGCTCCACCAGCGTCGCACGCCGCACACACGGACTAGCTCCCACGTCATGTCTGTATTACTGGTCGTTACCTAGCCATCAGTGCACGCCACATCAACCCAAGTAACGTCAAATCTGACTCTTCTAGATAAAAAGAAAATTTGGAGAACCTCAGGTATGTATGCCATATTACTCTCAGAGAACAAAACTCTAATTGAGCTCCCTTCCTTCTATGTTATTGCCTCTCTATTCTATTTAGGCATCGAAGGATCTCTCGTCAGAAACTTTCTGGTAAGCGAACTTCTTGCAGGCCACCAGCTTCCGACGCCTCAACCAGCCTGCTCAGCTCGACTCCAATAGACCCTAGGGTCATCTGAGTCGCGTTCTAACCTCAGTCTGGATCTTGTGCAATAATTAGCACTAGAGAAAGGATCCTGCCCAGCTACATCAACATCTAACGAAGAGAGAGAGAGACAACTTGCATGAGGTCACAAGGAGCCCATGGTGCATGGCATGCGTCGCAATGTCGAGCTCTGACCTCCCGAGGGTCATTGTAGAAATTGAAATCTGCTCCGCCAAAACAACCTGTTGTGCTTGTGGGCGATGAGCAGTTCTACCTGTTCATTCAACAGGTGCAGGCATTAACCACAACGGTCTAAGGTCTACAATAGGCAGCGACATGACCGGAGCCGACCCAGCCTAGCCACCACTCTCAGTCATAAGCGCACCGCATGCACTTGGTCAACCACCACTTTCAACACTAAAATTTGGAGTGATCTCGCCAGAGCCGGCGTACTCGGCAAAGTACTCTCGGTCAGGATGGTAAACGACGTACTCTAAACTCCCATTCCGGTAGGGGCTTTATACAGAGCCTCTCGCCCGTTTGTCTTGTGGAGTCCCCTCCCCAGGAGGATGCCAACCTCGATAGGAGAATCGAAGAAATTGGAACCGCCATTCACCAGGCAAATCTTGAAGAAATCGACCCCACCTCAATTCAAGATACCTCAAGTAGAGCTGTACAACGACACTTCGAATCCTCTAGATTACTTTGAGAGCTTCAAGGTTCTCATGATGCTATACGGAGCCACCGAAGTCATGTTTTGCAAGGCCTTCCTTGCAACTCTTCGCAAGGCGGCTTGGTTCTGGTTCTCCAAACTTCGGCCCGAGTCCATCCACTCCTTCAAGTAGCTCGCCCATCTCTTTGTGAAGCACTTCGTCTCCAGCAGAAAGCTGCGTTGTAGTTCCGACGCACTGCTCGATGTCAAGTAGAAGGAGAAAGAGACCCTCAAGAACTATATTAGCCGCTTCAATGCGGCAACGCTAAAGGTTTGCCACCTAGATCAATCGGTCGCGATGTCAACGATGAAGAGCGGCCTATGGCCATCGTGCTTTCTTTTCTCCTTGGAGAAGCACTTTTCCTCCGACTTTACTGAGATACTAGCGTGGGCAGACAAGTATGCCAACATGGAGGAGGCCATCGCCTCCCTCGCAAGTTTGTTGGTGGGATACCTCCTCGAGGAGGCCAGAGAGGGCATGAGGAACAAAGAGAGCTAAGGAGTGTCTCACCTCTACGCGTGAGGGGCCCATGATGACCCAGGAGCCTTTTTTGAAAGTTTGTTTGAGAGGAACACCCCTCTCACTGCCCCGAGGATCCATATCTTCACGGAGATCGAAAGTTAAGGCTATTTGTGCCCTCCGCATCAGTCAAAGGGCCTAGCGACCAAGAAAAACCAGAAGAAGTACTACCATTTCTACTGGGACCGTGGCCACGACACCAAAGAGTGCATCCAGTTTAAGGATGAAATCGAGACACTCATTCGACGTGGGTTGCTCGATTGGTATGTGTGCGCTTGGCAGGATCGAGGAGCACCCGCTTCAACCTCCGATTCGCCGCCCTCGAAGCCAATTGACAATTGTCTAACTGCGGGAGTCATTAACCCCATCGTTGGCAGTCCCATCGAGGTCCTAAATACCTTGTGCGAGCGAGCTCCACTAGAGGAAGATCGAAGCATCTCGACCAAGAGAGCTCGAAAAGCTGAGCCCAAACTAGAAAGGGCCATACCGAGTAATTGAAGCAGAGCAACCAGGGACATATAGGTTGGAACATCCCGACGACACCCCAATACCATGGACTTGGAACTCCGACTATCTTATTATCAGTATGGCTCATTGTAGTCTGAACTTATTTTCAATAAAAAAATTTCTTGTGTTTGTCTTTTAGATCGGATGACTATAGCAATCGTATTCAACTTAGGACACTCCGGGGAAGCCTAGGGCCTTCTCAAGATCGAGCCCACTCGAGATTTCTCTAGGATCTGAGTCTAGAGATCCCTCTAGGATCGTAGTCTAGAGATGAGAATGCCAGCCCCCATGTCGAAAGTTTGGTGTGCCGATCAATCTCTTCAGGTCGAAAATAACCCAAGAAGAAGGCTGGCCTCCGTACCAAAAGCTTAGCACGCTAACCGACCTTTTTAGATCAAAGACAGCCCAAGTAGAAGACTGGCTCTGTGCCGAAGGCTTGGTGTGCCAACCGACCTTTTTAGATTGAAGATGGCCTAAGTAGAAGATCGACCCCTGCATCAAAGGCTTGGCATGTCGACCAACCTCTTTAGGTCGAAAATGGCCCAAGTAGAAGACTGACCTCCGCGTCGAAGGCTTGGCATGTCAACCGACCTCTTCAAGTCAAAAATGACCCAAGCAAGAGATCGATCCTTGCATTGAAGGCTTGGCGTGCTAGCAGACCTCTTCAGATCAAAAATGGTCCGAGTAGGAGATTGGCCCCTGCACCGAAGGCTTGGCATGCGAATCGACATCTTCAGGTCGAAGATGGTATGAGCAGAAGATCGAACCCTGCATTGAAGGCTTGGCATGCCAATCGACCTCCTCAAGTCAAAAATGGCTTGTGCAGGAGACTGGCCCTTGCACTGAAGGCTTGGCGTGCCAACTGACCTCCTCAATTCGCAAATGGTTCAAGCAGGAGACTGGCCCTTGCGCTAAAGGTCTGGTGTGCTGACCGACCTTCTCAAGTCGAAAATAGGTTGAGCAGGAGATTGGCCACTGCATCGAAGGCTTGACGTATCAACCGACCTCCTCAAGTCAAAAATGGCCCAAGCAGAAGACTGGCCTCTGTGCCGAAGGCTTAGTGTGCCGATCCACCTCTTCAAGTCGAAAATGACATGAACAAAAGATCGAGCCTACTTGGAATCCCCCTAGGACCATAGTTCATGGATGCCTCTGGGACTATAATCTAGAGATGAAAGGAGACACCCCAGGCCGACCTGGGACCTCCTTCAACCAAATTCACTCAGAATTCCTCGAGAGTCGGACTCCAAAAAGATCGACTGAGGAGCTCGAGACAAGCTAAAGCTCCACAAGGAAAAGGGTTCAGTGTGACAATCCGAACTCAAACCAAGAATGAACAAATACAAGTAAAGACTGAAGTTAGGTACTTTGAAATTTTTTTTACTTTTAATTATCTTTTAGTATATACATTAATCTCAGCAGAAATCGAGCTAAAAGAGTTACAAGAGAATGTCAAAGCTTGGGGCGATGACCTGAACTCAGACAAAAATCAAATAACGAGGACAAAAACTGAAGTCGGGTACTTTGAAATTTTTTTACTTTCATTGAAGTTATGAATCTTTACATTGACCTCTACAGTGGCCGAGCAAAATAAAAAGTACAAAGAGCTTGGTCTATTAGAGCAAAAAGAAGAAAAAATAAAAAAGGCACATGCGGAACCTCACTCCTACCCTTCGTTGCTTTCGCCACCTCCATCGCCCCTACCATCTCTCCGTCGTCGACGTCAGTACCTTTGCCGCCTCCTCCACTGTCGTTGTCATCGTCGAGATTGGAGAAATCCATCCCCAGGAAGAGCACCGAGCTTGTGCTCAGCATGCCTCGAAGCCCTTGCTGAAGGCGTTGGTCGTGTTCTCCAAGGTCTCCTCTCGAAACTCCTCCGAAGCATGATACTTCTCATCTGCCTTCATGACCTTTCTCTCGGCATAGATGACCTGCTTCCTGGCTTTGGCAGCCCGCCGATCGGTCTCATTGGCCTGTTGCTCGGCCTCATGGGCCCTTCTCGACCTAGGCCAGCTTCGTAGAAAGCTCCGTTGCCCTCTGATCGGTGGCTTTGAGGACCTCCCAAGCTGCAAACAGTTGGGCCTCCTTCATTTTTGCCTGGATTTGCGCAGCTAAGGCATGGGTTTCTGTTGACCTAATCTCGTCCTCGATCGACTTGGCCTTTGCCTCAACCAGCTCGGCTCGCTCTTTGGCAGCTTCCTACTTTCCCTTGAGCACCGAGCAACGCTTCGAGAACCTCGTAACCATTCAATGCACCTCGCTGATAACATGGGCATGTTGGAAAAGAGAACAATAGTCAATAGCTGAATTAAAGGACTTCATGAAAGTTTGCAAGTTAGAGGCCTACTTGGATGACCGTTGTGAAAGCCTCGTCGAAGAACTCGGTGATGCCAACAAAGCGCATAGTCTCCTTATCGGCCGGGAACCGCATGGCGTGGACTAAGTCCATTACCACCATGGGATTCGCCAGAGACGAATTTGACTCTCACACAAACCAACCACGGGAGTAAACCTTGAGGGCATAGTCCAGAGCTGAAGGGCACTCCTTGCAGGCGGACGATCTCGGATCAGAGCGAGCCAAGTCGCAATCCTCGAGGGACGATTGGAGTGGAGACATGATAGCAGTAGAGGTTTGTGCCAGGCCGACCCCCTTCTTGGGGCCGACATGACTGGTGACACAGTGTTGGCCTTGGCCTCGGACCTCACAATCTCCCCCTGAGGTGCGGGCAGCTTGGGGGATACCTCGAGAATCGGTGCTTCGACGATAACCTTGGTGGCAGCATCAGCGATAGTAGCCGAGGAGGACTCCCCCCTCAGCCTTTTCTTCTAGGGGACCTCGACCTCGGTAGCCATGCCCTAACCTCTTCTTTATTCTTCTCCTTTGATGAATTAGCGTGAGGTTAGTCTTCATGGAAGCAAGAACTACAAAACTAGGGAGCATGTCAGAAAAGAATGCAACAAGACAGGAAAATAGAGTTCAAGGGGAGCTTACCTAGGGCCGGAGAGATAGGAGGACATTTGGCTAGACAGAAACATCCGTCTCTTTGAAAGTAGGAAGACATCCTTGAGGGTTGTGGTAGATAGAGTCCTCCTTCAGGTTGCAGAGATCATCAACATTACTATGGAGATTTCATCCGGGACGGCTAGGAACATCTGGGACATCCACTTCGCTGTTGCAGCGCCCAGATTTACTCTTGACTCTTGGCAGCCCCCACCCTCCAACAATCTCAAGGTAAATTTTGATGGCAGTGTGTCGACAGATGGAGACAGAGAAGGTATAGATTTTGTGATCATGGATCACAACTCCATATTGATTGTCGTAGGAGGGCGTCGCACCTGTGACATGACAACAACAATTGGGGTGAAGCTCAGGACAGCTTGGGAGGACATCACCTTCGCGAGGTATATTCTAGGGGCTAACAACATTTTTCTGGAAGGAAACTCAATGATGCTGGTTGAGTGGATTCAGGATGAGGAGTAGAGTGATGGCCACCTACTACTCAAGGACATCCATAGAATAGTGCGAGATTATGACTCATTTCAGATTACTCATGTATATTGAGAGGTAAACAAGTTGCAGATTGGGTCGCCTTCTTCATTGCTCATCACTCAAAAGAAGCTTTTTGGACTTATTTTTGTAGTCGCTCAATATAGAGCCGCGTGCCCAAGTGTTGTACCAAAAAAGAAAAAAAAAAAAAAAACGCTATAAATACCGTTACCCGATAATCTTGGATTTACGGAATCTCAGGTTTTGCCTTTTCGGCTTTCGCTTCCGCAGGGACGACGGACTCCTTTCACCCTTCCGCTTCCTCCTCGTCGAAGAACCATAGGTATTTTGTACCCAAAAGAAAAAAAACCTAGGTATCTATAGTCGCCCTTCGTCCCCCGCCCTCTTCTTTTCTGTCTCTCTCTCTCTTTCTGCCGCGTTTCTTCTATGCCCTTTCCTGCGAAGTTTTCGTGGTTCAATTGCGCTTGTTGTAGAATTAGGGATTTCGATTTGGTCCCACGGGGAAATTCTAGCTTTGTTGTACTTAGTTATTCGTAATCTAGGGTTTTGAAGCTGTATATTATTGGTAGTCTTCGATTATTTGGTTTGCATCGGAATTCTTCATTTGGCTACAATTTATTGGTAAGTGTTTGTTCGAAAAGAGATAGCTGTTCCATTCTGGGGATCTCTTAGTTTTGATAAAATATTTATATTTGTGGGATTTTTGTATGTTTAGGAGAATATTTTGCGTGTGATTTGATCAAAATAGGTGTTAATTCTTCGCAGAGCCTTCTGAGTTGGAAGAAGAGTATATTTGGAAGCTTTTACGTTCTGAATTGTGATTGGGATCTGTTGACTCTTCGGATATGTAGGCAGAAGATTTTGAGCAGTTGACGCAGATCTTGACAGTTGGAGTCAAGACCTCTTGGTGTTCCGTGAATTGCTTGATTGCTGATCTCTGCTGGGAGATTCTTGAGAATTTGTTTGTGCTGTTTGGAAATTGCTGGTTCGATTGGGGGTGGCTCCACTAAATCAACCACGGCTCTAAGCAAAGAATACCGTCTTATTATTAGAAGGGGAAGAGAATGCTTGCAAGGTTTCCCTAAGTTTTTGCTTGCTTCCCCTTCTTTCCATGGTGGACGGGGTGCCCTACCATCTGCTGGTGGGCATCCTTCAGATCTGACATTTCTCGCTGGCGGTGGTTCTGAAGCTTGATCAAGCTTTAGTTTTGTAGATTTTCTTAGTTAATAGTGTAATTGAGCATCATAAAAGTATGGTATCAGTCACTCAGATTGAAGGGGAATACCCATTTCCGAAGCAGAATGCCGGCTTGGAACAGTCCAAATGTCACAAAATGCCTTTCACAGGTTTTCCTTTTCCCCTTGCTGCTTTATGTTTCATCCACGTGGTTTCCCCTTTACATTATTATTAACGTGCTCACTTAATTGGAAGATACATTCTTCACATTGAAAATGCATGTTGGCTTTTGCTTTCTATTTGTTGTCTTTTGCTTTCTATTTGTTGTCTTATTAGGTTAGCCACAGAGTTCTTTTAATGCAATTTATTGTATGCTCATTAGCTTGATGTACTTATGTATAGAAGCTAAAAGGCTAATCTGCACCTATTTGAATATTTTTTGGCAGACTCTTGCTTTTGTTTCTTTACTTTTTTCCCCTTTAATCAGAACATTTTCTTCCATATGTTTGGTGTTATATCTGTATCTTTGTTCTTTGCTTGCTCCTTATAATTTAATGATATTTGGTTCAGAAATAGCCAGATAAAAGTAAATTATCTACTAACATGAGGATTGGTGTTAGAAGCCTAAAATTCTATGAACAGGGAACATGCTCAAGTCACATGATAGGAGAACATAACAAACCTCAACTGTGTTTCTCTATTCAAACATGTGGCTGGTATTTGACCAATCTTGTTTTCATAAATAAATATATGATGAACGGAGCTTATTTTTCAGTTTTCTTGCATTGTCACTGTATTCAATCATAGAAATGGATAAAAAAATTTCTCCTCATCATCAATCTTCTAGTTTTTTTGTGCCACTGTTGCTCTTTCATTAGTTGTTGTGGCTTTAGGGAACTAATTATGATGCATATGCTAGGCAATTGGCTAATGCTAAAGCTTTTACATATATGATAAACTTTTTTAAAAATTATCATGGATTATGCACTAATATCCCTTCTTGATAAAATTGTTTAAGATCTATTTAGAATATAACATTCTTAATCTATATAAGTTGAAGTTTTACCATGACCAACAAGTGACCATAACTTTGGATTTTGGAGGATATGGGACTCTTCATATGCATTGAATCATGGAAATCCCAACTTGAGGAAGAGTTTCATCTTGGGCTGCTTCCTTCCCTTTTTATAGAAGTTTGGCATGGTTTACACCTCTATGGAGGAACTCTTATTATGATTACAATGGAAATTAAAAAGCTAGGAGACTAGCTGCTTTTATAGTGTTAGGATTAGGGTTGGGCTAAAAGCATTTGAGCGCCTATTATTTCATTTAATGATTGATACAAATGACTTTGGATGATTTAACTGTATGGAAGATATTTTTACTTATAGTTAAAAGGAAAATATAAGAGTGTGTTTGGTAGGGGTTTTAACCATGGAGTAAGCCATTTATTCCATGGTATTCCTACCAAACACCAAAATTGGGGCGAGGAATAGGCTTATACAGGATAAACCCTTGTCAAAAGACAATCCGATTCTCAGTGTATCGTACCAGCCCGAACCGGACGGTATAGGACGTACCGTACCGGTTCGATACTGGTATCCGGTATGGGTGGCGTATTGACATTCGGTATGCCAAAAAAAATTTGTACCATATCGTATCGACATTGTGCTAGTAGGGCATCAGTACGGAGTCCAGTACCAAGACGGCGAACCTCCGATTAGCTATTACTCCAATTTTTGGGGCCTTCTTATCCACATGATTAGCATTTTACCCCTCTCTCCTTCGATTCCTCTCCCTTCCTCAAATCCCTCCCCCGTGCCTAGCATTGGTGCTTCTCCTTTGTAGGGTCTCTTTTGGCTACCGGCAAAGCCCATTTGGCTCAATAATGACTAGATCCATTCCTTCGATCAGGTTATTAGAGTTTCTTAGACATCGATGGTGGAACTGCTCTTCGACATTCCTTTCCCTTTATTCTCTTATGTCGGCTGCTTGACATCACTAGGTTGTCGTCCCATTGTCGAGAATCTTTGTACCCGCTTCTAGTCGACTGTCTTGTTTTGATCTTGTTCCATCGCCAAGGTATGGTTCTCTTTCCCTCAACTTGATATATTCGTTCTTTTGATGAATGTTGATGGACGATTGAAATAATTGGGTTGATGATTGCAAGTTCTTTGTTCCTCAATTGAGTGATCCAAGTGTTGATTTTTTTTGAATGTCATCCTATGCCCATGATATGCTCCATAGAGGTTCTAATAGGGCTTAAGGATGGATGATGCTTGGTGATGGATATTAGTTTTCCCATGTTTCTTGTCCATTTTAGATGGATTTGCACAAGGCGACACTCTTAAATAGTTAGCCATTTTTTGTTTAGAAAGTATTAGCCAAAGTTGTCTATCCCAGGGGCTTGGGCACCATGCGATGGATAAATTGGAGGGCGTGCATGGTGGACATCGTAATACCACCACATTTCAATATACATTCATATGTAGCTATTTCTAAATAAACAATATATGAGTATTCGGGTCATTACTACATTCTACAAGTTCAGGAGGTAGTGGGAAGGAGAGGCTGCAGTTGGCAGGTGGTTGCATCCACGTTCAACCTTGTTTCATTATACTTGGCCATTTTTTCACAAATGATGGAAGGATCAAAAATGCAAAGGTCGTCTTATTCAAAACCCCAATTATCTCCTCTCCCACGGCAATTTTGTCCAAACAACAAAAAAAACACTGCATATCCCCTCAACGTATTACAAAACAACATATCCCATACTTAATTATCCAACCAAACACATAAAATTCTATTTCTCTAACCAAAAAACATACCCTATACTTATTCATCCAACCAAACACACAAAAATCTTATTCCAAGATATAGGCTTATCTCTGCAAACATACCCGAATAACCTTGCATTAATCCTTCAAAATTTATCCCGCAACCAAATACAACCTAAGTCTCCAGGACATATTGTCAGCAATCAATGACCCTATCAAGTGGGCATTATTACTCTTGATATCTTGAATCATGCCGTTCTATCAATTTTATTATATTTTCTAAATTCTAATTATATCTTTGCTCCACCACACATCCCATACTATGTAAACTAATATTCTAAGGATATTTTAGGGTCATTTAAATGAGTAGTGGAATGGAATAGGAATTTCGACTTTGGTCTCAATCCAATCTTTGTTATAGCAATAAACAGAAGAATCATATATTTTTTTTATCACAATTCCTTCAGTCAAGGTCCGCCGTACCGGT
>JAOXJJ010000069.1:17054187-17067119 GCA_025769935.1 Phoenix roebelenii | reverse complement strand
TTTTTCAATAATAAACTACCGGTACCGGATTTCATGCTGATCCGGTACCGGTCTCAGGCCGGACCGGTGACCCTGCCTTCAGTTGAACGAACAGGTGTTCCACTCATAATTGAGAGCGGTGCTCATTTCCATAAGAATAGTAATGAATGATATTTTTGGTAATGAACTAATTAACAACATTTGAGGTATAAAATAGCAACAAATAATATGTTTGATATAAATTAATAATAGATGATTATAATATAAAACAAAAAATAATTTGATTAATATTTAATTAAAATTATTATTTTATTAGAAAATGGTGAAATCATCAAGTAGCATTCAATGTAATATTTATATACTGGCAAGTGAGCATTGTGCAATGCATGTTAAAGGAAAAATTATTAAAAACAAAATATGAATCTAAATAGGAAAATTAAAATATATGAGAGCTAAAATCAATTAAAATAATAAATTTAGTATAAAATATTAAATAAAAATGTATGAAAAATCTATATCTTTCACAAAGCATTAAACAAAGTGGAATGGAGGAAAATAATTCATGAGGGCTGAGCCCAAGTTTAGGATTAAGATTAGTTGAGTTGAGTTATGAAAAATAGAGTAACAACATACCTCACTAAACTGCCAAAGAATATAAAATAAAGCATAAGAAAAAATTAACACAAAAATAGAAAGTACAAAATCTAGAATATAATAAAATATAAGTCATAATAAACAAAGAAGATACCAAAAAAGAAATAGACAAATATTAAATAAAGTGGAAAATATAAAGTAAAAAAGAAAGTTGTTGCTTAAAAATTTGTCATATAGATATATAATATACTAGTCCCTTAGAAGAATTACAATGATCATTTTTGTAAGGTTTAGTTCTATTCCTTAGTCAATGTTATTTAGAAAATTTATATAAAATTGATTACATTCTAATATATAACTAGCTAAATTAAATATTAGAATTTAATTTCTGTTGCTTTTTCATTCATTGGTTTGTTTCATGCCTAAACAATAGATTAGGAATCCTGATTCCAATTCCTTGACTTCCACTCCATTCCTTTAGTTGCTTTAGCTTTCTCTATCTTCATGGCTCCTGTGATGATGACATGGCCAATGTCACCTTCCTAACCCTTTTTCTAGGAAATAGTCATCTTTCTACTTATGGATATCTTACATGCTAGTCTTGGTTTTTCTCCAGTAGAAAAGAGAAGAAAAGAAAGTTGAGAATTTCCCATTGTTTGGTTGCAACAAGAAAATCAAGGAGAAAGTTGTTAAGATCTTTTCTTGCTTGTCTGGGATAAGTCTTATCTTAACTAAATTTTCTACAAGAGACTTGGTTTGCATTTCTTTCTTAAAATTGCTACCTCTTAGGAAGGGAAAATTTTGGCCCCAATTTTTTTTTCAAAAATTTTCCTCTTGATTTCTTTCAATAATCAAACATTGGAAAAGAAGATTCGACCATAACTTTCTTTTCTTTCACTTTCTCAGCAGCCAAATAGAGTCTAAATGTTTTCATCCTTTTATCCACTATTTTGGTCTTCTTCTCTATCGGAGTAGTTTGGAGAAATCATAGTTGATGGTATGTTGGAGGGGTAGCAGGATCAAAAGGCTCTCCAATCATATATATATTCTTTCTTCCTCTGCCTTCCCTCCTCTAATGATTCACATTACACTTCACCTTACAAGATATCATATGAGAAAGTATCTTAGCAACCAAACATTCCCTTGTTTTCCTATTTCCATAGATGGGAAAAACACAAACCCAACTGTCAGCCCGAGAACTGGGACTAGGTCTAGTTCAGCAGGGAAAACAGAAGTGTACACGGCCATTGCTGGGCTGTTGCAGGCTATTCCAGCAAGCAGATCTGCTAATCGGTTTCCCTTCCTGAACATGTGAGTGGCTTTCCAATCAATCAAATTGTGAAGTATTCTTTGAATACCAGCATATATGGATGCATAAAGGCAGGGGAAAACATCACCTTTGTACGAAGAAATTTCCATCTTCAACCCATTTCTCATAAAAACTCATACAGATTCTTGGACAAGATGTTAACAATTTGCTATTTTGCGTAAAATCTCAAAATAACACGTCCTTTAAAAATCATGGAGGGGTCATCCTAGTTCTTTCACTGGTTTAGTAAAGTTTAGTTCTTGTTAGAATAAAACTTTGAGCTGGCATGCTAAGCACCTAAAACTTAGTCTAATTTTGTGTTTGATGTTGAGTTGTTTTCCTCTCTATTTTCATCTCACAAGCAATATTAACTAGATACAATTTTTCCAATTTTTTGGACAATTTTCAGGTATTACAACACATGTTTACCAGCTTGGTAGTCCTGCTGAAGGGAATGGTGGCCTTGGGGGCTTTTCATACACTGCTGAAGATAGACAAAGTTTGCTGGATGCCCTTCTTCTTTCTCAGGTAAATCACCTAGATGAATTTTCTGTATATTTTTGACTTTATTAAAAACTATCTTTTGAATCTATCAATTGTTACCTTTCAGTGGGAAGATCATGCATGGAAGGGTCAGCTCAAGTATGATATTACTGCCTGTGAAATAAAGGTGCTTTTTCCGATGCTAATTAATGCAACTATATTTTTGTTTTAATGGTCTTCCAGAATTACTACAAGCCCTAATATATGATGCCTCTGCAGGTCATTGGCAGTGGAAAGAATTTCATCACTCAGTTGAATGAGAATTGGAATTCAAATTTCCTAGCAGAATTTGAGAACAATGTCCTCCAACCTTTGGAGTCTATCAGGTCGAGTTATATGAAAACTCACAAGGAGGATATACTTTTTTGCATCGCGCATGGAGAAAAGGAAAGCTCTGAGATTATTTTTTCGATGGTACCAAAAGATGGAATACTGGTTGTTGTTAATGTAAGTAATTAGGCTATATTTGTATCATGTACTTTTAAACTAGCTGTTCAAGATTCTTTATGATTCTTTGTCATTGAGTTTAATCTTCTTTTGTAAGGCAAATCCTGTTGAGTATGGTAATGTTTTCTTAATACCATACAAGATCCATCAATTGTCCCTGTCTCTGGACAAGAAGATGTTTGGATTGATCACACGGATTGCTGTTGAAGTAAATAATTGCTCTTTCCGTATTTTCTTCGACCACAGTGCTTCTACTTGTTCGGATCAGATATATTTTCAGGTAATAATTTTGCTGACTGTTATTGTGTTTTGATGAACTTTAGCTTGTTATCAAGATTTTCTTCTATGTACAGATCAGCAAAATTTTGACCCTTAAAAACTGGCTTAGGTATGTAAGGTCGAGTTCTCATTGGGTTGATTTATGTTGTATGTTTAATATGATTTTGCTTGGAAGTTTACATTGTATTTAAGGCCAGTTTTAGTCTGGGATTGGTTGAACCTTATTTTAGATATATGGCTTATGCTTGGAATAGGACTGGATGCCATATTATAGAATTCAGGTTGGGCCTGGCTGCCCCAGTTCTTCAGTCCAGACTCATGCAGCTTAACCAGCTTGACACTTTTGATCGACAGAAGTTGTGAGTAGTATGTAACATGCTGAGGTTTGTTTAGATATGGGTTAACCCAACCTGAGTATCACCCCCAGTATATTGTCATTGACCATGATATAGAATGGTGTCTTATATGTTTACAAGCATCAGTAGCTTAAAAGGATTGATGGGTCATGCCTCAGTTTGTCCAATGCATTAATCTGGCCAGGGTTTGGAGCACATATCCTAGCTTCTATTGTTAGTCTATGTGTTGTGAGTTGAACATTATATACTAAATTGTCATATGCAAAGAGGTCTCTCACACATGAGATACTTGTATGCGTTTCTTAAATCCTTGTGATAATACTATAAGAAAAAAGTGGTTTGAAGCTACTTATTATTATTAGTAGTATTATTATTTATTTGAGAAGTAGGACGGGAGAAATCCTAGCCAAGATCTGAGTGACGGCGGGTCTGTTTTTAGATATCTTTTTAATTTTTCAGTTTATTAAAATGCAATAAGATTATTGGCATTTCTTTCATAAGAAAATGTCTTGAATCTCAATATGATTAGGAAAAGTTTTTAACTGTTCCAGCATTCTTATTGTCTACAGAATTCTTGAAATAGTTATAAGGGAATTCCTGATCAGTTGTTAATTCTCATACCATTCTTATCATGACTACACTTTGCAAATTTTCTAGTCATTTTCATAATTTCTTAACAATTTCTATTTAATAATCCTTTTATATTTTCGCTTATAATTTTAATGTGTTTCTGTTTTTCACATTATCTCTTGAATTACATAATGCTCATTATTTTCTTGACTTCATATTTTGCTGAATTGAAATGAAGCTTGGCCAATGCATGAGTTCATCCTGCTAAGTAGCATAGCTTTCTGTAATGGCTGATATGCATCAAAACATGCTGAAGAAGCCATAAGAATTTTGACATCTGATGTAGAGGGTATGCCGTATGCAACAATGAACGCAAAACCAGATTTGTGAAATATGCACTTATTTTTGGGTGATATGTACTAATTCAACAAAATATATTCTTGATTATTTATATTACTATGAGTCCCTATGGGTGTCTTGATAATAATGGTCTTTCCTTGAGAGACCTATCAATGCCGTCCTACTTGAGAAAGTTTCTTTTATACACCACGTTCCTCAATGTAATATAGAATATGGTATTTTTCTAATTTTATTATTATACCAAGTGATATTTTGCCCCATTACTATTTAACAATATGCAAGTATCATTTATGTGGCTGCTATGCCTCCTTAGTATAGGTGAAAGGTTTTTATCACTTTTAGATGTCCTTGGAGGGGTTGTCACTTAGATGGTTTTACTACACTACACCCTATCTCTTTTTTTATTGTTTTTTGCATATCACACCTAAGATTTTATCAAAATTAATTATCCCTATTTGCAAATTGACCAAGATAATGTCAATTTTAATTGGAAATGCCCCTTCTTTTAGCCTGTTGTCTTCCTAATTAACCTTTAACCCTGGTTAACTTAACCAAAGTCAATTCTACCCCTAGTTATTCTCAACCAAGGTCCCCAAACTAAAGTATACATGACCTCTCCAATTGAATGGTTGTGCGCTCATCCTACCTGTGCGGTCATTGCTAGCATAGGGGCAACCTTGAGGTGTTCCAAGTTCAAGCCTTTTGGGATGGACCCATACAAGTGGTTGTGACTCAAATCCAGGTGCTCCATGTACACTGTTGAGGTCAACATGCTCGACATGTGACCTCGGAGGCGATTGTACAAGAGGTCTTGCTCCAGCACCATGAAGTAGAACTGTGGTTTGGAGGTGTCCTGGATCTCCCCCCCTCTCAATAATGTTCCTGCACCGGTTCAAGATCCCCAAAACATGGCTCCCAATGATCGCCAATGGGATTTGGCTAGTGATCCAGTTCCTGTCCAAGGACAGCAAGAAGAGATCCAGTTTTGGGCAAGTGCATGGTTGGGCATGTAGAGATCTTGAAGTTGGGTGGGATCTGGTCGGAGATTTGGTTGTTGCTGCGGTTGAAGTTGTTGGTGATGTTGAGAACAATGAGGTGGGTGAGGTGACCAATGTCAGCTGAGAGAGAGGCTAAGGTTCAGTTTTTCAACATGGTCAAGGATGCAGAGGAAGGGAGGTGTGGCGGAGGTGATGGGGTTGAAGATCTACTAGTTGCCGAGGACGAGGGTGGTGAGGCGTTCAAGGAAGTAGATCTCCAAGAATGTAAGGCTAGACATGAGTTCACCAAAGCAATTGGCACGGGAGAGGATAGGGTCCTTGGATTTGTCTTGAAGGATGCAGTCAACAATGTGGCCATTGGCGCGGTCACAATTGATGTTGTGTTGTCGAGAGCAGTAGTTGAGGCTAGTCCAGGAGAAGATTATGAGGTAGCGCTATGGGAGGGCGAGGTGTAAAGCCAAGAGGGTAACGCGATTTGACAATGGAGTGGATGGATAGAGAGGAAGAGAAGATAGAAAGGAACTATTGGGGACTTCACCTAGTTGATGGAGGAGCCACCATCGATAATGGGCGACACCCTTGTACATTTGGTCCATTTGGAGCCCTCGAGCAAGTTAAGGTTGGAGCGGAAATGGCAACTGCCCTTCTTGAGGACAACTACCTTGTAGCTGGCTTGGGCGAGGATGCTAGCAATTACTCTATCTTTAGAGACAAAGCAGATGACCATGATGTTGCTGCGACTGGGGATGCTTCTTGTGGATGTTGAGGAGAGAGGCTGGTACATGAGGGTAATAGCGAGGGTGTCTTTGGGACTTCATGTGGACCAAGACACGATGGTGGGCCAAACAGGTGGTCTTCACTATTGTGGTTGTTTGACTAAGCATTTGACATGTTCAGCAAGTTTAGTATTGGGCCTATGGTAGTCTAATACATTCCAAGCTAGATGGACAATCAATTAAAGCTGGACCACTGAGGGGGTAGGAATATTTTTATCGCCTAATTTACAACAATCCCATGAAACACCTTAAAAATGGTTGCCCACAATCTATTAGAGTAAATCTACATGTTTGTTGCAGTTTAAATTTACTTAGTAAAATAGGGAGGAGGGGAGGTGTTACATGTAATTCAACTAAAATCTTGGGTGTGGTATGAATTTTTTTTAAAGTAATTTCTATATTCATGTAAAATGTTGCGTTTTATAGTTTATAGTTATTTTTGAGCTCTGACATTGATAGTGCTTTTTATATATATATGTTGTATTCACCCTTTTGCCCTATCATTTTTAAAAAGCTTTGCCACATCTATTAAGTTTTTAATACCACCCTTAGAAAAAAGATGAGGGGTGAAAGTGGACTAGATAATATCAGTTCAGATCCGTTTTCATATCCGAATCTATCGGATATGGATAGTAATTTGGGTATCCGACTAATATCCTTTTCAGTATCCATATCCGTCAAAGAAAATTGAATATGGATATGAATAAATAACTACCCGATCAGTATCTAAATATCCGATTTTATTTGTTTTCTTAGTTAATTTGAGAGTAAATTATAAAAATTTTTATGTGATTGGGGGTAAATTATATTTACACTCAATAGTATGAAAAACCTACACTTATCCCTCTGAGGTTTATTTTTATCCAATACTTTAACCCATAACTTAATAGAATGTTAGTCAAACCGTTAACTTTTAATGAGACCCAAGTGCTACGTCAGAATTTTTTTTTAAAATGTTCAAAATAACCTTGCAAAAATTCTTTGAAGGTTTACGTTTATTAGACTGATACAATATTTTGTAAACCTACCGTTATACTCAGTTAAATTGACAGCGTTAGTGAAACCATTTTATCTATTAAAAAAGTCAAAATTACCCCTATAAAAAAATATGGCTCTTTTTTCACTTTTACGACCCTCCGATCTTTTCGAAGTCTTCCGTCTTTAAGAGTCTTTTTCTCTTTGAGATTGAGTGGCTAGGATTTTCTTCTCGCTTTGCCACCTGACCATGAGCGTCCCTTCCAAATAAGCGACCGACGACAAGCTTCCTTCCCAACCTCCGGCGATGAGCATCCTTAATTTCCAACCAGTATTCGGCAACGAGCGTTCTTTCTAACCATATTTTGTTCTTGTTTTTCCGCTCGCCACGTCACAAAGATTGGGGATGCCGGTGTATCATTTACTGATTCTAAGTTTTACTTGTCCAATACCATAAACATGATTGCTTAACATTGTTATTGTGGATGAAGATTCTTGTGTCTGCATATAGAATTATGATAGCTTTGACAGCCTATCATCACAAGAATCCAAATTAGTATGTGCATGAGAATTTTTCTTTTTGGAGTGTGCATCAGTTGTGGTTCCATGGCCTGGCTTGGGCCATGATCTGGCTGGCTCAAGCGACAACTCTTGATACTAGTTTCTTGCAGCAGAAAATTTTAGAGGCATCCACTTGCCTGAGAAATCTAGATGGCTTTCTCTTGGCATATAGCTCTTTTCTGATGATTCATCAAGATCAAGCTCCAAAACCATGGCGCCTCATGGCTTCTCCTTGGGTGGATGTTATATCACTTAAGGCTAGCTTAGTCATTTTCTAAATTTTTTCTAATATGGCATTTAGGTCCTATTTAAGTTAACGATTTGGCTAACATTCTGTTAAGTTATTGGTTAAAGTATTGGAGAAAAATAAACCTTAGGAGGCTAGGTTTTTTAAACTATTGGATGTAAGTATAATTTACCCATAATCTCAGAGTTTTTTTTTTGTAATTTACTTAGTATTCATGGGCAATTTTGACTTTTTACATGAGGTAAATGGATTTACTAACACCGTTATTTAACCGGGTGTAAGTAAAAGTTTTACAAACTATTGGGTACAAGTGTAATAAATGTAAACTTTAAGAAGACTTCTGTAATTTACTCTTAATTTTATATAGCACTCACAAACTTTTAAGAAAAATATATGACCATAGTAACATGCTTTAACTTGATTTACCACCCACTTAGGAATATCTTTAGTTCTATGATCATAAAGTTTAATTATCCGACTCATCCATATTTGCATCCATACCTCCAATATCCGATTTATATCCGTATTCATTTAAAACAAATATGAATAGGAATTTTTGCATCTAACTAATATCCATATCCATATATGTATTCGTCAAACAAAACAAATATAGATATGGATATACTAGTATATGATGCGTATCCGATCTAGTTCCGGTCCTAAAAAAGATTCAAAAAACTATGCATATCTTCTGCTAAATTATGGTTACAACACTGTTAAACAGTGGGATGTATGGATTTTTCAGCTAAGATTGCAGGAAATATAATAACAAACTAGTCAGCTAATCATTCCAATTCTGGTGCAGGCTAGTTACTTTGCGAACCCTTTACCTGTGGAGGTTCTTCCGACTGTCCCTGTATACGGCGATGCGCTAACAACAGGGATATGTATCTGTGAGGTTGCAGATTATCCTCTTAAGACCTTAGTTTTCATGAGCAAGAACTTGAAAGCACTAGCTGATATGGTAGCAGAAATCTGTTCCACCTTGCATAAGCATAATGCTGCATTTAATCTGCTGATATCCGATTGTGGCACAAAAATGTTCTTGTTTCCTCAGGTAAGTATGGTTTCTGAGTATGTGACATACTATTTTCTGTCCGCTTCTTTTTCTTTGGCTACTCTTACATTACCTTCCTTCAGTCAGCCTGACATGCTTCAATTTGATTGACTGAAAACAAGGTAAAACCAAATGATTACTGCCTGTTACTGAGTTAGAAAAATGCTTTTTAAAGAAGCGTTTTCATCTACTGGAGAAAAGTTTGTTACAATGAATGAGATGTAGGTAATCTCTCGTTCTTTAGATAGAGAAACTATATCTCGACATTATCACTATGGAATGCTTGAAAGGAATATCTCTCATGGAATTACTAGACTGTTATATTATCAAGAAAAGATCTAGTTAAATAGCTGAAACACTTCAAGTTCTTGCATTAAACCTTTGGTGGACCAATGGCAATAGCTATTATCTTGGTGATACCACCTATCTGTCAGGGGATGGTGTATCAGCTAAATAGAGATTGTTGAACCTGTTATAATCTTCTGAAGTAGCTGGTTGTTCCACGCATAGAAGATAGATTACAGGAGTTCCTGTAAGTTAGCAGTCTAATTTTTATCAGATGGCTTCATTGTAGTCACCAGAAGCTCCATATGCTGTAGCTTCTGAAATCAGGCGTTGTTTTATATGATCCTAATCAGACAATAACTAATATTTGTTTCTTTATGTTGAATAATAACATAGCTGTTTGTGTGTAAACAGGCCCATAAAGTGCTGATGGGGTGCCACCTTTCTGCTTGGGAATGTGGGGGCTATTTTGTTTACGACACAAAATCTGATTTTGATTGTGTGTCTGAGGTGGAAATAATAAAGAGTATGGCTTCCATTTCGCTGGACAACAGCAGCTTCCAAGCCCTGAAGCAGCTTTGCTGCAATATTGCAAATAAACTGACTTTTCGAGACGAATAGCCTTACAGTTTGGAGCAGTCAGTACTTATGTAAGATAGTTTGATGTGTTGCTTGTTTAGTGGCAGTACTTGTGCTCGGCTTATTGTTAAAAATTTCTGTGAATTCTGCAACCTGTAGTCTTGTGCAATTACAATCAATATGCATTTACTATTGCCTCTGAATTCCATTCTTTTGTCGAGACGTTATGATTGAAAATTTAGGTTTACGTTTACCTGTGAGATGGTATGGCATCCCTCTTTTCTTGCAGGGGCTCGAGATGCATGCTCGGGTCTTAATTAGGTTCTTAACTGGTATGCTTGGTTAATTTCCGCTCAGAAAGGTTGAGCCATGGAGTTGGTCTAGAAACTGGTTGAGATTTTGGGAACCTCAGGTGTGTGATTTTGGATACCTAAGTGAACAATAAACTATTTGCTACCATGAGTAAGATTGAAGAAACCAAATGATTTGTTTCCTGCTTCTCTCTTTCCTTATCTCTATTCACTCTACACTTCGTATAATTAAATCTACTTTTAATTTTCCATCATCTCGATGAAATTTCAGTGGGCTTGTTTTGTGTCCTTCCTATTTCCTCACAAAAGAAAGACTGAAGAAATGATGTGAGCGCAATCAGGTGAGAGTAGGATGCCATTGTGTACATGACTGCTGCTTTAACTTTTGAACTTTTTGTTACTTCTCTGATGGATGACTATGGCTATGATTTCATCAACCCATGGAATGCATGATATTATATTGTTTTACCCCTTTTCTGATTTATTTTTTTCTGAATTGATCCTCTGCCAACTTGTGGATTGCTATTTTCCTTACAAAGTGACCTGAAAGTTACCCATTTAAGTGAGCGTGTTCATGTAAATCTATGTTTGCAACTTACCAGACAAAGGCCATGTCTTGAAGTGTCATTACAACTACTAACCCTAGGGTGTTGTCTTGATCTTCCTGCCGCCGGTGACCTGGACTCCAAGTGAATAGAAGGCCTTAGCCAGTGACCTCTCCAGAACTACTAGAGGAGGCATTAGTGGAGTTGTGAGGATTCAAGGACCTTATTCTTTCTTCTAGTTGTGAGATGAAAACTGCATCTCCGGCACAGGCTTTTCTCCTTTCGTTGGGAGGATCAAGAATTGATGAATGAGAAATTGTTGAAACAAGCGGTTGGCTCTTCCGGAGAGATTTTTATGGGTTGGAACACATGAACCATGAGGTCGAAAGCCGAATCCTTCTCTCTTACCGTGGAGTTCCACTGCCTTCCATTGAAGAAAAGCCTTGTGATCTCAGGTGTGTATGGACCAAATCAATGAATCATTCCTTGACTGCATATCTTCACTTGATCTGATTGATTTAGAATTGAAAGGAAGGGATTTCATTTGGAGTAATGGAAGAGATCCTTCAGCTTCTTTTCACTTGGAGCAAGATTGAACCTTTTCTTGCTCTCTCATGAATGGGAGGACATCTTCCCGGCTTCTTTTCAAAATGCTCTATCCAGCATGGCCTCCGATCATATTTGAATTGCTTCAGAGTGCAACTTCAGATTTCTAAAACCAAAAATTTTCAGGTTCAAAAATTGGTGGATTAAAGAAGCAGATTTAGATAATATTGTCTCTCAAAACTGGCAGAAGATTAGGGGATGTCACAACATAGCTGCAAAATGGGTGGAGAATTTGAGAAGTTTGAGATTGACCCTCAAAATTTGGTCTTCTTCTAAGAGCATCATGAACCAAGAGCTGAAAGATAAATTGCTGCATGGTGTAGAGATCTTGAACAAATAGGAAGAAGAGGTTGATCTCACTTCCTCCAAGTTGGAATCAAGGAGGATTTTAAAAGTTTCCTAGGATGAAATTTATGAAAAGAAGGAGCTGCAATGGCATTAAGAGTCCAAGGTGAATGAGTCAAAGGAGGTGACCGGAAAAATATCTTATTATAAAGTTGCCTCAGGGAGGAAGAGAAGAAACTTCATTGCTTCTCTTTTAGATGATGGTGTCGAGCTTACTAGCCAGGAGGATATAGTCCTAAGATTCCATGATTTTTTTTTAAGACCTGTTTGGACATTCATTCTCTCCTTCCATCTCAATTAATTGGAGTGTGTTGTATGGCAGGGACTTGCGACATTAGTGCTCTTATGGAGAATTTCAGATTGGAGGAGATAAGGAAAGCAGTCTTTTCATTGAGAGGCTCAAGGGCACCCGGACCCAATGGACTTCCATTCACAATTTTTAGAAATATTGGAATATTATACAAGATGATCTATTGGCTTTATTAGAGTACTTCCATAAAGGTGCCCTAAATCTTTCAAGATTGAACTATGCATTCATTTTTCTAATTACTAAAAAGGAGAGCCTTCTCACAGCAAGGGATCTGAGACGGATAAATCTTCTAAATAGTCTCCATAAAATCATCTCAAAGATCTTAACAAACAGATTAGCAAGTGACCTCCCCCTACTAGTAGATGAGTCTCAATCTGCCTTTATTAAGGAGTACTTTATCATTGGAAATTTTTTATCTACTCACAAAATGCTTGGCTACTGCAAGATATCTGCACACAAGGGTACTCTTTGTAAATTGGATTTTGAAAAGCTTTTGACAAGGTCCGCTGGGACTTCCTCATTATGTTACCATGGGCCACAAGTGGATTTGTTGGATTCACTCCCTCCTCATACCCAATTATCTCCATCCCTCTTCATCCTGGTTGTAGATGTTTTGTCCAGAATTGTTAAGCAGGTGGGCTCACTTGGTCTTATCGAAGGTCTTGGCAGCAACATCAACTTCAATGGCATCGAAAGCTCGCACATTGCAGATGACACGCTCCTATTTTATACCATGAAGAGAGGCGATGGACCAGCTAAAGCATTTCTTCTTGCATTTGAGAAAGCTTTAGAATTGAAAATTAATTTTCACAAAGGCATGATCCTTTGTATCAACATGGGGAAAAGAATCGTCAAACCTTGTCACATTGATGAACTGTAAGAAAGATTCTCTCCCCTTCA
>JAOXJJ010000069.1:17043605-17054087 GCA_025769935.1 Phoenix roebelenii | reverse complement strand
CTTTGTATCAACATGGGGAAAAGAATCGTCAAACCTTGTCACATTGATGAACTGTAAGAAAGATTCTCTCCCCTTCAACTTTCTTGGTTTGCCTTTTCATAATATAAAAGTACCGGAACAGTATTGAATATTTCTTCCAGAGAAAATAAGCTCGAGGGTAACTCAGCAATGGTGATTGGTTGAATTCAAGGGGACACTGGCAACGTAGCTCAATGCCGCCCTTTGCTCTAAGATATTCGAGCCATGGTAAAAAGAGATGTCATTTTTCAAACCAAGCATATATGCCAATGGAGTTGTAAATTGGGTAGCTTTGTATGTGGCTGATCACTCTAAAGAGCCCTATGGGTTGGTGAGAAGGAGTTATCTAGAGCGTTCCGTCACTTATTATTTTTTATTTTTTTTTGATATATTCGTATTAAAAGTGTATGGGCCATCTGTTGCAGGGGAAAAAAAATAAAACAGAGAGAAGATAGCTGACACAAATCAATAGTTCGTACGATTCTAAAAGAAGATCTGGAATGAGAGTGAAAAAAAGGCCTTGTTAAGCTCTCCCCCATTTGGAAAGATATAAGTCAAAAGTATTTTAGAACTACATTGCCTTCAAACTGGGAAGCGGTAGTCACATCCGATTTTATGATTTATACTCCAGCGTAGTTAAAGAAAATGTCACGGTGGCCTCCCAATGAAACTGGAGGAATCTTTGTTGGAACGTTAGATTGCATGGTCCGCTATCTCAGCATCAAATGGCTCAGTTGCAAACTTTGCTTGATCTGCTCTCCCCCATTAGACTTTTAGAATAGCTGACACACCACTTTGGAAGCTCACTAGCAATGGATCCTTCATGGTAGACTTTATATTAGAAATTTATGAATAGCATAGGCCTTCTTCGCCCGTATTATAATGTTATATGGAAAGCGGCGGCTCCTGAGTGTTGAGTTATGCCCCGCGCGATGCGATGATCGCAGCGGAATATCGCACAGGGCGTTGTTCATCATATAAATGTGCCACGGATCGTAGAGTTCCAAAATTTTTATGGATCCAAATCCAGAAAACCTTTGAACTCATGAGAGATGAGAGATTAGGATCTGAAAAAGGTTGATTAAATATCATAAAACTGAAACAAAAATCAGAAACAAAGATTCAAAGATCCCGTCTTCAAACTTTGTGCGGATGGATAAACACCACAGCCTGATGATCTTTGGAGGTTCCTGTTGGAGCCGCACAAGCATCCAGCCTCTACAGGTATCTACACGAGGACTTAACTATCTGAGATTAGATCTCACTGAGTGCTAGCTCCTTGCAGAGATCTCTCATGACTATCAATAATGATTAAGAAAAATCAGCAACATACCTCCTTGAAGAAGAAATCTTTCTTCTTCAACTTTGCTCACGATGGAGAAGGAGAGAGGAGGAAGCTTGCACCGTGGATCTTCCTTGCCTTACTTCCGTGGAAGAAGAGGATGAAGAGGGCCTCTTGCTGCCGTGGAGAAGGAGGAAGGAGAGGGCTTGGGCGTGGGAAGGAAAGAACCCTTGAAAGAGGAAGAAGAATGCCTCCTTGGCGTGTGGGCTCCTCTCTAGGGTTCTCTTCTCATGCGTCCAATGGCACCTTGAAAGAGGAAGAAGAATGCCTCCTTGCTGCCGTGGAAGAAGAGGAGAGAAAGAGAGAGGAGGCATGGAGAAGGAGACTCCAATTCATCCATCTCACACACCTCCCTTGCCCCTTTTATAATTGGTGGTCTAAGGTTTTTCCAAGACTTATCTTGACAAGAGATAAATTCTTCATAACTGCCTATCCTTGGATCAATGCCAAGTGTCCATGACGCCATGATCATGTGGATTAGAATTCACTTAGGTGGCGCCTCAAATCAATGCATAACATGTATCCTTGGATCTAGAGATTTGAGCCTAATCACATTGGGCTTGGACCTCTTTCATGGCGCCATGGTTGAGTCCTAATCACATTAGGACTTATCCTTTAATTAGGCTAACTCCTAATCACATTAGGAGAATTAGATCTCTATCTTAATATCACTGAAACCCCTTTCAGTGGACTGAAATAATTTCAATTCTACTCTTAGGGCTCACTGATTACCAAGTGAATACTTTCGAGTCTCACAATCCACTAGTAACACCTAGCAGTATGTGGTGGCAACCCAGTAAAATGAAATGTCTGAACCTCTAGGTGCAGTTATCGTATGATATATTCCCTCTATCATGGATCCCGACAGGACGGATATTATGAATAACTCGTCAAACCCCATCGTCTGTCATATGTCAAATTTATTCAACTTCTAGTTCGAGATATGGAAAACTTTTTTTCAAAATACTTGATCAGAAATTTATTGAACTTAGTCTCATATATCACATAGGATCACTCTTAATCTATCAAGATCGATAGATCCCATCTAGATGCAACCCTATTCCAAAATGAACCTACTGTAGTCAATCCGCACCACAAGGACCCAAATAGTTAGAGCCCAAATTCGCATGCTTGTCAAACTACATTAATCTTACAGTGAATAGCTGAGGCATCGCAAGTCAAAGGACCAGTCATATAACTGCAACATAAGTAGTTACTGACGAGTGGATAGACATCGATGTGACTACTTTCTTTGGTCACTCTCGGTACACTTGTTCTCTAACAAGTATTTGCACAATCACTCCAGTATCTCTACATTATGGACTCGAGACTCATCCATCCGACTAAGTGATCTATGCACTAATCTCAGCGGATCGATCACTGTCCCTCATGATGGATCCATCAATTAGAAGCATTTAGAAATTAATCCCTAATGACATATGCCTCAAATTCTCAACTCCTTGAGAATATGTACCACCATCTTATTAATTTCTTGGACGATTCATGGACACATACAAACATGAATGAATAATAAATTGCCCAATCTTATTAATCAATAAGAGTCAAATTACAAATTTATGCCTCAGATTACAAATATACGTCAGCTACATTGGCTTCTAGGACATACTTCTAACACTGAGAAGATCAAAGTTTTTCGTGGGCTTGCGTTGAAGAATGGACTTCATGCTTGCAGAAAAAGGATAGTCTGTTAGCGCAGGATGTCCTCTTTGGAGCTGCAATATAGAGTTAGTGTCCCATGTGAATGTAAGGGGATGGCCAACCAACATTCATGCACCGTGGACATCTTGGAGAAGAAAGAAATTTCAGCCTTCATAAGAGCTTGGGATCGACTGTTAATGGCTTTGTTTTGGCACATTTGGCTTGAAAGAAACGAGAGGACCTTCCATCGACAGCAATGTTCCATCTGTTCTGTCCTTCAAAAAACTCTTCATACTTTTCGACTTTGGGAGCATCTAGGATCCAAGGAGGAGGTGATTGAAGGACACCGCAAAATCTGGAGCTGTTTATCCTCTTTGACGACTCCTCCAAGTTCGTAATTCGTTCCCTCTGCTTGGTGCTTCGGAGAATTAGGAAGCACCTCTGCCCACACTCATTTTCTTCTTGCTTTTTTTTTTGGTCTTCTTCCTTGTACATTCATATTCCAATTTAATATACTGGGGGAAGCGACTCGCTTCCTCTTACTCCCTGGAAAAAGACCCCTCCAAAACTGGAGATGGTTTCAAAACCAATGAAGATATGACAGAAGCTGCCGTTTGGCTCTGGTCTTCCCTTATATTTTCATTTCTCGTTCTCTCTTTCTCCCTCTCCGTTTTTTCTCCTTTGCCATCCCTTATATTTCCAATGTCTTCCAAAATATGGGAGTGGGAACGGTATGGAGGAAAATGATTGTTTAACTTATGTAGCTCAATATCATGTGACCTGCATTATCCTTCTCTTCATGGCTAATGAAAAGTAGATGAGACCTTAAAAAAGGCATCTGGATTATATTCTGGGTCAAGGTATTTTCTTTGTCACATCCATTTGATCCATACCGGTGAACTAAAGCATGTTCATACATGCATAGTATAAATACGTCCCATAAAATCAGAAAATAAAATATCGCTCAACATGGTCGGAACAACTAGAAAGTTAGTTCAAAGAACACCTCTCGAGTGCTGTGCCACAAACAAGACAACCCAATCCACCGTACTGTTAGCTTTGCGGTAAACATCCCAGGAAACACATCCCCTCATACTCCTCCAAATGTTAAGCAGGAGTGGGTGGGCAACACCGAGCATAGTCTAATTACAAATCCAGCTGATCACCATCACCGAGTCCCCCTTGATCACCAGGTGGTCAGCCCCCAAAATCTGCCTCACGTAGGAGATCCCTACCTAGGTCGTCCTCATCTCAGCACCCAAAATTAAGGTGTGGAAGATCGGCAACCCGTCCGTTGTGATCAGCCTAGAATCCGAACTCCGGATCACGAACCATGTGCGCCGCCTTTGCTGTCGTCATCTCTCACATAACTATCAAAGTTGACATTGAGGAAGCTTGGGGTTGGGGTTTCTCAGGTGAAATAAATCAATCGAGTCGCTGCACGAGTAGAAAGGGAGCCCAAGATGTCTCAAGCTATCTCAGTCTCTTCGACTATGACGATAGAGGAGATTAGCTTGCACCATCACCCTCTCTAGAAGCCACCTTGCCACATGTGTATTGCTCTTGAAGAGGTGGGTGATTTTGGTGAGCCAGATGTAGTGGGCAATATAAGCAGCCATGCTACCCCGCAGTCTAGCCCGCTCGTTGTCAAAACTCCCATGAAGGGACTCTAGGAAGGTCTGAGCAGGGGTCTCCGATCAAAAGAAAGACAGAGAAACCGGCAAGACTCCGCGCACTCGCTGCCCTCCGACACTGAAATAAAGCATGATCCATTGACTTCTCCAAATCATAAGAGGGGCGGGTTGGGGGGATACTCAAATCCTAGGCCACTCAGTACACTCCTGGTGGGCAGGCAACCCCAAGCCACCTTCGAAATGAAGAGCTTGACCCGAGGGTGGACCCCCAGCCTCAAGTTCCAAGCGCTATCCATACTCTGGGTAGGCTACCCCCTAACCAAGCCATAGAGGTCTCTTGCCCTCACCTTCGGACTGGAGGAGGATCTCCAGACTCGTACATTAGAGCAATCATGAGATGGGATCAGAAAGGAGGAATCAACTCAGCCAATCTCCCTCCAAAAAGGTGGGTAACCAGCCCCTTGTTCCATCTTCTCTCCCAATGATGGAAAAGATATCTGATGCGCAAACCACTTCCACCTCTGAGCTAACATAGAAGGCCATTGACTTAGAGGAAGGTCAACTAACCACATTTTGCATCACATCCACAGATCGGCCATCCCTAATCAGCCATCTAACACTAGCCATCACCTCTAGTCCATAGGAGCAAATCTCCATCCTCAAGTAAGAGCATCTCCAGCTGGCACGCATCTCAGCACCGCTGGTTCACGGCCGATACTTGGCCTTCATCATAGAGCTCCAAAGGCACTCCGACTCGAGAATGAATCTCACAGAATATTTGGCTAGCATCAGCTCACTCCTCATAATCAGGGGCTGAATGCCCAGACCCTCATTGCGAAGAGGCTTGCAGACACTGTCCTATGCCACCAAGTGCACCCATCTCCATCAATATGCAACCCCTATATGAATCTTCTAAACATTTGCTCCAGCTTGAGGAGAAGGGCTCTCGACAAAATAGTATTAAAGAGGAGGTAAATCGGCAGAGCTGAGAACAAATCTGACCAACATTACTTTGCACATCATAGACAGGCATCTACACAGCCACCTCTTGAGCCGATAATGAATCCTCTGCTCGGTGATCATGAAGATGCTTTCTTGTTAAATTATTCGCAAGCAAAGCATCTTATTCCAATAATCAGTAGCTTTGGTTCCGTAATAAAGTTTTTAACTATAATGTTCCAGTTTTGAAGAGCAAGAGTTAGTTGTAATAGAGGTGTTTTAGCTGCAAGTAATATTGCATTTCGGAACAGCCTGTATCCATTTTGTAAACTTCTGGCTGGACAGGAGCCACGCTCCAGGTGGAGCTGAGAAGAGAGATTCACCGATGATACGACACCTTGCCGGAAAAACTCTTGCCATTTAACTCCTTGATATTGGATGTTTCATCTTAGTAGCTGTATCTGGATTATTTAGCTGGAGCTCAAACTCTCCTGCTTCATGTGCATGGCCATGCATGGAAGGATTCAGTAATCAAACCAAGAGTGAGTTTGCCTACTCTTTTTATACCGTACAGAACCGCTGAGTCCATCAATTGGAAAGGGCAGGCCACAGACTGAAATTGATTTATTGGTCCTTGGGGCCTATGGTTTATACAATATAATGATTTCAAAACGCTATACGTGCCTTTGTTACAACCTTTTTTTTTTTTTTATACTAGGAGACTAAATGTTCCACCATGTTTCTTTTATTTCAAGAAATGCAGTGGAAAAGCTACCATAAAAAATGCTAGCTGATGGCTGGAAATCTCCGCCCTTCAAGTGAAAAAACAAATCTCGTGCATGAGATCATTGCAAGCACATGCTTCGCACCAACATGCAGAGGTGGTGGTGGCAGCGGCTCACCTGATAACATAACAAAAGAAGTTGTTGGATCACCAGATATAGACAAGCGAGCCTTAATATCTAAGCTAGAGGCTCGAGCTTAACTCGACTCGAAATACTGGAGATCAAAACTCGACTCGAGATCGATTGAGCTTTAATATCTGAACTTAAACTTGACTCGATCAAGAAAAAAAATTAAAAGCAATACTCAAGATCGACTTGATTCAACTCGAATATTAACCGAGCCACACTCGGGCTTAAATTCGAGCTCTGTTCATAATTAAAAATATGTTTAAAACAAAATATAACTTAATATTATATTTAAAATATTATATTAATAATATTATATATATATACACACACTCGACTAGGCTCGTGATTCTAATTCAGATCAAATATTTTGCTGCTCGAATTCGACTCGAAAAATTATTCGAGCTACTCAAGCTTGATAATAGTCGAGTCGAGCTTGGGCTCGAGTCCATCTTGTGAGCTGCTCGGCTCATTTTTTTCCTCCTAGACAGGATAGTTGAATTATTTTAGGCTTTCACGACGATTGATCTTATATGGATGACTGTGATTGACTGAAAGGTTCTCTGCTGTTCAGAAAAGAACAGCAAATCCAGAATCATGAGTGAGACATGTACACCAGCGTACAGCTCAAATGAGAAAGGAGAAACATAAAAGCCACTTCGAAGTACCCCACAAATGGTGTCATGATTCAGGGCGAGGCTTTCAGCTGTACCTATGGGCCAACAAAATACTGAACCCCATCAGTGCTTACTGCTTGCTGTGGGGTACCCATCAGCCACGCTTGTTGCCATCGCCATGGGCCAAATTATCCAGTTTGCATTGATTAAATGCTTCCTTCAAAGCATTTAATCCATCTCCAGTGTCCAAGATTTGTGTTTGCTTTAGCAGTACAAAAGTGAAGATTGGATTCTAGCCAAGCAAACAAGACATCTCTCCCATCGACCATTTGCATCATTGTTCTTGATGTTATGATCTACTCACCCGAATCATGATTGCATACTTTCTCCAACAATATTGTCTGGTAGTCACCATTTTTCTTTCAAACATCACAATATCAGAAAATAATCGTATATAATTTCTTTTATTCTATGAAAACAAATGTAAAAGAATAAAAATAAGATTTGGTCATGAGCATGGCATTACGAGACTATGTTTCAAATTTTGACTCGTTAAAGTTTAGTTTGTGCTGCATCACAATTCTCCGCATCAAACATTCTCGCCTTTATTTCTCTTGATCTTTCGAGTTCCTAAAGGATTTAGAAGAATTGCTCTGGTTTGCATGAGACTGAGCTTAGAAAGGATGGAACCATCTGAACCAATAGATCTCTCCATGAAAGTCCAAAATTAACCAAATTAATATGCCTTCCACTTAAGAACTAAATAGATCATGGGCAAGATCATGGTGTTACAAGGGTATTTTTCAAATTGACTCTTTAAATTTTAGTTTGTGCTACATCATAATTCCTTGCATCAAATATTTTTCACCTTTATTTGTCTTGAAAATTGCTTTGATTAGATAAAATAGCTCATAAGATAGTCAGTGCTATTATATTTAAAGAATCTTAGTAATATAGAGTAGATAATCATATTAACTACTATTTAATTTAATTAGATAAAATGGATTATCAGATCTGTTGCACATCCGCTGACCACTTCAGGTAGGCCTCGATAGGGTTCGAAAATAGGGTTTGTTACACCAAGAGTTAGTTCATAAGGCAAAATTTCTTGGAAGCGTAGTGATATTGTATTAATACTCATCCTGCTTGCTTTCCAATTGGATTAGATGCTAAAATAGATATCTGTAATTAGGTGGTGATCGAAAAGAATCACATGACATGTTATAGACCTGCTAGGCCACTTCAGATAAGTTTAGATAGGGTTTGGGAGTTAGGATCCACTACATCGAGTGTAACTTCATGGGATAAATTTCGATATCTATATTTTTCGCATAAGATGTCTATTTTTGGTAATTTAAATTGGATAACTTCTTAAGATATATGGCAACCCACCATATTGTGCTTGAAATGACCTTGATTTTAGATCATTTAAAGATATAAATGCCCCAATCAAACTCAAAAAATTATTTATAGTAAAAATTGACCGGGCATAACTCATAATTCACGAAGAGATGAATGATGCCGTAGGAAATGAAATTGATGTGAGAGTTGAGATCTAGGTTTTACCTAATTTTCAAAAAAATATTTTTTTACTATTTTTTTTAAAAAATTCCAACCTAGATTTGGAGAGACATGCCTTGCTAGTATAAACAGATGCCTTGTACCATAGTTATATACATTGATTTTCTTAAAAGGTAGACAACATAAGAACCTTGCTTTCAAGTTTTGTAGAAAAATTAATTTTTGTTCTCCTACTTTTGTGTGAGATTTGAGATGAGCAAATTGAAGGAAGGGATTCATTTTCTTCGATCGGATCTAGTATAACTGTTACTTCATAACAAATAAAATAAGTAATGGTTGGATATTAATCTATGGTAGATACTTATCTCAAAATCTGGCTCTCCACGAATGTGGTTGTTTTTTTTTTCCAAAATATAGCAAAAAATGTTAATACTTGGGATTGAACTTGAAACCTCTTTTTTAGGGAGCGAGGTGCCAATCTACTGCACTTAGGACTGCAAATGGGTCGGCTCGACCCATGACCTAACTTAGTCCCGACTCAATTAAATCTAACCTATTCTGTATTTGGAAAACCATCGGTCCGATCGGGTCAAAAATTAAAATTAATATAAAAGTTAGGTTAGGTATAGAAACATGGAATATATAGAACCCTTTCTCGTTCACCATAAATATCTTTTCAAAGTCACTAAATGAACCCTCATTTAAACTAATCCCTCTTTGTTCATCTCAATGAACCCATCTCCTCTCACCTACTTCCACTTAATTATATTTAAACATTCATTGATTGTTTTGGCGGATTTTTATTTTACCATTTTTGAGCATATTAATATATATTAAGAATGATTAATTTCTTGGACGAAATTAAAAAGTAATTTGCATGAAATTCATGTTTAAGTTTTCTAATTTTATTTAATCTTTGTAATTTTATATTTAATTATTGATTATTATATTTTTGGTTATAAAAGAATAGTTAAGTACTTTACTTGACCCATATTGTAGACCTATCTCGATCTGACCCCGACATGATCCTAAACATTTTAGAGTGGGTTGCTGGTCATACCTGACCCTGACTTGACCCAAATATATTTTGGGTCTAAAATCTTTTCCAAGGATTTGACACGACCCAACCTAATCAGATAATATGTTGGATTTGGGTCTAAAATCAAAACTCGAACTTGTAGGTGGGTAGGGTTGGGTTCAAGCATTCTTGGCTTTGATCCAACCCATTTGCAATGCTAATAAAGCTAGGAGATTTAATCTATTACAGAACTTTTGTATCCATCAAGCTTAACACTTGATCACTTAGGCCTTGATGAAAGAGATCTGCCATATCAACAAGTTCGTGTGAAGTGCATGATGAGGAGTTTACGAGAATTATCTAATCTGCTATAAATTCACAAAAGAACCAAATTGTCTTGCAATAATTACATCAAGCAAGACAATATCTTGACGGTTTTGATTTAAAAACATAGTTTATAGTGCCATTTCTCAACAAAATTTAGGTGCAAAAACTCAAATAGATTCCAAATTTGAGAAACATAAATAATGATAGCATGCAAAGCTTAGTTGTAATCCATGGTGGAGAAAATAATAGAGAGCTAATATTGTTTTTTGCATCTGGCGACAATGAAATACTTTGGTTACGATAAAACAAAGTAACAAATTGTATTCACAAGGTTTCATCATCAAGGGAAATCTCAAGAGACTTTAAATAAACTAATTTTTTCTCGTATTTTATAAGGAAAACTCCCAAATCTAAATTATACTGTTGGGGGAAAAATGGACCACCCCACAAGCACAAGCAAAGCACCCAAATCCGACAGCAAGGCCGAGCTCATGAA
>JAOXJJ010000069.1:17014354-17043505 GCA_025769935.1 Phoenix roebelenii | reverse complement strand
TGACTTAGGCATCGGAGGGCCGGCGCCGGAAACCCCGGCCACCGGCTTCTTTGCAGGTCTTCCGGAGGACGCCGCCCACCGACTCGCACAGGAACTCCTCCCCCTCGACCGAGTGGTCACCCCCGGGTCCAATTTCCAGCAACATATACAAACAATAATATTTAAAAGTTTATGTACATTCATATACTACCGTCATAATATCATGATGATTTGTTAAATTGTTAAGAATGTATTGATTATATTTTGTATTTGTAAGTTCATAGTGAAGAAAATGTTTATTTTATATTATTAATTTATTTGTTTAGAACTTCTCAGCGTTGATTTGTTTGATAAAATGTTAGAAATAATTATGAGTTAAAATGTAAAAGGATAAATGATGGTGCCAATTGGTAGCATTTGTAAAGTCACTTGTATGAATAGAATGTTTTTAGAAAATATAAAATAATATATAAATTAGCAACATAGCAATCGTGATTCGCCTCTACATGTGTGTCTGCTACGATGCCATCCTCGAAGCATAATAATCCAACTTAGTTCGATCTTTCTCTAACAAATACGATCGCTAGAACGAGATGTGGGGATGCATCCTGCCACGCGTACGACCTGGCCGTGCCGAGCCAAACCAAGCATGCGCGTGTGGTCACCAGCCCACTTCTCTTAAAATCTAACTTGGATTTCATGAGAAAGAATTTTCATTTAAGCAAAAGTTTTCATTTTTTACATATCTCATGTGGGACTAAAAAAAAGAAAAAGGTGTTTTAAAGCATTAAACCAACTGAAATTTAGGGAATAAGGTTGGTTTATTTTTTTAAAAATTAATATTTTCCAAATTTGAACTCCAACCTATAAGTTTCCTAGGTTCTATCTAGTTATTACCCTAATATTTTGCCAGGCTCCAGGAAGAAAGAAAGAAAGAAAATATTTGATTAACTCAATGTCTAGCATGACTGAACCATTTGGAAAGTTCATCTAGGTTTTCGGCGGGACTCTAAGTCTCCAAGGCAAGTTTCATACCGTTTATGAATCCAAGCAAGTTTCTATCGAGTCAGCTGGTTAAATCAAAATAAAGTCTGTTGGGGTAATACAAATCACCCCAGAGCACGTGAGCACATTGTGAAACACGCGATCAAAGCCGCCCGACCTCGGAGGCGCCCGACCTCAGATACGTCCGACCTCCAAGCTCCCGATCCGGCGCCTAACCAGGTGTCCGACCTCGGATATGTCCGACCTCAGAGGTCCCAACCCGGCGCCTAACCAGGTGTCCGACCTCAGATACATCCGACCTCAGAGCTCGCCATTTCGAAAGTCCGACCTCGCCGTTCATCTACTGTGGTCACATCCTTCCGTAGCCCGATCAGAGACCATATCCTGCCATCGCCCCTAGCATTTAATGCGCATGGCCCCTCCAGATCTCTGGCTTACTCCACAATTAATGCACGACCCCAGCTTACTCAACCATCATCATGCATGGCCCCTCCAGGCCTCCGACTTACTCAACAATTTCCTGACTCTGATCTCGCTCCCACGACAGCATTAATTCGTCTGATCGTGCGCCAATTCGTGCGGCATGCTCAGTTGTACTGTAGTCTCACCTTGTCACATCATAGGTAACCTAGCACCTCTCTATAAAGGAAGAACTCCTTCATTTTAGAGGAGGCTGGAAGGCAAAAACTCTCGACATACTGTTTCTCCTCATCTACACTTGCCCCCTCTGACTTAGGCATCGGAGGGCCGGCGCCGAAAAATCCGGCCACCGGCTTCTTGCAGGTCCCCCCGAAGGATGCCGCACGCCGATGGATCGCCGCCCGCCAGCGCCTCGCCGGAGCTCCACCTTCTCGGCCGACCGATCATCCTCGAGTCCAGTTTCCAGCAACAGTTGGCGCTAAAGGAAGGGCCCGAGTCTCGACCATGAAGTTGAGAAGCAAGGGAGCCTCTAACGCCTTCCGGTGTCTCCCACCAAGTTCGGGACACTCTATTCAGAATTCGCTACCTCCGGCTGGTTCAGCCCAGCAAGTCCAGCCGGAACAGTTCGACATCCTGGTGCAGCAGGTCCAGGCCTTGGCTGCGGCCGTCAAAGCTTGCAGCGCGAGGGAGCCCCACCGGCGCCGCTTCAGGCCAACAATGAGGAGCAATGCTATTACCAGGGTTCAGCCCAGGCCTCCCCCCGGAGGGAGCCCTTAGCGAGGGGCCTAGGCAATGTTCCACAGCCATCGGAGGCCGAGTCGGTTCCGGAACGACTTGCGTTAGAGCAAACTACAGTGGCGGACTCCCAGAGCGGAGGGCTCGACAAGAAAGTCGAGAAACTCGAGCGCCAGATTGAGGCGCTCCACAGCAGGAAGGCGAGATGCGAGGGGGACTTCGAATTTACAACTAAGTCGCCCTTCTTCCGCCAGATCGAGGATGAGCCGGTTCCACCGAGGTTCAAAATGCCCCAGGTGGAGCCTCTATAATGGCACGACCGACCCCCTCGACCACCTAGAGAGTTACCGAGCCCTCATGGCATTACAAGGGTCCTCGGAGGCTATGCTCTGCAAGGCCTTCCTAGCGACGCTTCGAGGAGCGGCTTGGCTCTGGTTTTCTAGGCTAAAGACCAACACAGTGTCTTCCTTCGAGCAGCTCGGCAGGCAGTTCACCACCAACTTTGCTGCCAGCCGACGTCAGCGGTGGACCTCGACTCCCTCATTGACATCAAACAAAGGGAGGGAGAGTCCCTCAAAGACTATCTCGACCGCTTCACTGCCGCGACATGGGAGGTTCGCGAGCTTGACCAGTCGATAGCCATGTCGGCGCTGAAGACTGGGGCTCGGTCCAACAGATTCCTCTTCTCCATTGAGAAGAGCTTCCTCGCCGACTTCACAAAAATGCTTGTTCGGGCTCGGAAGTATGCGAAGGCTGAGGAGGCCATCGCTTCCAGGCGAGGTGCAACCGAGCCGACCTCCAAGAAGCAAAAGAGACGCCGCGAGGAGCGCGGTCGTCCCAAAAGCCAGTCTCCTCGCAGGAATAGGAACTTTTCATGGCTGAGGAGTCCACCTCGCCTCGAGGGCAGCCCCGACCGAGGTCCCTGCCCAGACCGAGATCTCCGGTACGACCGCGATCGCAGTCGAAAAGGTACGAGAACTACACTCTCCTCAATGCTCCCCGGACAGAGATCCTGATAGAGATCCAGGGTCGGGACTACTTCCGACCTCCACCCCCGATGCGGGACCCCGGAGCTTGGCGCAATCCTAGGAAGTACTGTCGCTTCCACCGAGATCACGACCACGACACGGAGGATTGCTTTCAGCTCCGGGATGAGATCGAGGCGCTCATCCGCCGTGGAGTACTCAACCGGTTCGTGCGAAACCGGCGCGAGGAAAGAAGGCCAGCGGAGAACACCGCACAGCTCGAAGATCCAAACGCCAACAGACCCATCATCAGGACCATCAACACCATCTGAGGTGGAACCTCGGCCGGGGGATCTGCATAGGAAAAGGCCACCTCGAAGCGCCTGCGCACCTCCGAAACCATCTCGTTCTCGAACGAGAACTTGGAAGGAGTTGAGACTCCTCATGATGATGCGGTAGCCATCTCCATGATTGTAAATAAATTCGATGTAAAACGTGTTTTGGTAGACAATGGAAGCTCGGCGAATGTTTTGTATTATGACGCCTACCGAAAAATGGGGATGACAGAATGCCAACTTCGGAGAATGAATGCTCCTCTGGTCGGATTTACTAGGGACTCAGTCCCAGTCGAGGGTGAGATCAGCTTCTTAGTCACGGTCGGCCTCCCCCTCGAGAAAGTACCGTAAAGATGGATTTCCTTGTGGTCCGTCTTTCCTCGGCATACAACTTCATCCTTGGACGACTAGGGCTCAACGCCCTTCGAGCCGTAGTTTCAACTCGCCACCTGCTCATGCGGTTCCCCACCAGCCAAGGGGTCGGCGAGGTTCGTGAAGACCAAGCGGTAGCAAAACGATGCTACATGGCGACCTACGGAGCGAGGCGACCCGCCGAGAAGTCAACTCCGACGACAGACCGGGCGCTCTCCATCGAAACTTTAGATGCGTGGGATGGCCCACGAAAGGAGCGGGTAAAGCCCGATGAGCTTCTTAGTCAGATTTCTTTACAGGAAGATTTTCACAAGCTAACCATGCAGGTCTGCTCCGGACTGGATGCCCGTGAAAGAGGATGCCTGATCGAGTTCCTGCGGGCCAACATGGACGTCTTCGCTTGGTCGCCCGCCGACATGTCAGGGATAGATCCGGAAGTTATGGTTCACCAACTTTAGGTGAAGCCAACCAGCAAGCTCGTGCGGCAGTAGAAGCGGGGCTCTGCTCCAGAGCGACAGCAAGCAGCGGCCGAGGAAGTAGACAAGCTCCTCAAAGCCAGCTTCATCCGGGATATATCTTACCCAGACTGGCTCGCCAATGTAGTCCTCGTCAAGAAAGCCAACAGAAAATGGCGGATGTGCGTGGACTACAACGACCTGAACAAAGCCTGCCCAAATGACAGCTTTCCGTTCCCCAGCATCGACCAGCTCGTAGACTCCATCTCAAGACATTAGTTGCTGACATTCATGGATGCTTTCTCCGGGGATAATCAAATCCGGATGGCGCTCGAAGATGAGGAGAAGACAGCTTTCATTACCGATGGGGGCACTTATTGCTACAAAGTGATGCCCTTCGGCCTGAAAAATGCTGGAGCAACTTATCAAAGGTTGGTCAGCCAAATTTTCAAAAGCCAAATAGGCCGAAACATGGAGGTCTATGTGGACGACATGCTGGTGAAAAGTCGGCTGGCAGAAGACCACGTAGCTGACCTCAACGAAACATTCTCCACACTGAGGAAGTATCGGATGAAGTTCAATCCTGCTAAATGTGCGTTCGGCGTCACCTCGGGAAAGTTTCTCAGCTTCATAGTTACCCAGCGTGGAATTGAAGCGAATCCCGAGAAGATCCGAGCATTACAAAAGATGGCGTCGCCGAGAACGGTCAAGGAGGTGCAGCGGCTCACTGGCCGAGTTGCAGCCCTGGGAAGATTTGTTTCCAGATCCGCAGAGAGATGCATCCCATTCTTCTCAGTCCTCAAACGGCCGAAGAACTTCCTTTGGACGGAGGAATGCCAGCAGGCCTTCGAAGACCTCAGGCGTCTCCTCGCTTCCCCTCCGCTTCTTACAAACCCCGACAGGGTGAGCTCCTCTACTTGTATATGGCCGTCTCCCCGGTTGCGGTGAGCTCGGTCCTGGTCCGAGAAGAGGACAAACTTCAAAAACCAGTTTACTACACCAGCCGGATCCTGAGGGACGCTGAGATCCGATACTCAAAACTGGAGAAAACAATCTTTACCCTGGTCATTTCAGCTCGGAAGACTCTGACCCTATTTTCAAGCCCACACAGTCACCATACTGACCGACCAGCCCATGAAGCAGATCCTGCAGCGGTCAGACCGGGCGGGGAGGATCACGAAGTGGGCGGTCGAGCTCGGGGAGTTTAACCTCGAGTACCGACCGAGGCCGGCAATTAAAGCCCAGGCGCTCGCCGACTTCATTGTCGAGTGCATTGTATCGGACGAGCCCGAGCTCGAGCCTGAGCCTGCACCAACGGAGCAGATCCCGGGGCAGACGTGGACTCTGCACGTCGATGGCTCCTCAAACTCGGGGGGTAGTGGAGCAGGCCTCATCCTCATCAGTCCAGATGGAGTAGTTGCGGAGCAGGCTTTGCACCTCAAGTTTTTCGCCTCTAACAATGTGGTGGAATAGGAGGCACTCATCGTCGGGCTCAAATTGGCAAAGGAGCTGGAGGTAAAGGACCTAAGGGTCTTTAGCGACTCCCGACTGGTCGTGAGCCAGATCTTGGGAGACTTTGAAGTTCGAGAGTCCGCAATGCAGAAGTATCTCCGGAAGGTGCGAAATCTTACCTCCGCTCTGAGCTCCTTCAACATCCAACATATTCCAAGGTCGGAGAACCAGAGGGCGGACCAACTGTCAAAACTGGCGACCTCCCGCATGAGCGAGCTTCCCAAAGCGACAATGCTCGAGTATCTCCAAACGCCCAGCACGGAAGAACCTGAGCTAGCACTCTACTTTGAGGCCGAGCCAAGCTGGATGGACGAGCTCGTCAGTTATTTGAAAGATGAAGTCTTGCCCAATGATGAGCTGGAGTCTCGCCGAATTAGGCGACTCGCCTCCCGATACGTGTTGTACGAGGGCAAACTCTACCGCATGTCCTTTACCTCTCCCCTCCTCAGATGTCTTCGCCCGTCAGAAGCGGACTATGCCATTCGAGAGGTCCGCGAAGGGATCTATAGAAATCATTTGGGAGGCCGAGCACTAGCTCACAAGATCCTTCGTCAGGGATACTACTGGCCTACACTCCAGAAGTACGCAACGAACTTCGTCCGGAGATGCGACAGGTGCCAGCGGAACGCCAATATTCAGCGCCGACCCTCAGCCCCGCTGACTTCGATCGGGGCCCCTTGGCCATTTGCCCAGTGGGGAATTGATATTCTGAGGCCGTTCCGCCTAGCTACCGGACAGAGAAAATTTCTGGTCGTCTCCATCGACTACTTCACCAAATGGGTTGAGGCCGAGCCAGTGGCCCGGATCACCGAGCAAAAGATGCAGGATTTTGTCTGCAAGTCAATAATCTGTAGATTTGGACTCCCCCGCATCCTCATATCTGACAACGGCCGTCAGTTCGATAATGTTCGGTTCAGAAAATTCTGCTCTGAACTCGGCATCGATCACCGCTTCACCTCGGTCGCCCATCCACAGACAAACAGAGAAACCGAGGTAACAAACCGCACTATTTTGCAAGAACTCAAAGCCAGACTCGACCGGTCCAAGGGACAATGGGTCGAAGACATATACAACGTGCTGTGGGCCTACTGAACTACGTTTCGGCTGCCCACAGGCGAGACCCCCTTCAATTTAGCCTACGGAACGGAGGCTGTCATCCCTCTGGAAATCGGGCTTCCCTCCCCAAGGGTAGAACACTACGACGCCGACTCTAACTCTTCCCAGCTCAGAAACAATTTGGACCTCGTCGAAGAGGCCAGAAAAGTTGCAGGTCCCCCGGAGGACGCCGCACGCCGACGGATCGCCGCCTGCCAGCGCCTCGCCGGAGCTCCACCTTCTCGGCCGACCGGTCGCCCACGGGTCCAGTTTCCAGCAACAAAGTCCATTAGACAAAAAAAAAAATCAAAACCAATATCGACCCTGCTGCAAATTATTTGGTCCATCATTATTACATTTGCTCGGAATCTTTCAATTTAACTCCTCGGGTTGATAGTTGAGACTGATACTGTGGAAGCATGTGTGGAGTCTGCTATTGGACAAGTGAGTCATGGTCTCAAGTTCGTGCTTTATTTAGTCCAGCCCAAAAGGACCAAACAACAGCACGAGTGTACTGTCCCTGCTGAAATTTTAGTGAGCCCACATCTTAAAAGGTGAAACTTTTGAGCTGGCCTACCACCCATTCTCATCCATAGACTCTCGGTTTATTAATAATTTGTAATTCAAAATTTTGAGCTTTTAGAATACCATATTGGATATTTTCTAAACATAAACTTATTTAAATATAAATCCTTATCTTAGATTCCTAAATAACTTGATTTTCTAAGTAGATAAATTATTTGGCATGTTGTATCTTAGAAGCGATACTTTCTCTTCTCATAAAACATCCCCAATGGATATTTTTCAAGCGGATACCCTGGGAGACTCGTGCAAGTGAAGGGATGCATCCAACCTAATGATGATTCCAAAGGACACCATTCTGCATGAATGAATGGATCATGTGAAGGGATGCATTCAATGAAAAGATACCTACACATCTAATCATGCTCATCCTTTCACATCTATAAATAACGGAGACATTCCATTTTTTAGCAACACCAAATTAAAGAAGAGAATTGTAAGAACAATGAAGCACTAAGTGAGCGAACTTAAGTGCGCCCATTAAGTATTTAAGAAGGATATTGTGCCCACATAAAAGAGGATTGAGAGAGAAATTTCTTCAATATATTTTGGTGATTTTCAATGCATCTAGATTTAATTTAATCATACTCATCCTTTTACATTTATAAATAACGAAGAAGATCATAGTTTCCATCCATATCTTAGCAACACAGAATTAAAGAAGAGAACTATAAGATCTAATGAAGCACTAAGTGAGCGAACTTGAGTACACCCATTAAGTATTTGAGAAGGGTATTATGCCCGCATAAAAGAGGCTTGAGAGAGAGAGATTTTTTTAATATATTTTGGTGATTTTCAATGCATCTGAATTTGGCTTGTTCAAGTTCAACCTTAATTCTACTTCATTAGAAGTATACTTCAAGAAGAACAAAAAAACAGTTTATTGTATCTTGCACCATCAACTATTTGCATTAAGCAAGGAGAATCCTACTCTAAAGAAAGCACCTTCAACAGCGATGCCTCCAACCGATAGCACCATAGCTCAGTTTATTTTCTTCTATATATACAGAAAGCCATTAATTAAATAATCAAGATAAAATAATAATCTAAGATCCCCCAACATAGGCCAAATAACAAACAAGGAGACTATTACATAAATTTGGCTTTTGCCCGTGGATCACGTTCTGCCACTAACTTTTACTACTTTTAAGGGGATGCCCACGCCTTCCTCAAGAGCATGGCTCACGAAAGTCCAAGGCGCTTACTGCAACGAAAAAAAAAAAGGTTATGACGCGGATACAACATACGTTAGAATGAAATGATTCTTTTTTTCTTTTTTTTTTCTTTCCGCTTAGAAAAAGAGAAAGGGGAGAGTACGAGAAAAGTCCACCTCCATATAACAGCCTCCACTGAGCCCCCACTCCATCAGAAGAATGTTCGATGCAGGCAGAACTGACCGTGTGTTGGGCACGCCGGCCGTTTTTACTCATATCCTCTTTATCCGTGGGCTCGGTTCGGTTACCTCTCTGAGCTCCGGCACAACACCTCTATATGAGTACATTACATCTGGTACCATCGAGGCTATCAGCAAACCAATAACCTCCCTCGCCCCACGTGTCCGAATGAGAAGCATGCGGTCTTCATATTTAATCGACGTCCGTGCGTTTCGAACTCGAACCGCATGGGTGAAAGTAAAGGCCCAGCTCCACTAATTAAGCTACCACCTCAGTGGCACAAAAAATGATTCATTATTTCACCTGGTGGTTCGGGGGCTTTAACAAAGTAATTCCCACAAACAATGTTAAAAAAGACCATATATGATTGCAGTCTCTTTGTGAGGTGGGGTCAACCCATGTCTTGATTGGAACACGAGGAATGGAATCCTGCAATAGTATCTAAATATAAATAACGTACAAAAAATAGATGACAAGTTTTGTCTCATTGTCATTGGGTGTGCAGTGATTTGGTTAGTCTTATAGTGTAGTTTTGATGGATGTTATTGTGGTTCAAATTTGACCCGATAGAGCTGTCGAAAGGTTGAAAAAGAAGGTGAGCCACCTCCTGCGCAACGGTGTACCTGCACAAAGCCTCATCGGTGGTTTCGGTTAGGACCCTCCGATGCTCAAGTTAGAGTAAAGCTTGGTTAGCTCAAAAAAGGTCATTTAGGCATTATCTGATGGGACATATATAGTTCCTGTATAAGTACCTAGGTGGCGGAGGTATGACCCGTTCTCATCATGAGAGGGGATGACTTTAAGCCAGATGGCGCAGCTAGAGCTAAAATAATCTAAGAGCCAAAATACTGTTGTTTGGATGTTTCTATAGAACTAGACAAAAAATACTGCCGGATTTATAGGTTGGGCCATCCATTTAAGCATAGCTCTATTAACTAAAATACTTTACAAATCCTATGGAAAGAGAAAAAAGAACTTCATGGATCTTTTTTTTTCTTCCTGCAATCTAAAAGCTGGGATTTTCAACTTAATCCCACAAAAATATTCAAACAAACCTATATATACATGTTACTCTACGTTTATGTTTTTGTCCAAGTCTTTGAATTATTTTGCCCTTTTTTTTGTATCACTACTTTTTTTTCATATGCTTTTCTTTATTCTAAACTTTGTAGCATGGTTTAGATTTCTTCGAGGCATGACCATCTTCACCATAGACATCTCTAAATTGATTGATGCTAAGTTCCACCCTATATGTTCTCTAGGTTAACAAGCATGTGGTTTATTACTCATTTATATATTCTTTCATTTATTTATTTATTTTATTTACTCACTGATGTCAACTCCAATTTATGATATGTTATCTTAACTCTTAAAATTAAAATTGCAGAAATAGACACAAAATATGTTTGGTGCTATTATTTTTATTTTCTATTTTTTTAAAATTATTTTTATTATTGCTAGAAGAAAATAAAAATAAAAAAAAATTACTTTTTATTTTTTAAAAAAATAAGAAACTCATGAACTTTTGCCATCACCATCAAAACTCTCCCATTAATATTGCTACCACCTTGGCCATCACTGCTGCTATTGTTATCATTGTCGCTGCCACTATCTCTGCTATTGCCTTCGCTGCTACCATCGTCATCATATTTATCACATCACCTACAACTAACACCACCATTACCATCTCCACCACACCACTGCTATCATTGCTATCATTTCTACCACATTGTTGGTGTCCTTACCACCACCACTATTGCTACCACCTCCACCATTATTATCATATATCCACAACTTCGCAATCGTTATCTTCATTATCTTTTCTATACCACTATATACCTACTACCAACACCTTCACGATCTCCGCTATCTCCGCTACCTCTACTGCAACTACCAATATGCCCTCCACCATTGATATATTTATTTTTAAAATTACATATTTATATTTTTAAATTAAAAAAGAGATTAAAGTTTTTTTATTTCTAAAACTCAAAAACTAAAAGTAGTGCCAAATGGCATCTTAGTTTTTTTTTTTTTTTTTTTGCATGTGAACCTAAAATTTAGATCTTTATTCCATTTTCATAACTCTTATTTGCTGTATCTAACTTTTGAGTTATACAACAAAGTTAGTTTGTGCAGCAGTTATTAACTTGAGTGATTGGATGACTAGTAATGGAAGTCTAGTTCCAGACCTAATTAGATATCGATTTCAATTCCTAATTGACCCTTTTAATACTCCTTCCATCTGGTTTCTGCAATCTGAATTTTCCATAACACTACAAATAAAAAAACAGCCCCTTTCCATGATTGTTAGTGATGGTCATAATACTTATAATGAACATAGATTTCCATAGATCAAAATAATTTAGAAATAAAAAAAACAAAGTTGCGGATGACAACCAATAATAAAAAATAATAACAATATTCACAAAACTCATTATCTACCCCCAAAAAAAAAAACAACTTCCTTCAGCTAGTACAAAAATGACTCAGAATCTTAGGTGGGCCAGTCTCCACTGCCGCAGGAGAAACCCTAATTCCAGAGACTGATATATTATATTACTCCATTTTAAAAAGACCCACTCCTTTTCTCTCTCTAACAGTGGGGAAAAGAGAATGAAAAAGTGGGTAATATATTAAGAAAAAACGGTGTGGAGTTAAAAGCCCCCAATATTAATTAATTAGCTGGATTTAGAAGCATTTGGGGTCCACGAGGCACTCATGGCCTTTTGGCGGGGAAAGGCTCCAGTATAAACAAAAAAGCAGCGAACGGAAGCACCAGCATCCCATTTTCCGATGCTCCCTCTGTCTCTTGGAAGGGAGGAGTTCTAGGGTTAGGGTTTCCTTGTGAATTAGGGATCTTGTTTCTTTGTTCTTTCCTACTGGGATTATTCTAGGACTCTTTTTCTTCTCTCTCGAATGTATTGGGCGGGTTGGGATTCAATGGAGGGGTGTTCGCGGGCCCGCGCCGTTCATTGAAAGCCGGAAGCTTTTCTAGATTTGGTCCCTCGCGGCGGCGGAGTTGTTACCCTCTTCATGCGCGAACCCCCTGTTCTTATCTCGGAGAAAAAGAAGGTCCCTCCTTTTCTTGTCGGTAAATCTCTAATCCCTTCTAAAAATCGCCGGTTTTAGCTGTTTAAAGATCGAATCTCGGGAAAAGCTGACCTTTTTTGCTCTAATCGCTGTTAAAACTCCCCATTGCTGGTTAAAAGGAGGATTTTTTTATTTTTCCTTCTGCTGGCAGAGGATTTCTATTCGTGTAAATAGAAGAATGCTAGTGATTGCATTGTGTAGCAAATGCGCGGCGTTACATTTCATTGAAAAGGCACCATTTTTAGGGTTGGTCTTGTCCAATGAGAGCTTCGGTTTAATACTCTTCGCTGGTTCTTCCCACCTCCCTCTCTTAGCTTGACATGCTTCAGCTGTTGGTTGATTAGCAGCATTTTTTGGGGTTTGAAGAGAGTTAGAGAGGGAATGATGGGGCTCTTTAGAAGACTGTTGGTGGTATTTCTTATTGTAGTCCCTTCCTTGGCGCAGCTCCCCTCGCAAGATATCATAGCCCTCCTCGAGTTCAAGAAGGGGATAACCCATGACCCCACTGGCTACATCTTGGAGTCGTGGAATGAGGAGTCTATTCACTTCAACGGCTGCCCTTCATCCTGGAATGGCATTGTGTGCAATGATGGAAATGTGGCAGGTGTTGTTCTCGACAACCACGGCCTCTCTGGCAGTGCTGATCTTGCTGTGTTCGCCAAACTTACAATGCTCCTTAAGCTCTCGATGGCTAATAATAACCTCTCTGGGAGGTTTCCTGGCAATGTGGCCGCGCTCAAGAGTTTGAAGTATTTGGATATCTCCAACAATGCATTCTCTGGGGTGCTGCCTCAGGATATTGGGGTGCTTCAGAGCTTGCAGAACCTGTCGTTGGCCGGGAACAACTTCTCTGGGCCTTTGCCTGACTCTATTGGGGGGCTTGCCTCGATTGAATCCCTGGATTTGAGCCACAACTCTCTCTCTGGTCCCTTGCCTTTGTCATTGAAGAGTCTTAGGAGCTTGGTTTCGTTGAACCTCTCATACAATGCTTTCACAAAGAAGATACCGACTGGGTGGGAAGGGATGAGCAGTCTGGAGGCATTAGATCTGAGCTGGAACCAATTGAATGGTGGCATTGATTGGAATTTTCTCATGGACTCGAGCGTTGTTCATGTTGATTTTAGTGGGAATTTGCTCACCAGTTCAAACCCAAACGAACTAAAATTTTTGTCCGATATTTCGGAGACGGTTAAGTATTTGAATGTGAGCAATAACCGACTGACCGGATCGCTGATTGAAGGAGTTGAATTGTCTACTTTTGGGAATTTGAAGGTGTTGGACTTAAGTTATAATCAATTATCAGGAGACCTGCCAGGCTTTAATTATGTCTATGATCTCGAGGTTCTAAGGCTAGGGAACAATGGCTTTTCTGGGTTCTTACCAAGTGCACTTCTGAAGGGGGATTCTCTGGTTTTAAGTGAACTGGATTTAAGTGCAAACAATCTCTCAGGTATGTGGATTTAACCATTGAAACTTAAAATGTTAATGACAATTATATATCTTGCCTATGATTGCTCAATCAGTAAGATTGAATATGCTTTTTTGTACAAGGACTTAAATATTATATATACTTGAGCATAATGTAATCTACAATATGATATATGTAGGTCATTTCTGGGGTCTGTCCTCAACTTTAGGAGTTATTTTTCTCTTCATATTGATTTCTTAAAATTTCCTTTTCTTGTATATTCAAACATAGACATAATTTACAGTGGGCACAAATTAGTTTATATTAGAATTTTAGGTTGGAAAGTACTTATGAATTATTTTCATTTATAGTTCAGTTACTTTTTGCTGATCATAGGAAACCGTTATAATTTGGTTAATATACAACATATGTCTCTTCGGAGACATCTGATAAAATTGGTTAATACACAACATATGAATGATCAGTTGGCTTCTCATTCTAGTTGCATCTTTTGGTATTACTGTAACTATCTGTACATGTTTGACTATAAGGTTTGATTTGTTATGTGAATATGTATGCTAATGGAATATATTCACTTGGTGAGAGACTATTTTAAATTTACTCCTTTCTGATCTTCGCAAACTCTCACCTCGTATTCGTTTTCCATTTTAAATATGAAAGTAATCATGGAGTTTCTTTGGAGAAAGCAAAATAATCTGCAGGGCCGGGAGGGAGATCACCTTGTAAGTCTGAATGATTTGGAGTATGTGAACTAAAGATGTAGTAGGTTGGAGAAAGTGGTTAACAGAAGAAAGAAGATATCTTCACACTCAAACAGATGCAGAAATTTGAAGTATGATATATTTTATCAGTTGCAGAAGGAATTGTAAGAAGTTTAGTTATATGAGGCTATCTACAAGAATCTGTCTATGTGTACATACATGTCAAGCATTGTGGGGAATACACAGATGCTTGGGGGCTTCCCTTCAAGGGAGCACATAATGAAATGAAATTGAGAATCATTTGCTGCTTATGTGCTCAGCTTGTGCATTGGAATTTTATGTTTAGGATTCCTCCAATATTAGTCTCCTCCATTCTGTCAGTCTGGCTATGGTCAAGAAAAGCAGTACAAGCTTGGAAAATTTTCAAACCCTTCAACTTAATTGAGGATGATGAATCAAACATCAGTTTTAAAAAATTGCTCCATCTTTTATTTGTGATTCTACTATATGAAAATATATAGACAATTCAGTCTTACTCCTTAGCTGAAGATTGTAATATTGGGCTTCATAAAAATTTCAGATCCAGTCATTGTTTAAAACAATTCTCTTTAATATTTCATGGGCCTAGGTGGTATCTTATGGTGTTGATGGGGCAAGGGTTTCTAAATTCTTAGGCATGCGAATGGATTTATTTATAGTTCCTGCATCAGCAGTGATATTTTTTACTGTGTCAAGTGGAAGCTTGTCCACATCAAACACAAATACTAGCAGCCTTGGAAAAAGTGTTCTTTGGGAAAATAGAGTAGTACAAATTTCACTGTTTAGTAGGGAAGATTAACTATCGGCATATGTTTTAATTCAAAATTATTTTAACTTGGTTTTTTTCTGTAAAGCCACTCGCTGCATGCGGGGTGTGACTTAAGGGAAAAAGTTATAGATAAACGATTCAAAACAAAGCTCAAGTAACTTGAGTCATTTTTTCCTCGTTTTTTGTTAACAATTTGACATCTCTAGTGACATCATTCAATCCACTTGGTTTTCACATGCAGACTGACATTTTCTTCTGTTAACCTTGCAGGACATATTAATATGATCACTTCAACAACTTTACGTGTCCTTAATCTTTCATCTAATGCTATTTCTGGGGAACTCCCATTGTTGACAGGAAGCTGCACAGTTTTAGACCTATCAAAGAATCAGTTCACTGGAAATTTATCTGTAATTGCAAAATGGACGGATAACCTTGAATATATTGATCTTAGCGAGAATCAGTTGATGGGACCCATTCCAGAGGTAGCCTCACAGTTTTTACAACTTAATTACCTCAATGTCTCCCATAATGCTCTAATCAACACCATCCCAGAAGTTCTTGCTCAGTACCCCAAGCTCACAGTACTTGATCTGAGCTTTAACCAATTAAGTGGTCCTATTCTAACTGACTTGCTGATGTCATCCACATTGCAAGCGCTTTATCTCCAAAACAACTTACTTGTGGGTAGCATAATGTTCTCATCATCTTCATCCAGGAAGTCCAACCTTGTTGTGCTTGATATTTCTGGCAACCATTTTAATGGCAGTTTTCCTGATGATTTTAGCTGCTTGACCGGTCTGCAAGTGCTTGATGTTTCAGCAAATAATTTTTCTGGTCCTTTGCCACCTGCTGTCACCAAACTAATTTCCCTCACTTCCCTTGACATATCCAGAAACCACTTCACGGGCTCCCTGCCAGCAACTTTGCCTGGAACCCTTGTATACTTCAATGCTTCTTATAATGATCTATCTGGAATTGTCCCAGCAAACCTGAGGAAGTTCCCAGATTCCTCTTTCCATCCAGGAAATTCTAGGTTACAATTTCCTGGTGGCCCACCTGGATCTGGCAGTGCTCCACCTGGAAGTCCTGGTCACAAGCCAATCAGACCTTTAGTTAAAGTTGCAGTTATAGCTGCTTGTGTTCTTGCTGTGGTGATTCTAATCCTTTTAGCAGTTCTTTTGCGTCATAAAAGCAGTTCAAGGAGATCTCAATCAGAAAAGGTTTCAGATAAAAATGTTCAGAGGTGGACCTTGCCAAATACTGCAGGCATCAAAGGCAGGGAAGCTGGTGGCGCATTGGTGGTCTCAGCTGATGATCTTATTGCTCCAAGGAAAGGTTCTTCATCTGAGATAATTAGCCCAGAAGAGAAAACGGCTGCCATGTCTGGCTATTCACCATCCAAGACCAGCCGCTTCTCATGGTCACCAGATTCAGGGGAGACATATCCACAGCGAAATCTTGGTAGATTGGATGTCAGTTCACCTGATCAGTTGACAGGTGATTTACATTTCTTGGATGAGACAATCAAACTAACACCAGAGGAATTATCAAGGGCACCAGCAGAAGTATTGGGAAGGAGCAGTCATGGGACTTCGTACAGGGCGACACTAGATAATGGTGTGTTCTTGACGGTGAAGTGGCTCCGAGAAGGGGTGGCAAAGCCAAAGAAAGAATTTGCTAAAGAGGCAAAGAAATTTGCAAATATTAGGCACCCTAATGTTGTGGGGTTGCGAGGTTACTATTGGGGACCCACCCAGCATGAGAAGCTTATCTTATCAGATTACATTTCACCTGGAAGTCTTGCTAGCTTTCTTTATGGTATGCTTTCGCTATCCTGGTGTGCTAACTCCCCCATAACTTGTTTAACATTTAATTATGATGGTTAAATTTGCATGCCGGGAAAAGTTTTCTTGGGAAAATGAAGGTGGAATACACATATTCTTCTTTCTCCAGAGAAGAAATTTTGATAAACAAACTAACAAACCCTGAAGGGAAAATAAGGAAACCCCTGACATGCATTTTATGTTTCCTTTGCATCTTTTATGGTTGCATAATCTTCTCTGAATTTTTTTTACAGGGTGTTTCTTTCTTTTCACTTTCCAAAAATCTTGTGGTAGTCATGTCTCACTCATCTGAGTAACACATTACTTTTCCCGTTTCTTTACTTGGGATGATTTATGCATCCAGTAGCAGATGCTAATGTTGATACGTTGTTTAGCCTGAAGTTTTTATTGAGGGCAAATACTCAGCAGGATAAATTATATGAAATAGCGGTTTCTAGCTATGTGTTTTTGTTGGAGTTTTCTTTTAGAAGATCAGTTTTTCCCCTTTTTCTTGTCCGTTTCTTTCATTTTGGTTTGTTTTTGAGGAGTGCATTTAGTTTTCTGAAACAGCTCTGTTTGTAGAACTCCCTTAATGCTTTGAGAAAAATAAAGGCAACCTTTCTGACTGTGGTTGCATGCACCATTACTGATACTGCAGACAGGTAACAGATGTTTTGGTATGTTCTGGTTTTGGGGGAGAATTCTTTTTTCATTTGATTATCTGAAAATTTATTTTTGTTCTACCATACTTCAATAGAAGCTTTCTTTTAGCCTCAGTGATATATCTAATCCTTGAAAAAAAAAATCTCCTTAAAATAGCAAAACTGAGCCTACTTTACTGTTTTACCATTATGAGATCACAATATGAACTTGTTATTTGATCCATTACTTTCAGATAGACCTGGAAGAAAAGGCCCTCCATTAACCTGGGCCCAGCGGCTTAAAATAGCCGTCGATGTTGCACGTGGCCTGAACTATCTCCATTTCGACCGAGCTATCCCGCATGGCAACCTCAAAGCCACCAACATCCTACTGGATGGCCTCCACCTCAATGCTCGTGTCGCGGACTACTGCCTCCACCGCCTGATGACCCAGTCCGGGACCATCGAGCAGATGCTGGATGCCGGTGTGTTGGGGTACCGTGCCCCAGAGCTGGCGGCATCCAAGAAGCCGTCTCCATCCTTCAAGTCAGATGTTTATGCCTTTGGGGTGGTGCTGCTGGAGCTCCTGACAGGCAGATGTGCTGGGGATGTCATCTCAGGGGAGGAGGGAGGTGCTGACCTGACCGACTGGGTGCGGCTGAGGGTGGCAGAAGGCCATGGTTCAGATTGCTTCGATCCAGCCATGGCCCTGGACATGGCGAATCGAGCAGCTGCCAAGGGCATCAAGGAAGTGCTAGGGATAGCTTTGAGATGTATTCGCCCGGTTTCAGAGAGACCGGGTATCAAGTCTGTGTACGAGGATCTTTCATCCATATGAGTCTTTGATTGAGCCCTGTGTGTAGCACTGTTTTTTAGTAAATGCGAGTGCTGGCCTCGCCTTGATGCCTGGCAGGTTGCTTAGCCTGGAGCTTTTTTTCATGGTTCTCATTACTAATTTTACCTGTTTTATGTGTTCTTGTTTTGGAAGGCATCATTTGTTTTCTTTATAGGTGAGGGCTCTCTTGGACTGAATTCGGTATGATGTTCGAGCCATGGAACTATTGAATGCATCCCAATTCTGTTAGCTCGCCCTGCATCATGGAATTTAAGGTTTTAACAGCAAATTGGAATGATTGTGTCAGCAAATTCACAAGCCTTCCTTGGGAGACATGGGAAGGATTGTGCAGAAATCTAAATGGAACAGCCTTGACAGTGATCTTGGCCCTGGCACCATGGAGAGCTATGTATGAGCCATATGTCACAAAGGCTTATACGTTAGTGTGCATTACTGTCCATCTTGTGGATAGATTCAGAGGTAAATCGCTAGGGGAGCTAAAAACATAAAACTGACTCTTTTTTTTTTGTAAAATAATAATTAAATGGATTTTTTTATGCAAAATCTAGTATTTGTGAACTAATCTGGAAAAAGTCTAAACAATGATTGGTAGAAAAGGATATATATGAGAGCTAAAAAGGAGGTACTATTTGAATTCTATTATGTGTATTTATTAGCAAATGGGAATCTGTGAAACCATTTCAAAGCTTGGTACAATCCCTTTGGGACCAATCCAAACATCAGCGAAGATTAGAGGCATGGAGGAGGCTGCCTCCCGTTTTTTAGGCAACGGAGGATGCTGCCTCGTGTTGTACAGCCTTGCATAGGAGCCAAATCTAAAAAAAATATACTTATCAGGTTAAATAAAAAAAAACTATAACATGAACCTTATATACATTTTCCATTCATAAGATGGTTTATGAGGATTCCGTGCGGATATATATTTGGTCCATTTTGATTATTCGCTGGAAAATTTTTGGATAATTGACTAAAAAATCAAAAAAATATCTTCTAACTAATCATTTTGAATGCGACCCTAGGCTGTGTTATAAATGATATCAAACCAGAAAATAACAGCTATTATATTTTCGAAAAATTATCTTTTCGACCTTTACTAAGTTTTTTAGAGTTTCACTCGTCTCCTCTCTTCTTTAAAAATTTTTAATTAAATCTCTTAAGTTCTTTAAATGATTCAATATGGTGTCAAGCCCCACTTGCCATCCCTCCTTGTTATTTTGAATTTCTAATCAGGACGGGCTCCGGTTCCGCTGCCCAGCTCCGTAAAAAAAAACTTCTGCAGGCTTCGGTCCAGAGGGGCAGCGATCTCTTCGAATCGGTCTCCCAGGTTCCAACTCCTACTCCGAGCCCCCTCGAATCACTTTGGTCGTACATGGTTTGGCGCAGTACGATCTCCCCTCAACTGTTCGACGAAGTTCCTCTGAAAACAGTCTTATGTCTTGGACCACCAGATGGCCGGAATGTGCCACTCCCATTAGGTTTATGGGTACACTAGTTAGAAATCATTGCTTTAATTCGGCCGATAAGTATTACAATAAGATGATCCCAAAGGGATTTTCTATGAGCTCTTTTACATACCCCAGGTTCATTTCCGGTTTGTGCCAAGTGAAGAATATTGAGCTTGTTGAGAAGCTCTTAATAGGTGTGGATAGATTGGGTCTTTCCTGGACATTTGGGCTTATAGCATTTGTTTGAATTCTTTGTGCAAAGAGAAGAGGCTGAATGATGCTCTCTGAGGTAAGGCTAAAACGGATTGTATACAGTTCTAATATTGAAATATTTATTTTTGTATCTATATTTTAAAGATTAGCTATATCCATATTTTTTATCTAAAGATATAAGTTAGATATTATTTGGATGTAAATCGAATTCTAGTAAAATTCAATAATAAAAATTATTATTATTAATATAATTATAATGATGGGAACAGAATTTACTATGCAGATCATAAGTGAAATTAAGGACCTAATGCATAATTATTAAATGCAGACCGACCTGGCCGTGCAAATCACTAGTTTGACATAGTTTTTATTAAAATATCAAACTTCAGAAATTATTTAAATAAAAATAGAAAAATATGAATAAATTGTTCACATCAAATACTAACATTACTCTTTAATTATAGCATAAATAAAATGATCATAAATTACCTATTTTTAAAGATTTAGTAAGAACAACCATATATAAAAGTAGAAACACACAAAAGTTACTGGTATTTTAAATACTTTTAACAATTAAGTTTTGAATAAACTGAGGTCTTGAGAAAAATCAACCGAGATCAACAGCGAGACAACTTGACCAAACACTTGATGAATTTAAGGGATGTAATTGAAAATCTTTTAACAAGATGAAAAGTAAGTAAAACCGAAGAACACTTGAGAGGTCAAAAGGTTTTTGTTAACGTACAAGGGGTGGCAGAAATCATTATAATGACCGTTATAATGGTTGTGATGCTATTATTTGAAACTATGATCAATATGCAAAGCATGTCAGCGGAAAAAGGAAGAGCACAGTTAGCTGATGTATCTTCGCAATAATTATCTAGGATACAGGGAAAGAAATTCAGCACCAACTCATTGCTAGAAAAATTGTAAGTTGGCCAAGAATTATTAGCAGCGGGACACTAGCATCTTTGAAAGTGAGTGATTTTAACTGATACGAACCAAACAAGTTATCCTGCATTTTGCCTGACAGCAAGGACTTCTGAGTCAGCCTCAATGAAAAACAAGTCAATGACAGTCTCTGATCTTTGAAATTTCAGTACTTGATCTCGAGTACACCTGTAGGTGATGATTAAGAGCAAATGGGTTGATCGTTTACTTTGCATGACCCTCAGATGGAAAATATTAAAATGGTTTCACACCAAATACCGTAGCAAGGAAATGTCATTATCAACTCAAAAAGTTTGGATTACTCCTCCAAAAATCAAATTTCTGCAACAAGGCACTGGGATATTGTACAAAAAGGATGACTGTAATCTTACAGAAAATAAAACTTGGAACTTAACCAACTCTAATTAAAATAAAATATATCACCAATACCCCAAGCCTCACATACAATAGCACTGGTAATGGATCACAATGCCCTTGCATTGCAGCAGGTGAGAAGGCAAGACACTGCAGATGGACCTTTGAACATGCATTATACTTGGCCCTCCCCTCTAGCAGGGCACTACCACTAAAATCACCTCAGTATGCTTCTAGACTTTGATTTTGTAGCTGCCTCAATGATTCTGTACATCCACCGGTCAAGCATTCCTGTTTGACATCAACAGAAAATATTTTACTAATGCCAGCATATAACCTTGTTTAATAACAATAAATAATCAAGTAGAAAGAAGATAAAGTATGGTGTATGCAGACCACCACAGATGCAGTCCTTGACCACACTGTATTTATATATAGTCCATCACATATGGGCTGAAAAGGCAGTCCACCTAATAATATGGCTGCAAATGCAGCTCGCTTAGCATAGTGCAGCTAAGCATGCAACAAATTTCACCTTGTGTGGCTGCATAATTAGCTCTTTTAAAGGATGCTTGGATGTTGGAATCAATTATTTGCAGATTATGGATCCACGTGGAATTTTATTGTTAGGAGAGGTTAGAGCAAAGTCCAAAGGAATCGGGGAAGATCTTCATCATCCCGATTTTTGTGTGTAAAATAAATCACCTCTCAAAACATTTATCCCTAAAAACTAGGATTAATAGTTCCATCGGAAGGCCCAATCCCTCCCACTTCTCCTCTCGTTCTTCTTTCTAACTACCAAATCTCCTTGGGCTTACCGCATGGCCTCGCACCGATAAGATCATCTGGCATCCAAAAAGGCGCTTAGCATTTTCTGAATCACATATATGGTCCTCTTTTAAGTGGGCCAATACAAACGGGATGGATTCTGGCTAATGGTTGGGTTGGATGTGGCTTTCAAGTAAACTAGATATGTATGTATTAATTATACTAATATATTAATCATTGTTTTTATTTCCAAGAATGGATCACCTGAGAAAGAGAAAACTATTCCCAATTATCATTCTTAAAAACCTAACATGGCCTATGTCTATGAGGAAGTATAAAAGGTTCATGCTATAACATATAATGATAGCCGTAGTACTACTTCCTAAACACTTACAATATACTTCTAGTAATTTTTCTTTAACCTTCCAAAACCAAACTCATATCAATATCCTCCTACTTGTTAATAATTCTACAATCATTCTTGTATTTGTAATCAATTTCTTTCAATTCTAGTCCCCCAAATTTTTTTAATCAAATCATGAGTTTTGCTCCGACAAAATAATTTCAAATACTAAATCTTGGTTATGATCCTAATGTCATTAACTTCAAATTTCATATATTTACAAATAAAAGCAAGCTTTAAAAATATATCTGATGACACAAATGATAAAAGAAATTATCATACTGAATATGATGGTATCGCAGTCTAGATTCATAGGCCTAATGAGTAATAAGTCCATAAAAGGAGTGGACAAAAGTAAATAAAAAATGATAACTACGATGGCATGTGACATTAGATAGTGATAAGTAGGTAGCTAAAATACCAACGCCCAGGTAAGCCTTCAATTCAATAGCTCTATATATATGCTAAGAATAACAATGACAGGAAGAGAGACAGAACAATTCAATACCAAATTATTTTGACCACATTGATGTGGTTAATCGCATTAGTATAAGGAAATTTACTTCTTCTGGGAGTATCAATTACCTTAATCTGTTTTATCATCTTCCTATGCCTCTTCATACTGTATGGCATGAGAAGAATAAACCAGGAAAAACCAAATGCATTCTTTTTTCCATGTTCAGGAAGCAGTGGTAGACCCAAAAGGGTAGATAAAAGAGGGAGAAACTACTCTGTTGTTGGTTTATCAGTTTGGTATTGGCTTCAAGGTGGGTAATGGAGACAATGAGAACTACGAGGTAACTGACATAGACCTTCCTAACCTTGAGGTTACTTAATACAAATTATTCTAGCTGTATCTAACTTTAGTTCCCTAGCTTGGGACAGCTCCAGAGTAGAAGTACTTAAGTAAATCCCTGGCTCTCCTTGAGAGGAAATAATAAAATGAGAAACTCAGATAATTTCACCTCGTTGACATCAGATATCAAAAGGGAAAGACTGTAGGAACTTCCAGCAGAAGTATGTTTTCCACTACGTGCATAAGGGGATAATTCTTGGACATGTAGTAGAAGACCATGAAGTTCCAAAGTCTCTAGAAATCCAAGTATATGCCTGTTTGAAGCTATGCAAGGATTCGACCTACCACTAAACCTGACAGACAAGTGGCAAAAGAGGTGGTTGGAGTTTGTAATTTTAGAGGTGGAGAACACAGGACCATCTGCATGAATATGTAATAAAACCAGTTGTGGCTAGATAAGTGTATGTATGAGATTGTGAAAACCCACCATAAATGGAAAGCACCTAAGTTCCTCCTACAAACTACAATTAGAGAATCAAACTTATTCTCGGTAGATATTTCCAGAATTTGAATTTATAATGCACCAAGTTTGTCCAATCTAATTGCCGACAACTTCTAACTTATAAAGAAATCCTCTTTCCACTAGAAAAAAATTTCATTGCATACAATTTCTAGAAGCTTCAATTTTAAACATAAACATCTAATTCCAATATCCAATCCTTCAATTAATAAAATATATTTTGCCTGAAGCCCTAATGAATGTGAATTGAAAACTAAAGCTCTCATGAAGTAAAATATTAAGAAAAAATTATGCAAGTAGATTAAGTCACATAGGTCAGATACAGCCTACCTGCACCATAGTTCATAAGGAACTGGTAAACTGGCCTAACCTCTCATTTTTTGGGGTTACTCGTTTGGACACTTACATTTTAGTTATTTTTTAGAATACTATAATTTTTCCTTGGGATCCAGCATGAAATTCCTCACTCCCTTCTTAGAACATGCTTGACATTCATTAGAAAAATATTATCAGATAGTACTTCATATGTATGTCTATGAGTGTGAGCATATACACATAGATTATGATATATATGCATACACATGTATGCATACATACCTACTTATATGTACATACATAGAGGAAATGGTGTATACATATATACATATGTACAGGGAGTGATTATAGTACACAGAATATAAAGAGAGGATTTTATATCCATCAGAAAATTCAATTTTAGTGGTTGCAAAATGAAAACCTACACCATCACATGATCTAGAATACTAAAGACAACTATAAATAATTCATATATTTTGAAGACCCATAACCTATGTTCAAGTCATCCAGAAAGCAACACACCATATTCTACCATTAGAACTATTAACTATAAATAATGCAAGGCTGTGATGCATAAGCAAGAGGTTTCCAGAACATCTGATTTTTCTTTTTTTTTTAACAGACATTGTGGACCTTATAGACCACATCCAATGGCTTAAACTTTCATTTTGCAACTCAGATGACTAAATTTTGTACTGGGTGTAAAGTCCTCTCTTTACACCCTGTGTATTATAATCGCAAGCACAAATATGTATGTGTGTGTGTGTCTATATATAAACATGCTCACAAAGAGGCTTGGCTACATGTTACAAAGGATTATCTACTCCTAAAGAAGTAGCCCATGCAACCAGCTGTCACAATATGAAGATTTTCTTGTTTCTTTCAGTTATCCTGCAATTTACCACTCGGCTATGTAAGCACTTCCCTAGGAATTTCCCATCAGCATCCTAGATTTTTGGTAAATGAATCGAAACTATATCCCAACAGATATCTAGAAAATAATATGATTTACATATAACACGAAAAAAACACCTTCCCAAGGACCAACCTAAATCATTCCAAATTTTGAGTCTGCCATCATGATCTCTTCAATAGGGTTATAGCTTGTAACTTTCTTTAGGATTTAGTCTACATATGGAGCCTTCATATACCAGTTCTATTGAGCAAACACATTGCATGTGAAGCACATGCAAAATGGCCATATACTCTTCATGTTTTCTTTCAAAAATGAAAAGATCCCTTTGCAAAATTTCTGCTTGGCCTTACCATCACAGCCCATCCAAGTTATTTCTATATTGTGGGGTGTATTTGATCAAGTGCAGCTTACTTGGTTATGCAAATCTATTGGAAGTAGAAGGGGGACTGTAGAAGAGGTCTAAGGGGAAGAATGGGCGCTGCAGAACAGTTGATTGGAAGAAAATTTTGGTTTTTGAAAGGATGCTGACAGGAATAGTAGTTATGCTCCATCATTCTACTATTTTTAGTTTTGATTCTACACATTCTGCTATCAGATAACATAAAGACATGCACATTTTAAAAAACTGAATTGATCAAAGACTTAAAAATCATTAAACTTGCGTATTACTTTATAATCTCCCACAATTCTACAGCTTCTTATTCAATCACTTTACAAGTTGTATGAAAATCTCTTGTCAATTGCAATTTATGAAACAGCATTATGACCAAGCATCACAGTAATCACACACATAATGAAAGAACAACAGTCAATGACACACAAAGTTTAAATTGGATAACTATCAGATGTTAAGTATCAAATGAACTGCAGGCTCCAGAGATGTTTATTAGATAGAGACAAGGACCTGTCAGAGCAAATGTACCACCAAGCACCGCACAAAGACGAGTAATAAAATGAAGAAAACTTCGGCGCTCCTCTTTTATTGTCACAGTGATAGGGGAAAGATCATACAAGAAGTAGACAGCTGTATCATGGGAAACGAGATAAGTGATGTTACAGAGAAAATCAGATAACAAATATATGGTTTCTACATGTGAATTAGAATACCAACCTGGCCAGGACCTTTCAATCTCACGCAATGGAACGAAGTATTCTGTGACAGAAAACTGATTTGTCGGCAATGCTGCCTTTGAAAGATATCTGTATTCCGTTGGAACGATCTGTATCAAAAATAACATAAATTTTCCAGCAAATAATACTATTGTGCAATTGCTGATTAAACTCCCAAACAACATTGCAGGAAATCCAATACAGCTAGAAGACACAAGGCTCTTATTGGAAACAACAACAATCAAGTCATGGCCTGACACTGCCACCAAGTAAAAGACATCAGAACACTTCCTACTGCCTTATATGATTTTGTTAACTGAAGAAAATCAATTATTATATCTTATCCCAGTAAAGCAACCATTTGTTAAGAGAACAAAGATAACCAAGTCTTTTCAAATCGCTATGCTCCACAAATAGTACAGTTAATTCAGCCATAATAGAATGCACAAGCATTTCATGAAATTAAAACTTATATGCAATCTGCAAATTTGCACATGTCTTTAATCAACTTGTTGAAATGATAGGGTATTAAAACTGATCCTATTGATAATTAAGATATAAATTTTTCGAGATCAAAAGTCTAATAAAAAAACAAAAATTAAAGCTGGGAGTGAAAACCTATAAAAGAGATTAAAGTTTACCTTGATATAATATTTGAAAGTACCACTTGTATCATGCAGGATTCTCGTAGTTCCATCAAGAGGATTATGAATCCCTGGGTATGGTGGACCAAATGACAAATCATGAATCACATGACTGACATTTACGTCTTTTAATCCGTCAAAAATCTGTACATGGAAAATGAAATTACATAAGATAGTCGTACAATTGACAAAGCAAAGATGCATGTTAATCAAAACAAGAGAGAAATCTGGCACACTTCAATGCATAAGAGAGCAAAGACTAGAAACAATAAAACACGTTGGAACTTCATTCTTGAAAAGATGATGGAAAGGCTCATAAAAGTACAAACATGCAGTGCATGCGTACAAATTTTCATGTGAATGCACATATACAGATGGAAAAATGTATCTGAAACTAAAACCATCACCGCAAAATAGAGTGGTTAAATAGCATCAAGTCAGATAAGAATCTGAACATTTCAGCTTCCTGATGAGTTATGCAACCTCGTCCGTTAATCTCGCCCATTCCCCCAATTCGATGGAACTAAATATCACTTGAAGTTCACTTAAAAGCTCTGGAACAAGGAATTTCAGAGAGGTCGTAGTGTTTAAATTTAACGCCATTAAAATTGTGAACCAGGGTTGGCCCCAGTGGTTACATGCCTCCGCTTAGCGACCGGATGTTTTGATTTCAATTATTGGGTGGGTCATCTCTAAAAATTTGGACTTGAGTAATAGTATCACAGGCAGGCCTCCCTCCCTTTCTCTAAAAAGGAAACCCCGTAAATTTTTTTTCCAAGAAAGGGAGTAGAACTCATGGATTGGCAAGCTGGTCCATGCCAGACTGTTCCCCATGGCATGAATAGTGCTAGGGCCAGGTTGGCACAGGGCACAAGCATTACAAGGTATTGAACTGCCAATTCTTATGAGCTTGTAGGAGAATTGACCCACGCCAGTTTGATATGCTCAACATAAACCAGCACTGAGACTACGAGTACCTAAACACCTCTTTTTTCCTTCAATTCTTTCCTTCATTTTCTTAAAACTTTGGAAGGCAGGGAGGTTGTTTTCTTGAACTAAAGCACTTGAGAACCTTCTCATTACACTGTGTTCTGGTAATATTTGCTGTGTATTCTGACCAGGCTATGTTCTATTTTTTGGTGCAATGCATCACTAGGGTGTCTTACTATGCCATGTTATCCTAAAATATACACTGCACAGTCATCAGCACTCAGACGTGCCCTGGATTTTGCTTCTAGGATAGTGACTATTGATTTTAATTCTCATTTTTTGCATGAAACAACACCTAAGAGCCTTAGAGGTTTAAAATGGTTGTAGTTTTCCCCTTTTTATGAAAAAAAAGGCCCATGTTTTATGCATAAAACAAATATATGAATGAAAAATACATGCTGGTCTATCAATAGCAGTCATTAGGCCCCTTCAAAGTACAAACAAATATGCTTGCACACATGCATGCGTAGCACACACAAAGAGAGGGAGAGAGAATTCACTTCTTGGGGGGGTTCAACTATCAAACATGTCTGTCATACAGTCATATATAGCACAATATGACATTGAATCCTCCTGCTACAATATTCATGCCCTTTACCATCCTACCAATTCTTGTGGAAAATAAAAATGAATGTAATTTAATGACATTATCCACTGCACCTGAAAAAATTTGTTGCTTTGCTAACCAAATATGCATGAAGATAATGCATCATGATTCAGCACAAAGATTTCAGATGCATTCATTTTGCACATTTCTAGGGAAAGTAAATAATTGATTAGTGAAGGTTTTAGATAATTAACCTGTTGAGCAACATGAATGCTTAACCCATGGACTGAGATATGAAAGTTCCCAGCAACCCTCTGCACATCTAAAACCCCATATACCTGAGTAGAAGGATGAGCTAGTTGGTTGGTATTTAGCAGTGTAAGGCTACAAAGCATAAAATGTTCATAATGATACAATTAGACAATATAATAAAAAAAAGGGACAGCATACTCGGCATCCTTCACCATTCTGAATTGCATGTTTTACATTCTTAATCATCTTTTCAGCATCCGAGCCAAAACCATGTTCATGTTTCTCTTGAGAGGAATCCTCATGATGATCATTACTATCATCTGTACAAAAATTCAACAAGGAATTAGGCCTCGATTGGAGGAGCTATTGGTTGTAGAGCTTTTAGAAGTAGAGCTTTTGAAAGTAGAGCTTTTGGAAGTAGAGCTTTTTATAAAAAGTTGTTTGATGTTTGGTAACTATATTTCTAAAATGCTGTAGAATTTTAACATGTATTTGGTAAACAAATTAAGAAAGTACTTTTAATATGACAAAATGATTATAAAGGACATTACATAGTAATATACAGCAGAGCATAATAAAATATAATATGTATTAATACATAAATATATGATATAGTATAATATTAATGTAATGTAATGTAATATAACATTATTATAATATAGTAATATAATATTGTATACTATAGCATAATAATTTAATATAATATTAAATTATTTAACATAAC
>JAOXJJ010000069.1:16985166-16999617 GCA_025769935.1 Phoenix roebelenii | reverse complement strand
GAAAATGATTTTTAATGCGAGATATAAAAGCATTTCCCAGACTCCCTCGACTTCGCCGCTCGGGACGCCCTTCGCCTGCTCTGCTCTTCGGACCGCCTTCTCTACCTCGTCTCGCTCCTCCTCCAACCCCTTGCTCACGTAGTCAGGTGAGATCTCTTCTCCTTTCCTCTTCTCTTCTTCTTCCTAAGATTCGTAGAACCATGGAACCATGGACCCACACCGCTCCGCCATCCTTCTTCCCCATATCATCTCCGCCCCCGGCCCCTTCCCGGCCGCTAGCACAGCCGCTGCCGCCACCGCTCCGCTATAATCCCCTGAAATCTCTCGATCCTGCTTCGCATCGCATGAAATCCCCCTCTTGGTGGTACCTGATTCTAGGGTGTGTATGCGCTCAAAAACAGAAAATGTTTTGCAATCAAGAGATTTGACGGACATAAAAAAATCCATTGTCAATGGAGGCTCACCCTTTTAGGATCGGGTAGTCCATGGACATTAAAAAATCTATTGTGCATCTAAACAAGCTTTTAATCTTAAGCCACTGATCATGAATGATCATGATATACAGTGGATTGATAGTCTTTTGTCAAGATGTTTTGAGAGATGTCAAGATGTTTTGAGGGAGGAAAGCAAATTTTGGATCGAGTTTCCATCGTGCGATTAATTATGCTATGGTGGAGCGGTGTGGGTATTACGATGCCAGGCATAAAGTTTATAGCTTTAGAGGATCAAACATTAAATGTGAAACTTGATCATTGTTAAGAAAAGAAAATCTTGATGTCTATTATCAAAAAATCACTTTTGTCTTCCATGCTGTTCCAATCAAGAGGTGTAATCACTCAAGCTCAACGGAGCCTGGGTCCAATCAAAAATTAATTTCAAGCCTCAATGAAGCTGAGTGATAAGACCATTTAGCCCATTTAAACTAAAATGGATGGAAGTTCATTTAGCACATCCCATTTAGCTGCCCATTTGATATAAGCTCATTTACCCACCACCCGTTATACCGAGCTGAACCAAACTGAATTTTTTTGGGGGTCAGTTTGAACCAGTTTTAGCATATTGTCGGTTCGGTTTCGATTTTAAGAAACTTAAGTTGGTTTGGTTTCGATTTTAAAAAACTGATTTAAGTTGGTTCGTTTTCAAGAATACCTCTGGACCAACCTGATCCAAACCATGCACACCCCTACTCTTAGAGACCGAGTAGCGAGTGGAGACCTCCCTCGCTTCCACTAATCCTTCCCAGCCCTCTGCTGCCTGTCGCTGCCTCTGCGGGCGCCGCCATCCCTTCTTCTTGAGGCAACTCCTTTCATTCTTCACTAGCCCATCCTGATTGGAATCGTCTCTTTTCATTCTCATGAGACATGCAAACCATTTTTTTTCCAATTCAAGAATATTTTTTCTTAAATCTTTCTCAATTAAAAAGATTAGATTTCTGTAGCTTGTCTCCCGGAAATGCAGTGTTTAATTTTTCTATTTAAAGCTTTTAGTTAGCTTCAAATGCTTTAGTTTATTGATCTTGTGTATTGTTCTTCTAGTGGGATTTTTTGATCTCTTTCTTGATAAAAAGGATAAGTATTAAGGATTCTATTGAATTTGATGCATTTCTGATAGTAGTTTAGGTCCACAGATAGCAATCACATACCTAATGGCTGGAAAATTTTGCTGCAATTCATTAACACAGTACAGTTACCCAAAAAAATCCAATGTTTTGTACTTGAAATTGAAATTCTGAGTATTCTGAGCTTATCTTTGGGATTTCCTTTTAAAATGCTTGAATTCTACTATACTTCGGGTTTTCATGTCTGATGGAAATTGGTATTTGCATCATCACCACCTGCGCATCCTCCTCTACTTCCCTTCTCTCCGTCACTCCAACCCTTTCCTCTCATCTTCTCCCACCATCGTCGCTTCTCAATCACAATCACCGGCTGTCTTCTCTCTGTTTCCTTCCATCTGTTTGAAACTTTTTCTTTTTTTGAGGGGAAGTGCTTTGATTGAAGAGCAGATGTTTGAATTAATTACTCAACAGTACAATTACTATTGCCTGTTTTATGAATTGCATTTCTTTGTTTGGATTTCAATATTATGTAAACTTAATTTAATCTCTTTCCTTTATTAATTTAATTGCATTTACATATATAATACTCCAACTGCTTGATGAATTCCTTGTGTCCAAACACAAGAAAGGGTTGACAATCTATGTTGAATTTCACTTATGGGATATCGAGTCTGATCTTATAGGATGAGAATCTGAGTCCTGTAACCTTTTAATCCCTTGGGTTAACTACCCAATCAGACCCTTAGCATCATCATTCCTCATACTTCCTACAGAAATACACTTTACATGAAGGAATTGTTACTAAGATGTGAATCTGGAGGTTGTGATATCACTTACAATCTTTCATTTAGTTAAATTGATCAGTAATGAATTGGTGAAAATCTGGCTGCACTTGTATAATTTTTCTTTCTGATTATCTTTTCTTTTTCGTATATGATATGCAGGGTATAAGGTTGTGATGGACACTGCCATTTTGCCTTTGATAAAGACTAATCAATTTATTGACACACACGTTACTCGTCATTTTCGAATATTCAGTGTCCCTAAGCATAGAAGATATCAGTCATGTTGTTTGTCGCAAGGTGTATTCTGCTCTCTATTGTTAATTTTTGTGTTTGAGCTGCTTCGTTTTAGTAGTAGATATTTTTGAGCAGAAGTTTTAATAGTAGATAATAATGCTGTTCTAGGAACTCTTTAGTCACCTTAGCTTGTTCTTGTTTTCTTTTTCTTTTCTTGTTTTCTTTTTCTTTTCTTGTTTTTTTGGCCTCTTCCCTTTTGACAAATACTTGAATGACTTTGAACACATCTCTCTCCCCATTTTTAATCTGTAAAACATCAGTATGGTACCACTATCTGTGACACATATTTTTCGCAAATAAATACAACACTATGCAGTTCCAGTGATTGATGTTGTAATATGTATTAATTATTGTTACAGGATATAGAGGTCAAAGTACTAGGTGTTCCATGAAATCTTACAGGCTTTCAGAGCTTAGTCATGCTGAGGTTGAAGGCCTCAAAGCTCGTCCTCGTATTGATTTCACTTCCATTTTTAGTACTGTAAGTTTACTTAATCTCTTCAACATGAAGAAACTTTTACTTCAATAAGAAAGTTTTAGTCTGATCTTGATGAATATATTGCCCCTTTCCTTAATTAGGTAAACCCAATTGTGGATGATGTCCGGATTAGAGGTGATGCTGCAGTTATAGAGTGGGTCTTTCTTTAATATGCTTTTATATTATATCTTCCTATCATCTTTTTTTTTAAAGTATTATTGCAGTTACTAATTGACCAGGAGGCCGGTGTTGAGACTTGTATCTTTTTTCCTGTGTCCCAGTTATACTGCAAAATTTGACAAAGTTGTATTGGATCAAGTAGTTGAGTTTGTTTCCAATCTTGCAGATCCCGAGGTAGGGTGATTCTGACTGCATGGTTGTTACTGAGAACCAAATATGCACCTATTGTCAACCGAAGTTTTAATAGAAATACATTTTCTTTCTTACAGTTGGTGTTAGAAGTGTTATTCTTCTATGATAAGATAATTTGTCTTGAAAGTTAGAAATGTTATTCTTCTACTTTAGGATAATTTGTCTTGAAAGTTTAGTAGTTCATATGAAATGTGCAAGCCATATCTATAAATGCTGCAGTTTATTTGTTTATTTATCAAATTGTTTATTTTGAAGGAAAGATTGGTTTTCCTATTATTAACTCAAATTGCTACTAAATTTTTGCATATTAGGTTTCATAACTATGAAATTGATTTTTTATATTTATCTTTTATGATATGATTTTATTGATTATAAGATGCTGATAGAAGAGAAGGTTTTAATCTAAGAATTGTATCTGAGGCATTATGTATCATGCTAAGATTTTTTTTAAGAGATGCCAATGCCTTTATGTCATGAACGGATATTGGAAGAGATACTTATAGCTAACAAACATGTCACCACTTTTAGGAAAGGAAGAAAGAAAGGAAATGGAACTATCTATAGGTGGTTTGTAGAAAACTCTCAATCTTTCGGGAAGTGGAAATCAAGTCTTTAATTACATAGAGGATGTATTCTTCTTCATCATTACTTCCTTCTTGCAGCCAATATAATTGAGATTTCTCTTTCTTTTCACTTGACCTCCATTACAGATCCCTTGTTAACTAAAAATTTAAAGATGTATAGAAAAATTGCATGGTTAGTCCTTTGGAAACATCATCCATTTTTATTCTTTTTTTTTATTAAGACTAGTGAATGCCATATGTTGTCCAACTTGCCCATTGAGGGTTATCAAAGAAGCCATTATAGATAGAATGTCATTCTCAAGAGGAGTGGATGGATGGTCCCCAATATTTGGGTTGGCTTTATGGTTCCATGCTTGCCAATTGTGCCAATTTAGTTGCTACCTCTGATGTTATTTTTTATATATCCTTTCCTAGAAACTCCCATCTATCTTATCTTTTAGGTCTTTCCCTCCACTTCCTTCATCTGCCAACAAACGTTGAAGTCTTCTTCCTAAAGCCTATCAGATCTTCTTTTATATGGGAAGATACCATCTCAATTAGTTCTTTGTCATTCTTTCCTTAATTTGTGCAACTTCTACATCTCATCAAACATCCTTATTTTTCAATTTGTCCTTGTTATTTTTATTAAATCCATCTCAGCATTCTCATTTAGCCAAATTCAACTTATTTTCCTAGACACCTTTTACAACATTTTGAGCCATACTGTTTTCTCTTTAATCAAGATATATGTGGATCACATAGCACCCCAGAAGCACTTCTTAACTTCAATTAACCGACTCTAGTTCTACTACATATGTCTTCATCCATCCACCAATTATCTTGTAAAATAGACCCTAGATAATGAAATCTTCCACTTTGTGGCATCCCTCATTTGTCCATCTTAAGTGGGACATCACTTTTGTTTCTATTTTCACTGAAATTGCATTTCAAATGTTCTGCTTTTGTTCCATTAATTTTTAAGCCCTTATCCTCAAATATTTTTTCCATGATTACAATTTAGCATTTATCCTTTTTACATTAACCAATGCATTATCGGCAAATAATAAATACCATATTACACCTTCCTAGAAATCGACAGTAAGTTCATCTACAATTAGTGTGGATAGAAGGAAGCAGCGAACTTGAAATTTTATATTTTTGCTGTTGTTCTTTAGATCATATAGCTTAACAAACCTGGCCTTCAGGCCTCCTTCTAAGCTTAAAAGTCAACCATCCATGTGCTGCCTGCCCCTAATTCTAAGTAGACAAGTTCACGAGGCTACCCATAGTGTGTGGTCAGGGGGTAGGAAAGAATCATTGTTCTAGTAGAACCTATGAAGGAACACTCATGTGGGATATATGTTGACTAATGCTCTGTATAGTAACTATTGTTTATCTATCTGTTGGTTTCTCTTTTTGTGTTTTGTGGTTAGAGTTAGTTTTGTATTTGTGGAAATGTTATACATAAAATTAGAAAATATTTTTTGAAAGAGAAACTTGGAAAATGTTATAACATTGTTAGTTCCATTGAACTGTAGGAGTTGAATCTTCTTTTAACACTTGTAGGAGTTGAGTTATTCGAGCCTACAGAGTGGCACAACATTTGAGATCATACTGCATGTTTCTGTTAGTTATGAGAAGAGATGAGATACAAACTTCTGGTAAAATTAGTTTTCATGAAGATATTTCTAGAATATTGGTGCCTGAAATATTTCTTTTGGGCAAGCAGCTTGAGTAGCTTGAAGTTTTGATGTATGCAGGTAAATGTGATTTATAAGCAATACTCTGGTGCTGCTCTAATTTTGGTGGTTGGGTGACTTCCATGTGGGAATTTTTTTTGCTTTTATGTTTCTCTTCTTCCTTTCTGTTCGGTAGTGTGCCGCACTCCACATTGATAATGATATTGTGAGAGGTTTAAAATGGGAGGAATACTGATGCCACATAGACGTCACTGTGTTGAAGCATTCAGCTCTAATATTTTACTTGTCTTTGTATAATTATCATTTTTAATGATAAATAACCTTATTTAAAATCCTAGTAGTAGAGATAATGGATTTATTGCATGGTATCGAACTCTTATTCTTGCATGTTTATGCTTCATTGTTTCTATAATTATAATAATGGTCTTTATTATCTCGCTGCTGTTGTCATAAGTATATGTTCATGCATCAGTTATATTTTTGTGATCTGATAAAATATATCTAGTGTTTCGATGTTTATTGTCGGCATTATTTGCTTAATCCTTTACATGGTATTCGTGCATGATTATTATTTGTTTGTCTACTGCAGCTTGATCCAGATGTTAGGGGAGCATTTGATGTGGCGTATGACAATATCTATGCATTTCATGTCGCTCAAAGGGTTCCTGAGAAGAATATTGAGAAAATGAAAGTAAGCAATTGATTTCTATTAATCTCCTTGCTACCTTACTTTCTTGTGTCCATTCAATTTGCATGTGAAGAATGTGGATAGGGTGTTAGGTGCAAAAGAATAGCAAGGTGCATCGGCTCTGTGGGGCTTTATGTTCCAGGAGGGACTGCAGTCTTACCCTCTACTGCTTTGATGCTATCTGTGGTATGTTCGTTCTCCTCCTCCAGATCAGTTTAGCTGTTCAACTGTATGGTGGGCTTTGATGCCTCTGTGCGCAAGCTGGTTAACTTTGGATTTCTTTTCTGCACCAGCCTGCACAGATTGCTGGGTGCAAAACTATTGTTCTTGCTACTCCCCCGAGTCATGATGGTAGTGTTTGCAAGGTAAACCTTCTGGGGAAACCTAATTATTATCATCCCCACTATAAATTAAAATATAGCCCTTTTTTGTAGGAGGTACTTTATTGTGCCAAGAAAGCAGGTGTGACCCACATACTAAAAGCTGGTGGAGCTCAGGTAAAAGGATTTTGGGAAGACCTTTTTAATGCGAATATGCTCCATATTCTTTTAGTCAGCAGATCTTATTTTATCATAACTACAGGCTATCTCAGCCATGGCTTGGGGCACTGCATCATGTCCGAAGGTACTTCTTTTCAGTATCTATGATATGGTAGTCATGAAATCATTGATTTCATTCACATTTAAATGCACATGTGGCTGGCAGTTTTCCTATGATTATTAATAAAATCTTTTCAACTCCAAGGTTTTAAAGATTCTTCTTCCAGTTTGACCATTCTTGGAGGTTTACAAACCAATAATTTCATTTGCACATGAATATTCTGGAACAAATTCTATCAGAGAAGTAACTTCTAAGCATGGAATGATTTTCCTTCTAGTCATTATAAGAGGGAATCCTAAAGTTTTATCCTGCTGTCTTACAAGGAGTCAGGGACTCCTCTCCTACTTTCTAATGCTTTTCTTTCACGAGGGCTTCTTTCTGCTTTTATTGTTACTAAAATTTTTCATGTAACAAAATTTCCCACCTTTGCCAATCATACAAATGCAGATATGTGCATTAACAAGGTGCCATTAGTTTATCCTAGGTTAATCTATTCTCAATGGAGTTGGTTAATGTGATTCAATAATTACAGGAAATTGAAGTAGTTGATACATTGGAATTAAATAATCTACATCATGTTCTTTATGATGTATCTTCAATGTGCTAATATACATATTCTGTTTACTTCTGATAGATGGTTTTTCTAAAGCACTTCTTTAACATGATCATTGTTGTGAATCAGATATTTGTTGGAAAACTAAGGTGTATGATATCATGCAGGTGGATAAAATTTTTGGGCCAGGAAATCAATATGTTACAGCTGCAAAAATGATACTCCAGGTATACCTTCTTTCTTCAGTTTTTTTCTTCTCTATTATTTTCTTTATGTTTTTGAGACCTTAAAGGTGTATTAGGATGCCTGGGTCTCGTGTCCTGAGATCATATGCATGGAAACTGATGAGGTCAGAGAAAAGTGGCAGTTTGGGGAGCCTTAGTTGCACAACCTCATTATTTTAGGGATGTCACCTTCCTTTTAGAAGGTCATTCTGAGCAGTCCTTAAATTTTGGGATTGTGCTTTGCGGCCTTCATCATGGCATCTTTTTTTCTCTTGCATCAAAAAAAATCACTTCCCTTCTTTGTGGGAATGTATGAGGGCACAAGATGAATGATTCGAACAGGCCCTAATAGCTCCCAATATGCTTTTAAGGTTTTCAAAGTACATCAGTATGTGTCTAAACCTCTTTTGTCATTGATTGTAAAATAAATTGATGATTAGACCTATATGTGAAGTGGATTATATTCTTTTGTTTCACTTGATTTTCATTTTCAGACTAAGAAAGCTTCACAAAACTTCTCAGACTTCTTTAATCTATTTTAAATCCCTGTGACATATTTTGTACCTGCTTGGGGAAGGTTCCATAGGGCCTGAAAGTTTTATCTGGCCAAATATCCTTACCATGTTTATGATTAAATGATCTCTGCTTTAACAAATCCTCCAGTTCCAGGTCAAAGTTTCCCATTCACTGCTAATGGAGATTTATATGTCACCCTTTGCTATGCTTTCTCTCTTCCCTGCAGAATAGTGAAGCAATGGTTTCTATCGACATGCCTGCAGGCCCTTCAGAAGTTTTGGTTATTGCGGATAAGCATGCCAATCCAGTTCATGTAGCTGCAGATCTACTATCTCAGGTATTTATGTTTCTTTTGCTGTTTTATTTTATCAATTGCTTATAATTTGTTTAATGGATATGGCATGAAGAATCCTCTGTTTGAACATGCAGGAATATTTATTTATTTATTTTCACATGGCATGTTTGAGGTTTAAGAAGTTATCATCCTATTTAATATTGATAGATTAATCTTGTTCACTAAAACTGGTATTGCAGAAGGCTGATAAATAAAGCTATATGATCAAACAAGTAACTCACTTTTAGTGATTATATGTCCTTTGGCACAATAGTGATTATATGCTAGTTCAGGACTTTCTTATTTTAAATATTCCAAATTCTATGAGTTTTGTGCTCGATTATGTGATCTGATGATTGGTTCTTAGTTGTGTGGCAGACTATGTTCTAACTGGATGCTCTACTGATTTTTCAGGCAGAACATGGACCAGATAGTCAGGTGGTTCTTGTTATTGTTGGACATGATGTGGATCTCAGTGCCATCGAGGCTGAACTTAGCAAACAATGTGCAAACCTTCCAAGAGGAGAATTTGCTTCAAAAGCCCTCAGCCATAGCTTCACTGTGTTTGCCCAAGATATGACTGAGGTTGGTTTGGCACCCCATCATTGTTTGTTCATAAGTGCAACATTTTAGTTCTGTTGTCATTAATTCAGAATGAAAAGATAGAATGGGAAAGGTCTATGTTATTTTCTCAAACAAGCATAGGTGCATATGTATGATTAAGCTGACATGATATTGTTGCAGTCTCCTTAGTTTGATCGGCCACCTCTGGTGATTACCACAGTGTTGGCTTTAAAAGCTTACTTTGTTTGGTCATAGTGAAAGTCTTGTCCTATGTATGAATATGACACCTATGATTTTTTTTGCTGCATGTGACCGGACGGGTGTACTGACCCAGTCAAGTAAGTTTATGTTACAATCTATAACACAATGAATTCTTACTCCTGGATCTGGAACGGTCATTATGCCTTGGCTGTTCAAATGGCAGTTGAAGCATTGATTTCCACAGACTTTGGCTGAATTTCATTTTTTGAGGTCTTGAAGTTTAACGAATGAGTTGATCTATCTCTTCATCTTTTTGCAGGCAATCTCTTTCTCAAATTTGTATGCTCCTGAGCATTTGATCATTAATGTCAAAGATGCAGAGAGGTGGGAGAGTCTCATTCAGAATGCAGGTAGTTATCAGATGATTTGAGGAGTTGTCATCTTTGCTATACTGACAGATTGCCTTCTTGTATGTTTTTAAAGAAGAAATATCATCTTGACTGTGGTCTCCAATCCTGTATGCTGAGGCATTGGGGTTCAAAATTGCAACACATCTATTACGAGGCATCAAATAATCATGTAGTAGTAGTAGCTAAGTTTGTAATTCGCTGATTGAGCAATGACAATTGTAAATATGTTGTTGCAGGCTCGGTGTTTCTAGGGCAATGGACGCCGGAAAGTGTGGGCGACTATGCGAGTGGGACGAATCATGTCCTTCCAACTTATGGGTATGCTAAGATGTACAGTGGGGTCTCACTGAACTCCTTCCTCAAATACATTACTGTGCAGTCTCTTACAGAGGAAGGACTGCAAATTCTTGGCCCCCATGTGGCCAAGATGGCAGAAGTTGAAGGCCTTGAGGCCCACAAGAGAGCTGTTACCCTCAGGCTACAAGACATTGAGGCTGCCCTGCCTGCTTAGGTTCTGTTTGGAGGAGCTGTTGGCAGTAGATCTTTTGAAAGTAGAGCTGTTGGAAGTAGAGTTTTCTGAAGTAGAATTTTTATAAAAAGCTATTTGTTGTTTGATAATTACATTTCTAAAATGATGTGACACTTTAATATGTATTTGTAAAAAAATGAAAAAGTACTTTTGTATGACAAAATTACCATAAAGGACATTGCATAATATTATATAACAAATCATAATAAAATATAACATATATTAATATATAAATATTAATATAATATTATAATAATTTAGTAATATAACATTGTATATTATAGTGGTTCACCAATCCTCACAGTCCTCGCTTGAGCCTGGATCGTGATGCTGCATTCCATATGCTCTTCTTCGCGGTCCACGCTCGAGGACTTCAGTGTGGATCACGATATCGATGAAAAAAAAGAGAGATGGATTTTAGAAGGAACGAAAAAATAAATTATTTTTTTTCTAAAACATGATTTAAAAGATGCATAAAAAAATAGAAAACAAAAATATCTTTTCTTGCATGGAAGAGAGTCTTATGCACGACTAGGATTTTTTGTTAGAGCTTCAGCAGATTTTTAGGTTTATAAAAGGACAAGGTATGTAATTGTTATCTTTTATTATGAATATTTTAGTAAAAAAATAGTTTTTCGACACTCAAAACAACTTTTTCGGAAAGCTCTATAATGGAGTTTCTTCCAAAAAGCTATTTTTAGCTTTTTGAAAAAACTAAAACGTTTTTTCGAAATTTTTACTAAACATTTTTTTTTTACACTGAAAGTACTTTTGGAGGACCAGAAAGTGCTTTTTGGTTCTTCAAAAGCTTCCCCAAATGGGGCCTTAGTTAATATAGAGATTGTATTGTACTTCCTTCTTTTTCTTTTTTTTTGACAGATGATATGTTTGAATGTTGCAATGTTCGTTGCCAAAAAAGAAAAGAAAAGAAAAGAAAAGAAGAAAAAATCATGACATGGAAAAGCAACTGAATTTGGGGCCTCAGAAAGGATCAAATGCCAATTTCTGTTATTTTTAGTAAACATAAAAAAGTACATTGAAGGAATAATCAATTAAAATACCAATTTCTTGGAAGGGAGCATACTCAGAAAGGCTACTATTTTTCGGGGCATTTGTGCTATTGCGTATTATATTTGGTTAGTTAGGAATACTCGGTTGAGATTTATTCTAGAGGGGGAACTATCACAAGTTTTGGAGATTATTCACTTGCCCACCATTGGAAAATCGCTGACAACGGAGGATACTTGGAACTTCTTTGTCGCATTGATTGTGCCTTGGATGATCTTGATCTTCATCTCTCAATTGTCTCTACTCTTGCTTAAGTTAAATTTCGATAGTAGTATTGTGGATGATGGTGGTAGAGGCGGTGTTGATTTTGTGATCAGTAGCCTTGATCAGTTACTACTAGGGCTCGTTTGGTTCGTGGAAAAAGAAGGGAGGAAAGTGTGGTCAACGGGAAAGTAATGAGATGCCTCTTGTTTGGTTGGAGTTTTCAAAGGAGAGAGATGGAAAAGTTGTATTTCCATGGGAATATGATTTCCATATTTCATGAAAAAGTCTTTTCCATGAGGTGGGAATCACTTTATTTTTATATTTTTTTCAAAAAGATCTTTCAGCATTAAAGAGGCATTAAAGACCTAATTTTTATTAAGGGCATAATAGAAATTATTCATATCTTTCCTAGGATAGTGGATGGCCAACCAAACATAAGCACTTTGGAAATTTGTCACTTTCCCATGGTCAACCAAACATGCCAAAAGTACTTTTCTAGGCATCCTCTTCCTAAAAATTTGTTTTCCAGGAATCATATTCTTAGGAGAAAAAATGCTTCCCGCGAACCAAACGAGCCCCTAGTGGTGGTCCTGTTCATCATATCTTTGTTCCTGAACCGAAGCTATGGACCGAATCTAAGAGCGGTTTGAGAAGGGATCAGTCATGCGAAGATCTATCCTTTGGGTAGAATCTATTTATGAGGGTGATTCAATAACAGTGATTAGTTGGATATTGAATAGAAGCATATGTTTGATGGACATCAATTATTGTAGGATATTTGAAGAATAATTAGTAGTTTTAACTCTTTCTATGTCACTTATATTTATCGTAAAGTGAACATAGCTGTAGATTAAGTTGAGTTGCATCTTATGTGGCTGATCATTTTGAATAACCGTGTAGGTGGGATATATATCAGTTTTTTTTTCTACGTTATATTTTATTTTCTGATTTTGTAAAATGTTCTCGTACGAAAACCATATGGTCCTTTCATTTCATCAATAAAAAAAAATCGCTAATACTCATTTTAATAAAGGACAACCTCTTGAGAAAAAAATCTTTTCCAAGGATGAGCATTGATAGTCTACATACATTTTAGTTATCATCCACCTCCAACAATAATAAAGGAAATACTCTAATTCAACTCCAAAATCACTAATAAATTGTGGCATCATTGATTAGGTCATCTTGCTTCCGCTCTTAAAATTGTTTTACCGTATGCTGAATCTTATAATAAGACTCCACTTGATTCCATTTCTTCTTCTTGTCAAATGGCTGAAAGTGCTTTGCTTCTTTGTTATCCATCCAACTTTGTTGCTACCTCTTCACTAGAACCCGTGGTATCAAATAGTATGTAATCTTTATCGCTGATTATAGGTGCTATCGTTAGTTCCTCTTGCATTAAGATATCATTATCAGATGTTTTTATGAAATTTAAAACTCCTTATAAGAATATTTTTGGTTGCAAAATAGAATGAGAGGTGGTGAATTTACTAGTTTTTAATTTAAAAATTTGCTTGCATTAAATGCTATATCTTGTCATCTCTCTTGCTGTCACACTGCACAATTAAAGTGGTTTTTCTAAACAGAAATATTGCATTCTTTGAATATTTAACTTGCATGTTATCCTTGTCTTTTCCCTTGTAACAAGTATAAGGTTCTGTTTGGGATTGATGTTGGGAGTATGAGATTTTTTTTTTTTTGACAAAAGTTAGTAGGACTTTTCAAAATAAAGCTTTTAATAAAAAATTGTTTACTATTTGATAACTGTATTTTTAAAATACTACAATATCTACTTATAGTTAATTTAAGAAAGTGCTTTTATATGAAAAAAATAACAATAAGTATATTGTATAGCACTTTCAATTTCTTAACTCCTTTTTGTATCATCAAAACTCATTATTATATAGTATTCTTAATTTACAAATTATTTCTTTTTGATAGTATAATATTGCAATATAATAATATAGTATAATATAATACATTATAATATAGTATAGTATAATATTGTATACTATAATATAGTACAATATAGTATAGTATATAAAAATGTTACTTTCATAGACAATTTTCATTTATCGAAATCAATATTCATGGTTATTCAACTATGCAAGATGAAGAAGGGTCAACCTCAGGTAGATTTGGACCTCATAAAAATACCTCTTCTATAACGAGAACCACCAACAGAAGTTACCTCAAACCTAGTTACTTGATTGAACCCAACTCCTGCACCATCAAGCCCATGACCGGCAGCATCAAGCTCCCCAACCACCATTACTTCCATCTATTGTCCAATCTCCACAAGTTAGCTATCCCTATCAAACCGGATGAGAAGAAATTGATTAAACCAAAAGCCTGTCATTCCACCAAGTGTCCAATACTGCTAGCTCTATCTATCTCTAGTTCTTTGGTGGAGCCAACTTGTCTTTCTCAAGTTGTCAAAACATCCAAATGGTGCATTGTAACTATTGTCAAGGCTGAAGAATTTGATGCATTGCAAAAGCAAGGTACTTAGGCCCTATTTGGGGAGGCCCTATTTGGGGAGCTTTTGGAGGGCCAAAAAGCACTTTCTGGCCCTTCAAAAGTACTTTTAGATAAAAAACTGTGTTTGATAAATTTTTGAAAAAGCTATTTTGGAGCTTCCTCCCAAAAGCTGTTTTCAGCTTTTTCGGAAAGCTGTATTTTTGACAAAAAACGCCCAATTAAAATATAATAATTACACGGTTTGTCCCTTTGTAAACCTAAACCTAATAATTAAAATATTTTATACCTTTATTATTGTATTATACTATAAATATAATATTATAATACGT
>JAOXJJ010000069.1:16965408-16985066 GCA_025769935.1 Phoenix roebelenii | reverse complement strand
TTTATGTATTAATATATGTTATGTTTTATTATGTTCTGTTGTATAATACTATGCAATGTTCTTTATGGTAATTTTGTCATGCAAAAGTACTTTCTCAGTTTGTTTACCAAACACAAAACAAAGTACCACAACACTTTATGAATGTAGTTACCAAACAGCAAACAGCTTTTTATAACAGCTCTACTTCCAACAGTTCTACTGCCAACAGCTCCCCAAACAGGACCTTAGTCTTTAGCTACATTGCACCCAAACCAAAATTTTAATGAATGCAAATGGGCGTATTGCATCAAACAACAGACAATTGGATCCTTAGAGAGGTACAAAGCCCATCTTGTTATCTAAGTCTCCCATCAACCAACGATCTGGAGTCAATTATTTTGATACCTCAAGACCAATAGTAAAGCATGTCACTGTAAAAATTATTCTCTCAATAGAAGTCAATCAAAGCTGGCCACTTCATTAAATTAGATGTCCACACTGTATTCCTTCTTAGAGTTCTTATTAAAGAAGTATACATGGACCAAACTAAGGTTCATCCAAGCTGGCCCAACTATGTTCATGAAATCTACCAATCTCTCTATGACCTAATAGGCACCTTGAACGTAGTTCCTTTGATTCACCAATTATCTATGGGATCTTAGCTTTCGTGGCATGTCTGTAGATAACTCACTATTTTTGAGAAATATTGATGTGTTATGTTATTATCCTAGTCTCACACACACACACACACACACATATGATATCATCACTAGTAATAACGATAGCGGCTTATTTAACGGATGCCTTCGTCCTCTTCCCTCGTCGAAGTCTTAACTGGGTGAATAAATAACGCGAATCGTGTATAAATCATGAGCAACGGGGTTTTCAGTATTGGAGGAGTCGGCGTCGATAAAAAGAAAAACGCTTGCTCCCAAACTCCGAGTCCGCCTCGGAGTACAGCTTGCCTTGTTGGTTATATTGTTCTCCGAGCGACCAACCGGGTGCAGGCGTTGTTTCCCAGATGCGCCCCAAAACCACCGAAAATGAAGAAAAGAAGGCGATGGAGGAGCGGCGGTGCGTCAACTGCGGCAAGGGGATCAAGACGCTCTTCGTCCAGTACTCTCCCGGCAACATCCGTTTGATGAAATGCGTACGAGAAACAGATCCCAACCTATCTCCGCATCTGCTCTTTCCCTTCTCGATCTCAACCCATTCTAATCTTTGCCTCGCCGCCTCTCTCTCTCTCTATCTATCTTTTTCCCAGGAGAACTGCAAGGCCGTAGCCGATCCCTACATCGAATGCGAGTTCATGGTACGTTAATTTCCCCCTTCCAAAAAGGGAAAAAAAACCCACTGTTTTTTCTCTTTCGATCACGTACATTCTTGTAAGAAACCTTGGTAAATCTTTAAATTTCAGTGACTTTTTTGCGGTCGATGGCTAGTGATAGGGTTGAAAACGTTCTGCCAGTTGAGCTGGGTTCAGGTGGTTTGAGCTGATTAACGATAATCTTTTCTGAATTGTTTTAGTTTTTTTTTTTGGGTTAATATTTATTTGAGTTGTCAACTCAATTTTCTCAATTTTTCATGTTAAAAAGCATGTTAATGAGGTACATTCCTATCGATAAGAAAAGACACCATCTATAAATGTTTGCTTATCTGAGCAAGTAATTTCCAAATTCTCTATTAAGCGTCTTCGCTCTAGTTCTGTTATACTGCCAAATGTGGTTCAACACAAGATGAAGTATTCCCACAACTTTCTTTTTTTTTTTTCCCCTTAAGACGGGTGATTCGCACCATTTTAGTATGAATATATCTAAGAGAATTAGAAAGTAAAAATATCCCGGGTCGGTCCACAACACGTCACCAGAGTGCTTAGCCACATAAGAAGCCACCCAATCCACAACCTTATTCGCCTCTCGATAGATGTGCTTCGTGAGGAAGGAAGTGGCTTCCCTTGCTAGTCTCCAGATGTTTTACAGAAAGGGATATATTTCCATTATTCTGTCCTACCTTCGGATCCAACCAATTACTGTAGCAGAATCATCCTCAAGAAGCATGAGGTTAGCTTTAAAGATGCAACATGCATAGGTAATGTCCGCCTAAGCTGCTCTTAGTTCCGCTTCTGGGATTGAGGTATCAAAGATGGGGCTACCATTTGCAGCAATGAGCCTAGAGACCGGGCCTCTGATCATAAATGCCGCTCCACCTCTTCTGCCACCGATTTCCACAAAAGTTTAATTGCAAGAATGGTACAAGAAGACTTGTCATCTAGGTTTTAAACATCAGTATCCAACCATGTACCACTTTTCCATCGGAACGGTATAGTACCAATACATACCAAAATTGACATCTTCTAAAACATGGAAAACCCATTGGTCCCGACTAGCATGGTTGATATGGTAATGCTGGTACATTGATACAGACCATTATAGATTGGTGGGCTTGGTACTAGCACAGCTATTTCAGCGTCTTGGCACCTATTGGTTTTGTGCCAAAATAGTATGATACTGATCCTACTGTTCCGTTCTAGCAATTTTTAAAACCATGCTTCTCATAAATTATTTCTTTCATCGTTTGAAATGTGCGAAATGTAAGTAATAGGGGGAAGGCACCAAATGTTAAAATTTAAACTACTTACAGCAGCCCCATGTATTGACAGACTGTTATGCTTGTCCTTTCCCGGCCAATGAGGAGGTAAATGAAATTAGATGACCTACAGCAATGATAACCTAAAACATTTGAAACCTTTTACTGGTTTAGCTCCACCATGGTGCATAGCAAGCTTTTTTACATATGTCTGTCTAATATCTGAAACAATATGGTCATGTTCCTTCACCTAATCAGGTTTTGCTACACCACCTTCAAAACTCTTGTACAATTATTACCTTGTTAGCATGTCAAAATTTTTTTCTTTTAGCTCAGTTATGCATGTTTAGTTGTAACCTTTATTGTATTATGGTTAATGATAACAATTATTTGTATAGATTATCCTGATTGATCTGATTCTGCACAAGACTAAAGCGTATCAACATTTGTTATTCAATATGCTGAACTTAGATGCTGGTGACACGAAGGTAAAACAACACATCAGCCTTTAATTTTTGAAATTTTTAATACTCACTTGATCTCCCTTGTGTAATTTCTGATCTAATGAGATGAACTTAATGTTTTCTGGCTTCTTATATTTCTTATCTTGAAGGCCTGTAAGTATGTATTTACATATATGCATGCTAGGCACGTTTTTTCCTCTACGAATCAGTCTCTTCGAAATTCTCATTATGTTAACTAAAATTTAGATATCTAGAGTTTCTTGCTTCCTAGCATTGCATCTGATAGTTGCCCACTTACAACAATGTCACAAGATTTATATTATGACTTATGCCTTAGATCTCTATGGCGACATAATACAGCATTCTGATCTTGACTTGAAGCACAATTTTTAAGGAATCACTTTTGCATGTTTCTCTCTAAAAAATTCCACATTAGACCGTACTATTGATGACGAAAAATGTGATTTTTATTCATTTAATCATGTTACTCTTCACTCACACATGCTTCTGAGTGCATTCTTGTGTTTCATTGCCTTATGATGCGAAAGGATGGGTGCATTTTCTTTATCCATATAATTTATGTAGCGGCAAAGTGCAGTAGCATGTTGTACATAATGCATCTTAAGTCTGATAGCTCTTTCAGTTATGAGATTTTTCTTATTTCATGTAAATGCACCTCAGTTCTGACTAATTATATTTAGCAATCTAGGAGATTTTGACAAGTTTTGAAATATGTGAAATTATGATATCTTTCATGTGCACTCGTTTATTGTTAGAATACTTGTATTTATTTTTTGGAGGGACTTGTTATTTCTATTATTTAGAGGTAGCTGGCCTTAAATTTTAACATCTGGTGTCTATGATACACCCATGTGATTCCTTGAAGGATACTTTAAGGTAAATATTAGTCTGTACTAGCTGTAGCTTGAACTTTGTCGGTCTGTTGTTCTACCTGATTTGACTATTGCAGATCAAGCTTGCCTATTAGTAAAGGTCTTAGCGACCCTAGATCTGGAATCCTTGTGTGGTCATACTTTTGTTGCAAATTTAGTTAAGCTGTAGAGAAGTGCAAGCTATCCTATTCTAACATATAATTCAAAGTTTTATTTCATGGCCTTTGCACCTATTCTTGGCCCTAAAGTTCACAAGTCACATAAATTGTCTCATTTTCTTTTCTTTTCTTTTCTTTTTCTTTTTTGGCTGTAACATTCTTTTCTCTTTTATTGTTAAATTTTTTTCTTTATTTTTCATATCATGTACAATCATGCAATATTTGTGTTTATATAGATGGCAACATTATAAACACAATAAAACCCACTTTTTTGCTTTCTTATCTTGGATCCATCAATAGAAAATGAATATTTTTCCTTTTGCTTTTTGATTCATGTTTGCTGAATGGAAGGGTACTTTAAATGAGATAGTTGTCATCACAGGATCTTATGGAAGTCATTTAATCAATAGCAAAATTATATAAAATTTGTTGTGGTGTATGACTTTTTATGTTGATCAAACTGCATGCTTTTCTTTAATTGAACAATTTACTTTGATATATGAATGTTGTTGTTGTTACCATAACCTTGTTCATTACTTCTCTTCCTTTTCATTGTGCTATTTTATCATTTCCCCCCTAAAACATGGGACAAAGCCAAACCTAATGATTTCATCATCTTTAGGCTATTCACTTGTCTCAATAGATATATTCTGACATGTTAATTCATGTTATAAACATTGCCAGTGCTAGTGTCAAGCTACGATTAAGAAGTTACGGGGTCAACGTATGTTGACAACCATTCATTAAAAGCAAACTATAAAATGGATCTAAAGTCATAATGCTTGATGAATGAGGATTCATGAAGTTGACCCCAAACAGTTGAGACCTTAGTAGTCGGAATCTTTCACTTAGGGTAGTGCACCTACTTTGGAATCTTCTCGAAATGCTGAACCTGCACCTGCTTCCTAAATGCTTCCTTACTAGAAGTGTTTCTAAAATATCTGCTTCCTGCACCTTCTCCCGCACTTGCTCCATACCCATGCTCGATTCTGGCACTAAGGTCGAGACAAGGGTTGATGGTCATGGTTATAGTTACATTAATTGTGTTTTAGAAGTTGTATCACATGCTAGTTTTCAAATTACATGTTGAAAGAAATGTTTCCATATAGAAATTGATTGGAGAAAATGCGTACGTGATCATCAAAATGTCAATTTGAGAAGTACAAGCTGCATGATTTGTAGTCTATGATAATGAATTGAGGCTTTGACGCTTATGATATATTACAATAGCATGCCTATATACTTTTGTTGAATTAATTGTAAAAGCTGGTTAGATGATAAGCAAAACTAGCTTTATCTCGAGGGTAAAAGTGAACCCTAATTATGGTAGCAGAAAATATGCTCTACGCCTTAGTACTTCCCTTTTCCCAACCATATGGAATTTCTCCCATCTCACCACAATCGTAGTTATGATGGTGGACCAATCCATTCCTTCCTCGTTAGCATTAATAGACACAGCCACACATTTTTTCTTGCTGTCCGATATGCCAACAAATGAATGAAAACAGCATATACAACCCTCCTTCCTCTTTCCTCATAACATTGGTAACAATTTTTTTTATAAATTTGTTTTACGAAAAAATTTCAAAACATTGTCGGAAGATAAACCTGTCTGGTCACTTCTTTTTAAAGAGTGAAGCATAGTCTTTGGAGAATGGAGATCAAGAAATGTTGAATTGGCCCATACCGGCCGATTCAGCCCGTACCGAACTGGACCGGTTCGGCCTTAAAAAACCGTATCGGCCTCAGGGGCCGGAACTGGCTAGTACAAGAGTGAACCAGACGGAACTGGTCGGGTTCCATCCGGTTCGGCCAGGAGTCGGTGCAAACCGACACCTTCGGTTCCGTCCGGTTCGGCCAGGACTTGGTGCAAAATAGCACCGAGTCCGGTTCGATGATGCCACAGGCTATGGCATAGCCTGTGGCATCAACAGCGCACCGGCGTGCGCTTTTTGGTGCCATGCACGGATGCCACAGGCTGTGGCAACAGCACGCAGCGTGCGCTTTTTGGCCGTCTGCGCACCTTTTGGCCGGTTCGGCACCGGTTCGGTGGCCGACCAGTATGCCTATCGTTACCGGTTCGGCGATTCTTGATGGAGACATTCTCTCCTTCAACTCTACGCTTTCTGTCAATTTCAGACTCTAATCTCTTGATAGCCAGCTCCTTGATTATGATTAATCCCTCATTTCTTCCTATTGCTTGATAGTGTCCCTCCACTCCCTCCCTTCCCTCCTCTCCCTAACCCCATCTGCCTCAACCCCCCTTTTTTCATGCTTTCTCTGCTCTTCCCTCCATCCCTACCTCATTTCTTCTGTTGGCAAGTTGAACATTGACAAGAACAACACATTAAACAGCGAAAAATCTTTATTTCTCTAGCAATGGGTTTGGTCAAATTGGTCCATTTGTGTGCCTAACTATGGGTATGCTAGAAATTTATTTACACATCTACAACACCTATAGCTTCAGTTGTTATGTTTATTTGTTCATAAAATTTTATTCTTGCACCTTGTAGCACTGTAAGCTTCAATTATGTTTGCCTTTTCTTCTTGCTACTATAGCCTTGAACTTTAGTCATTTGACAAAACTTATCCCTAAAATTTGTGGTTGACTTATTGTTAGGTTTTGAACCCTGAATTCTAACTGATCCTTTCTATGTGCTTGTTGCACATCTCTATGCTAGTCAAACTGGTTTCTCCATCACTTCATTCCATTCCGTTCTTTAACTAGATATGGTACTCCCTTACTATGTGTTTATTTGTGATGCATTAAAAGGATTTACTATTTGTGTGATAAAGAGATACCAACAATACTTTTGTGCCTTGCATCCTTTTTTTTTCTACAGCTATGCTATATCTTAATTTCACTCTGTTCTTGTATTTATTTTCTGGTATTTCAAAACCGTTTTTAGCTGTTAATTTTTCAGATTATATTTGCATAAGAATGTAAATTGTAACCTAGATTATTTGCTTACAGAATTTGATGTCCTTTAATTTGCAGGGACTATTCTTGAAGTCAAGTTTTGTTTATTTTCTTTTAGATGCATGTATCCATTCAGCCGTGCTAAGAAGTCTGACTTATTTTAACTTATACATGAATATATTGCTTTATCCGAGACCTTAACAATCTAAAGGCAGGATTTCTCTCATAAGTAATAGTAGAGATGATTGGGATTCATCTGGGAGCCTTTTGGTGTCAATTTGGACATGTGGAAAGGTAATGTAGTTCACTAGTGCAAGTTACTTTTGTCATCAGTGTTATAATAATCTTTATTAGCTACTAATCCTTATATTTTTACTTCTATATATTGAATACAGGTGTTGATGGATGTTTTATTGGGAAATTTTATATTTATATCTGTTATAGTTCTTGGGACAAGGTTTCTTCTCGATTTATCACTTGATATTGCTAGGTACAAGTTTTACCTTCCATACTATATATATTTATTATTTAGTGATTATTTTATCATTTTCTTTTAGAAAGCGATTTTCTGTAAAGGATGTCTCAGTTCTCAGATTTGGAAATTTTGTTTGTGAAATGGGCGTGTATGTTCTCAGACTTGAAATTTCTTCGCATTTTGCGGTGTTAAATATTTCCAATTACATGTACTATAGCTAGGGAAATTTGAAGGCTAGAAATTACCGGAGTTCACAAAAAATCAAAGAAGAATCAACTATGAAGCCACATCAGACTTTAATTTCCATGCATGACAAGTCACAATCCCAGTGTCTCTTATTTGATTTTATTTTTTTAAGATAGACTGCTGTAATCGAAAGAAGAGCCTCTTAATCACCAAAAAAAACTATCCAAGAGTAATCTCTTAAATTGAGTGTAGGATTCCCAAGTGTCTTCTTTCCACTTCATCCCACATGAAAGTTTTGTTGAAGAGCCATGGGTGGCAATGGCTTTCCATTGGAGGATAGTCATTGCCCCTAGCTGTTGAGATTTATGTGTTTCCCACTCTTAACTCTTTCCTCACCAAGTCATTGTGCACCTATTCTCTGGATGGGGTCTGCTAGGATGATTCCATGTCACAACTCAAAGCCGATCTCAAACTCTCTGCCCACAAATCTGCCTGAAATCAGAACTCCCGTAACTCATGAATTCAAAAGTGCACCACATCCACTATGCACAGGCTCCGACATCTATTGACTATCAAAATAAATCCATGATCCAATCTTTACAATCGAATGTAATGAGAGAGAGGTATGCTGAGTCTCTTTTTGGCCCTTCAGTGTTCAGACTTCACAATGATATTTAACATGGCTTATCTACATCTTAACTTTAAAGTAGTAATATTGTTTGTTGTATGACTCAAATCTCAATCTGTATGTCTTTATATGCATGAGAGTTTTGCAGCCCCTGGGCAAACCCTTGCCATTCTCATTCTCATTATGATGGGAACCATCCATGCCCTGACTGTGCTGTAAACTAGAATTAAAATTCCATGTTAACTCTAAGGCTTCATCCATCGAGATTCCCATACATCTCTCTCTCTCTCTGTGTGTGTGTGTGTGTGCATGTGTGTAGTGTTTCTTCTCTATGCATATGGCCGAGAGCAATGACTCCAAGTTTCCATCTGTATATGTTCTCCTTGGGTTCCCATTGCGTATTGATTACAACACCTCACGATCCCCAGGTAACAGTATGACCTTTTAACAGATTGCTTGATATGTTTTCTTCATGACTTGTCGTATGCTAATTTATGCTGTCAATAATAAAGAGCAATCATATGGGCTGCAAATCTACATTATCGCTATCTTAATTATCTAGTGTTAATCCTAGAACTATATAAAAGTGGCTATATTTTCCAAAATTTTCAATTCCTATAATAACCCTGGTTAGATTTCTCTTAAAAAATCTTAAACATGCTAGATTTCTGTAAAAGAAGGGATTCTAACACTGTTGGACTTTGAGAATATGAAAAGAACAAGTACAAATAGTACATAGAAATTGAGCAACTCATTCAGGCTTCTGAAACAATAGGTGAGAGAACATCCAGCTTAGCAAGAAAGAAAGAATTAAAAATTTTGAAGAAAGATATTTGAGTATATCTAGGCTCTAAGAACTCTTGAGAGGTGGAAGAGAGAGTATATAGGATGCTTTACAGACACGCGATGTGCCTATTCTGAGAAAAAGGCAAAGATGAGATATAACGCGTTAGTTAAAAAAAAGTTTAACCATGAGTTACTTATTTTCAGGTCTTTGATTTGGACTTCACTTAAATTATTCCAAATCCAAATCTTTAACAAGCATGTGAATTATAACTTGTTATTGGTGATAACTATTATTAGTAACTTTTTTCATTGCTGTTATAGCAATAACAACGTCTTTGTAATAAACAGATAATACTAACATTTTATGAGATTCTTACATTAGCATTGAGGAGTCATTATGACATTATTTTAAATGTCAGTAAGCTTTTGCAGTTGAATTTAGAAATTATTTAATCTTGATCTTCAAATTCAGATATCATACTTCATGGGATTTGCTATTGATAAATTGCCTAACTTTTCAGTGGCTAAATATTAAACTATTTTCTGATATACCTCTCTTTTTTATACTCTAACATAATTTGTTTCATATTTTGATATTACATGTTCTAAGCAATATAATACTTTAATCTTTTACATTTTATAATGTATACCGTGCATTACTCAGGCTTTTTGCTTGTAAATAGTTATGGTAGAAAGAAAATCTGTAAATTTTCTTTAGGAACCAAAAAGATGGGAAGAAGTTTCTTTAGGAATTATGTTGGTGCTCAGCACCTGCTACTTGATTGTGCCTATGCTCGGAGAATTTGGGTTACAATTCTTAACTATCTCAATATATTTTTCATATCCCTCCTCTTGGCTTCTTGTTGGACTGCTTGGAGAACTTCTTACAGACCTACACCCAAAAATTTCAGACCTAAGTTTGAACATGCGACTGCTTCATTTCGGTCTATCTGGGAATAAAGGAACTCTTAGATCTTCCGAAGCTATACTACTATGGAAGCTTGTTTGCCATGCTTAGCCATTGCTCTTTTCAGTGGCTGTATACTTTGTGCAACCAAAAGCAGCTCTTATGTTTTGCAAGGATCTCCAATAGCTTGTATTCTTTTTTATTTCCTTCCCCTGCTTTGGGGATTTTGATGTATCTTTTGACTGTTTCCTTCTTTTAAATCAATGAGGTGGTTCCATCTTCCTTGCCATTAAAAAAAATACTCTCTCTTTGCTGAATGTGTTCACCCTTTCTATCCTACCTTTCCTTTCTTTGTTGAATGTGCTGTTGGAGTCCTCTATTTGCCAGACTCACTGATGGAATTTGTTATGATTCCATATGGTTGGCTTTTTAACTAAACACTTGAGCCATAGGATAGTGTGGAACCAACCATTCAGATCAACTGTGTAAAGACGTGAGGTGGGAGAGGCAAAGGCGCAACGCCTCTTCCTTCAAAAGGCGTCATGTATTAGAGTCTAACGCGGGCAAGAAAGCTGAATGGATGTGTTGTGTGAAGGTTTTTTGGAAAATTAACATGTGGGGCCAAACGATATGGAGCTTCGCAGATGGAGGCACTGCTTGGTAGCTTCAATTTAATAGTATAATAACTGTCAAGTGGGGCCAGTTTTGTTACAATCTCTGGCTGATGTGTGACTTCGGAAGTTCATTATATAGTTTATCACTAATAATCTATGTTATCAAATGATTCAAAGAACTTCACAGTGTGGCTGCAGTAATTAAAGGAGTCAACTCAATTTTACTCTTGAAACTGTTATTTTTATAAACTACTCAGGTGCAAAGAGATTATGCTGGCCATTCTTATTTCGAGCTACTTCAAGTTGTTTCTCATAGCAATGATGGTATGTAGATTCATTCATTCTCTTTTAAGAAAAAAATTAGATGTTATCATGATAGATCATATGCTGTGTGCACGTATATGTTTTTTTGAGTTATATCTGCCTTTTCTGCAGGTTTGGGAGTTCCCTTCTTCTGTTCTTTTCATCATTGACATATTTGTTCTATCATCAAATGCAGTGGCTTTGAGAGGTTTGGACTTAAAACTTTGAGTTTTAAAAACATGAAAAAGTGATATTCAGTATTTCAACATAAAACACAGCCTTTGAGTATTTAGATCTATTTTCATAAGCTTGACACCTTACATGGTAGAATATATAAGGTTCTCCAGTGCTGTCCCACATCAGAGCACCTGAAACGCTACAACTAAGTATATCCTCCTGCATCAAAATGGTTAATCATTCTTAAAATTCGTTCAACCTAATTGTTAAGAAAGATTACTGAAGCTTGTTAATGATTTAAAAGACCTCAAAGTTTTGATGCTTAAAGTTTATATTTTCAATTGCATGGAAGAATGGAAGCTTTATGCCATTCACTTCAACATCATCGAAGTCTTTCTATATATGAACGCCCCATATAGCTGCAGCATTAGCCCATAATGCCTTTTCAATTGAGCTGCTTCTTATTGCCATGAGATTGACTCTCACACCTTATATCTAATAAAAAACTAATGAAAAAATTGAAATGCCAGTGTCAAGGGGTATTCTAGTTCTGCTTTACCAAAACAGAGATTTTTTTGAAAAAAGAAATCATGATCCAAGGTGGTATCAGGCTCATTGACCCATGGTATGCCATTACGGTACTAAACCGGATGATACGGGGTGTATTGTACAATACCAGTTCGGTATCGGTACATGATGAGGAGGATGTACCGACATTCAGTACACTGAACCGGTCTCTATACCGGGCATACCAATACAATGATAGGATTGCCATGCCAAACTAGAACCAGCCTCTATATGTCCTCACAAGAACATGCCTCTATGTAGGGTCCTAGCTTGCTCACAAAATGTTTAGTCAAACAAGAACTTTCATAGTAAGGAGTCAATAATGTTTTAAAAGGCAGTTATCATGTGCAGGAAGTCTAGGCTTCTAGGGACTGCACACATATGCTGAATTATATGCTACAGTAACAATAGCAATATGGTTTTTTATAAATAACATCAATACTAATGATAGTAGCATCTAGCGCTTAGTGCTTATATCTTAGTACTTGATTCTTAGTAGCAATAATTGTGGTATAATTGATATATTGACATTGTTAATATATACATATCTAGCTTCTTGAAGCCTTCATCCAACTCAACCATTAGCTTGAATATGCCTTATTTGCATGGGCTTCCCCAAGACTGGCTATGTATGTGGCCGTGCAATGCTAAATTGGCAGTTGATGTGATCATATTTGGTTGAAACCAGATTGGATACGGATTAGACACTAGTCTATTTATATCCAATTTTTTTTGTTTGACGTATACATGTACGAATACGGATGTTAGTTCGATGCAAAAATTCATATCTATATTTGTTTTAAATGGATATGGATACAAATCAGATATTTGAAGTATGGATATAAATATGGATATAAGTTGGATAATTAAACTTTATGACTACAGAATCAAAGTTATTAATTACTAAGTAGATGATGAATCAAGGTAATTGTGGCTATTTATTTTTCGTAAAAGTTCATGAGTACTATATAAAATTCAATAAGGTTACAAATAGAATCGGATATTCAGATATGGATATTAGTTGGATGCTAAAATTTCTATTCATAGCTGAATAGATTCAGATATGAAAGTGGATTTGGATAGATATTACCCAATCCACTTTCACCCCTAGATCATAAAATGATAAGTAGATTGCATATGCAGCTGCACAATGCTAATTCTACTGTATACGTGTCTGCAAAGTGCTAAGTAAACCAATTTGTTTGGCCTATGTGCAGCCCGACCATATGTAGTAGTCGCCTTGGGGGTATGCAGTGTGGTAGGGGACTACATATGCAGCATATGTGGCCTTATGCACCGCATTTAAAATTGTGGGAGTCAAAAAAATAAAAGGCAAAATTAAAGTTCAAACCGTTACCAAGCACCTGCCAGAGAGGTTTTTTAGTTCCTAATCATAACAATAAAAGAAAACTTTGTGATTGTCCATTTTGGATGACACAGAAGAAGTCATTAATTATTAAGTTTATCCCACTAGCCACCTCAAGTGAAGAGAGGCCCACTAGCTTTCTTCTGTTTTATTGTATGTAATTTAAATGGAATACCTCAGCCAAAGTAATATTCTTATACATTTGGAATTGATCTATAAGTAATTAGAAATTGCGTCAAAGTTTTTCTAGGAGAGACTTCATTTAAGATAAAATTATGTAGATATAAAATAAAGATTTTTGTGGTCACAACTATGTGCAGAGGTAAAATTTGAAAAGATGGCATTTAAACTCTAAAACAGGAGCATAAAATTAAAATTTTTTCGAAAAGAGAACAGGTGTAAGATTGGTCATATTTTTAATCTGTGCAAGCAGATGTATATATATTGAAAATTCTCATATTTTTCTTATTCACTGTAACAAACTTCTGATGATCTAATCATTGTACTGAGAATAAATCTTATTAATATAAGCAGTTGGAGAGCATGATCTGATGATCCAAATAATGTATATTTCACAATCACTAGGTGAATGTTAAATTTGTCAAATTTTGAGCAATGGTGAATGAACTTTACTTGTCAGATAAGCCTATTTCATGATAGGGTTATTTGGCCACAATGATGGTGCTTCTCAAGGAGTTGCAATTGACACTAAATCATTAGTGCATAACTTGAATGAGTAACTGCCCGCATCCGTCCATGCACGTGTAAAAGTAGTAAACATAAAACTCAAGATTGTGTGATAACTCTGATATACTCTCTTGTACTGTCCCAGAATTTTTTATTCCTCAAGGCTTGTCATTCAATTAACATCTCATGGGTGCAATATGTGGTACTTTACAATGTCAATTTGCTTCTTTTTTTTAAAAAAAATCTGTTAAAAGTGTTTCAAATGTTGTATTTTGTAGTTGTAACAGAGTTGCCGACTGCTGGGTGCCTTGCAGTATGCTTCGGTGCACATGCAGCCAAATTGTTTACTGATCGTTGGCTGCTGCATCTATTATCTGGTTTGTTATAAATTCATTGGCAGCTTGGATTTCCGGCCATCTGCATTCAACTTGTTTTTTTACTAATTCAGTTGTATAACTAATTCTTTCCTGATTAATACTACCAGGTGCCACCGTGAGAAAAATGCTTCTCACTTAGTGAAGGCATGTCATGTTCATTTTCACATCACCATCTTTTGTTGTATATTCTACATGGTCATCAAGCTGGATAATTCAAAATATATCATCAACATCAAATATTATGACACTTCACTATGAACTTCAATATGATAAGGTAGGGAGAAATGTAATTCTAATCCACCGATCTCTTAGCCTTTGCTAAATGTCATTAAGTGCGTATCACTGTATCTCACATAGCAAAATGGCTGAAATGAGAACTCAGTCGATTTCTTTTCTCCAGTACAATCGATAGATAGATAGATAGATGCCAAAGTCTTCTCACTCCTCTTCGCTTATGCTAGCGAATTTTCCTTGCCCAGCTACTTTACTACCTTCTTGTACCATATCTTTATGTGTTGTTCTGCGATCAGACTGGTGAATAAAGATCAAAACAGATCATTCAGTCCTGCCTCTTGTTGTTTCATTGGAAACTTTGTTAGTATAGTTCAACAATGGTCAAGGTTGGCCAACCAATATTGCCTGCTGCTTTTGTGTTCGCTGCTTGTAATGTAGGAAGATCTTGATAGTGTTAAATGAGACAATTAGGTTGTAATTTCCTTTAGGATTATTATTAAAGCTTCCAGTTTCCGCCACCTTGATTGTAATGTCGTATACTTCCAGTTCCTTAAGGAGATACATAGATGCGTAAGTTTCTCACTCCTCTTGGCCTGTACTCATGAATTTCCCTTGCCCACCTACTCTACTACCTTCTTGTACCATTTCTTTATGTGCTGTTCTCCCATCAGACTGGTGGATAAAGGTCAAAGGAGATCATTCAGGCCTGCCCCCTGTTGTTTAATTAAATACAATGAGATCATTCTGGCCCGCCTCTTCTTGTTTCATTAAATGCTTTGCTAGTATGCTTCAACAATGGTCAAGGTCAGCTAACCGATGTTGCCTGCTTCTTTTATGTTCGTTGCTTGTAATGGAGGAAGATCTTGATAGTGTGAAATGGGACAATTAGGTTGTAATTTCCTTTAGGAGAGTTATTAAAACTTCCAGTTTCTACCATCTCGATTGTAATCTGCAAGTAAAGATCATTCTGGATGCACGTTGAGGTGAAAGCCAACATTCTGGCAGTTTTGGAGACTGAGATGGTCAAAACATTGTATGTCTATTATTTCAAGGATGGTTCTTGTTTAGTTAACATTCACCATTTGTCCCATAAAAATCAACTTAATAAGTAATAGAGATTATCTACATGAGGATTCTGCACAGGAACCTTTTCAGGTTCTTGAGTTTCTTTAATGTGGTACTGGATGGTTCAGAGAATACAGATGTCCTGCTGACTACAAATGAAACAGTGCAAATCTATTCACTAAAACCTATTATTCTGTTTCTTAACACGTCTGCATGAATGACTTCACTTTTTTTTTTTGATTCTTGAAGGAACTTACGCATGCAACTCATTGCAGCCTAAGATTGATCTCTGTACAGGTCTGATAAGATGCCATGATCATTTTGTTACTGGTGGGTGGTCAGGTTTGGTGTAGTATTGTGTATTAGGTTAGTCTCGCTTTACGTACTGCGGCGAGGCGCAGGCATCTCCTCCCTTTGCTTCATCTCCATTCCAAATCCTTCCTCATCTTTATTATTATGTGCAGGCGTTACATATACCAAATTCTAGCTGCTAGAATGAAAGAATGCCACATATTTTGTTCTTAATTTGAAATTTAGGTTAGCTTCTAGTTATCTTACAAAAGCATGCCCATATGGTTTAAAATTAAAACTTGATGTCGGATTGGGTGCAGTTCTTTTGGCTAATGGTGCTTCCTCTGTTAGAGTGGTTCGTGACCCATGGACCGCATATTTTGTTCCTAATTTGAAATTCAGGTTAGCTTCTAGTTATCTAAGAAAAGCTTGCTCATTCGGTTTAAATGGAAATTTTATGTCAGATTGCTTGCAATTCTTTTGGCGAATGATGCCTCCTCGCACAAATTTCTCCCACTTTTTCGTGGCATTCCTGATATTTTAATTGGGAGCCGAATCAGTTGGTCTCGTGTCCCCATTCAAGAACACAACATCAGAGAGCTCGTCGAAGACAAAAATCTCTTCCCCTCTTTTACAAGCTGCCTTGGCTGCTGCTTGCATTGCAGCCAAAGCCCGGAGGTAGTTTGTGAAGAAATTTATGAAGGGTGTGGAAATTTATAAACATGCCGAGTATGAAGTCATCATGGTGCAAGATTGGCTGCCGAGTACTACCTTGCAAAGCTTTCCTATCCCACAGAGTTGTTATATAATTTCCATGAACGATGTTAGATCCTAGATTGCACTTGTGCAAGTTCATTTGGGATCATTATTCTCATTCTTTTACTTGGAGAAAGCTACAAATCGCTAGAAGATTGTGTCATTGCTTGTTGCTCGGGAGATTTGGAATACTTGATATCAAGGTTCGCTGTCTTATTTTCAAATCTATAATAACATAGTATTGATATGGTACAGAATTTTTTTGTACTAGGTGTTGGGGTAATACAAACCGCCCCAAGGCACGTGAGCACGTCGCGGAGCACATGATTAGAGGCGTCCGACCTCGGAAGCGCTCGACCTCGGATACATCCGACTTTCTGGGCTCCCGACTCGGCATCCCACTAGGTATCCGACCTCGGAATCGACCACCTCGGATCTTCGATCTTGCCCTTCATATACCACAGTCACGTCTTTCCGTAGCCCGTTCAGAGGGCATACCCAGCCATCGTCGTCAGCATTTAATGCATATGGCCCCAGAAGACCTCCGGCTCACTCCACCATTAATGCATATTCCTCGCTTACTCAACCATCGTCACGTATGGCTCCCGAAGACCTCCGGCCTGCTCCACAATTAATGCGCATCTCCGGCTTACTCAACAATTAATGCGCGTGCTACCTACTGTCTACGGATCTCCAGTTCTCCATGGCAGGTCAGCTCGGCCGCACCCAGTCGACCGTGACAATTCATTGACTCCGACCTCAAAGTACTAATTCGTCTGATCGTGCAACATGTTCAGTTGTACTACAGTCTCGCCTTGTCACATCACAGGTAACCTAGCACCTCTATAAAAGGGGGACTCCTTCATTTTAGAGGGGGCTGGCGCACAGAAACCCTGTCACTCATGATTCCTTCTCCTCATCCACATTTGCCCCCTCTGACTTAGGCATCGGAGGGCCGGCGCCGGAAAACCCAACCACCGGCTTCCTTGTAGGTCCAGCGGAGGACGCCGCTCACCGACGGATCGCCGCCCGCCAGTTCTCGCCGGAGCTCCCCCTCTTCAGCCGACGATCGCGAGCCGCCTGGCCTCGGTGGCCTTCCTTCGCACGCGGACCTCGGCCAGCTCGGCCTTAGACTCCGTGAGCCTCTTCTCGGCCGACTCCGTCTGCCGCTGGAATCGTCGAGATTCGGCCTGGCATTCTGAGGCGATGAATACCAGGGTGTCGACCTCATGGATATGCTGTAAAGAGAAGTGATGATGAATAAAAGAGAAAGAAACAAAAACAACTAAAAGCGAAGTAAGGAAACCACTTATCCGACAAGTATTCCTGTAAACCTGATCAACGATCTCTTTGAGGCTGAGAGCCTCGATCATAGCTCGGTCGGTCGGGAGCATCGCGCGGCGAAAGACTGCGTGCGCGACATCGGAATCTTCGAGGGCCGAGCCGCCTTCGGGGAACGGAAGATCTGGGTCAAGGGGGCCCTCCTAGGATGCCCCCTGCCCCAGACGAGCTAGGACCAGTGGAAATTGGGGCGATGACCCGAGGGGCACTCGGAACCCCGGGGCCCCCGCTCGGGCCCCGATCGCCGCAAACGAATGACAGGCCGGCCTGCCCGCTGAGCAATGGGGGCGGGGCAGGCCGGGGGCGCTGAATCGGACGCCCCTCCAAAGGCCGAGCTTGCACGCTCGGCTGAAGCTTCCCTGCGGGCCGCCGATGATGTGCCGGCCCCGGACTCCCCCGACCCATGGGTAGGAGACGGTCGCGCCCTCTTGCGGGGCTTGGGAAGAGCTACACCCGCCTCGACGGACCTCTTTTTCAGTCGAAGGAACAAGGACGTGTTGCTGGTCGACATGTAGGGAATATCTGAAACATAAACAAAAAAACTCTTAAGTGAAAATGGAAAACATGCAAAGTAGTGAAATGAAGCTAAATAACCACTCTTACCCTCGGGACGCGCCGAGCTCAGGCCGACGTTCACCAAGGCTTCCTTTCTCAGGAGGTCGGCCAAATTGATATCCCTCCCGAGACCCCGCAGAGAGTCAAGAACCCTCAGCTCATCTGCCGTAGGCTCGGAGTGCTGTTGAGGTCTTTCAGTCGGGGGTGCCCCCACCTCGGGTCAAAACCCCACGACGCCTCGGATGCCAAAAAGAAAAAATGCCCCTTCCACTCATGAATAGTGGAAGGGGCACCTTGGAAGAGGGTCATACCGCATCGGAAGGCCAAATATAGCCAGTCCCCATCCACCGGGTTCGTTTTTAATAAAAAACACCGGCGAAAAATATTTACCGAAGTCGGAATCCCATGCGCAAGGCAAAGGGATAAGAACCCGACTATGGTCCTCCACGAATTCGGAACCAGTTGCGCTAGGACGAGCTGATATTCCACCAACAGGTCGCTTACGAACTTGTGGAGGGGGAACCGCAGATCGGCCCAGAGTGTCTCAACGTACACCTCGAGCCGGCCTGGAGGCGGCCGCGTTACCCGACCCATCGGTCCCGCGGGTTCAAGATGAAACCCGGGTCGAAAGAAGAACCGGGACTGGATCAGTTCCAGTTCCTCCTCCGGCAGACTAGACTCAACTTCCTTCGGACCCAGACCCATTTTCAGAAGGAAGAAAGAGAGGTGGAGAACAAAGGAAGGAAAATGCTCCGCACTAAAAAAGGAAGATGACCTACGGGGAAAGGATCGCCGGAAATCGCCTAGGGGCACTGCTAGAAAGTTTGGTGACGGCTGAGAAAGGCTAACCAGAGACTAAGAATGACAAAAAGGAGATAGCCAAAAGAGCCCTTTTTTAGGGTCAGGTCGAAGGGTTTATATAGATCTTCCCGACGGCCCAGATCGGCAGGACCAAATCCCACCTCACGTTCAGATCACGCCGCGTGTCGACTTCGAAAATCGAAACGGCGTACTTATTTCGGTTTGGTGCCTCGAACACGCCATCGAGATAGTACCCCGTCGGATCTTGGGACCCATTTATGAGCCTGCTCCGCGAAGCGGTTTCGGAGAACGAAAAGACGTCGTTCCACCTCTTCTCATTAAAAGCACTCCAAAACACGTGGAATACCGGAACAATTTAAAGCCCTGGCCCCCACCATAGCCATAAAAAGACAATTACTTCCCGCGTCCGAGCTCGCGAGCGGCTCGAACTCGGAAGTCGGGGGGTAGTGTTGGGGTAATACAAACCGCCCCAAGGCACGTGAGCACGTCGCGGAGCACATGATTAGAGGCGCCCGACCTCA
>JAOXJJ010000069.1:16937695-16965308 GCA_025769935.1 Phoenix roebelenii | reverse complement strand
TCAAGGTTTGGCATTATTTCTAGAGGTTCTAATAATTCGTTATGCATGTATGCAAACATATAAACTTTATTGTGATTCGATATTCAGATTACAATGGCCCATTTCACCAACATCAACATACTTGACTTCATCAATATCAACATGGCTGCTTTTGATACCCTTTATCTCCTTAAGTTGAATAGCACTAATTATCCAAGGTGGAAGCATATAGTCAAGCATATTTGATGGGGCATGATTTATGAGATATCTTGAAAGAGTCAAAGACAATGCCAATAGATACTCTTGATAATGAGGTTGCGAGAAAAAAAGTACACTATGAAATCTAGAAAAATGATGTGGATTATCCAAGCTTTAGTTGATAGAGAGAATTATCTCCATATCCAAAATATAAAGAAGCCAAAGAAAGCATTGGATATTTTTCCAGCTATCCATTCAAGATGAAGCAAGGTGACATTTCAATCAACAATTTCCTAAAGAGTGGGTTTTGGTTTCATATTTCCTTAAAAATCCAATAAAAGGGTAGAATTGGTTCAAAGATAAAGATTTAAAGCACAACAAGCTTGATAAGTTAGATATTTGGTCGAGTTCAGAAAACTCGAAGTGTGACAAAGTTGATCAGTTCAAGCATCAACCAGTTGAGGAAGAAAATTTGGAGCAAGAGGAGCCTGATCAAGTAGATGTTTTATTAAGATAAAAAAAGATTATTATTGAAGAACTGCTGATTTTGAAGTTGCTCACGGAGAGTCAAAAGGTGCTACGATTGATTCTATCAGAGAGATCTATATTGAGGAGCAAAATTATGCAAAAGAGACTCATGTTGAAGCTACCCAAGGAATTGATATTTCTTTTAAAGATTTAGTCAACCACGACGATGAAGAGTTAATCAATTTTGAAGTTTTAGAGATCAAGTAAGAAAAGGATATGCTTGGCGTTGATGATTCATATTATCCCTTAGTATTTGATATAGTTTTTGGTGCACAAATTAATTTTGAAGCTATTTCAAAGTTTGAACAGTAGAGAAAATGCTATGTATAAGGATTTGATTCCATATGTAGGGGCAAACTATATGCAGATATATGGAGCTACTCGACTAGAAGCATGTGGATATGGCGAAAGTTTAATTCCTGATTTTACTTGTATACAAGTAATGCCAAATGCTCTATTGAGCAATGATTGCAGCTGACATTTTGATTATTGCTCTTTTTCATAAGAAATACTTTTCTACGATCTTTATCTCTTCTATTATAAAACCCTAATGTGTGACTTCCCACGAAGAGGCTATATTTTTGCCATCCTTCTCCGTATGATCATAACAAATTTCCCCTTTACCTGGGCATACTTGTTTTAGTTATGTTCTTATTGCGAGGGAGAGAAAGGGGGATATACACTATCACAATAATAATATATTTGTAAAATCTTTAACTATGTTAAGCAATCACATCCATCCATCCAAACTTGCATGTTTGCAGTTGACAGATTTTAGTCTTACCAAGAGTATGGGAATCATAAAATGATAGACCATTGTGAACACATAGACAAGGGCCTCAAGACAATTATAGTCTTATTGGAATGATTTTATGAATTTGTTTAGTTGCGTTGCAAGAGTTTACAAACTTAAGATTGAATTGCTTAAGTGATAACATAACAAGCAGAAAAGGAGTTCCTTTGGCCCAGATAACTTTGGGTTCTCAACAATGAGTTGGCAAGCATATGGAGAGTGTAGAGAGAGGAAGATGAGAAGCATTCATACTATAGTGTCCTCTTCTTGTCTTTGGATCTTCTATGGTGGGCCTTACACCGCAAAGAGTGGTATAGTCCTGGGATGGCCGCTACATCATCCAATCAGTGTGTGCCATACGCAACATATTTTACGTACCGTACATTGTGCCCTATTTGATAGCTGTCCATCTTCATGATCAAATGATATGGTAGCCATCCGAGGTTGTACCACTCTCTAGGGTGTAAAACGCGCACTATAGAGGATCCTTCTAAGTCCTCTTGCACATCATGCACTTGGAAGAGAAGGACAAAGAGGACCACAATCTCTCTCTCCCTACAAAGAGGAAGACAGGACCATGCAGGACCAATTCCTCTAGTATCATCTTCATTTGCAACCTGTTAACTACATCGAGACCTACCTTCAACAAATTAATGATCTCCAAATCTCCATAGAGAGAGAGAGAGAGAGAGAGAGAGAGAGAGGACAGAGATTGTTTCTTGTCCGATGGTTGATCTTGGATTTAAGCAACTGCAAATGCTGTTCTAGTTGTCCACTAGTGTGTTGATTGGGTGGTGGTGAATAGAAGACGTTGGGTCCATCTTCTAAACAACGGGCTCCCCCCTCCAATGGGTGCCCACAATGTACAAAAATGATCTACTTTTATGGGGCATCTTTGGATGGCACACAACGCTCTCATGGTCCCGATCTAGAGGATGAGTAATAGTAGGAGAGAGGAGAATTTTGCTCAAGAGAGCCCTTGGAGCGCACAATCCCTAAAATATAGGATAACAAATTCCTTTTGAGAGGTGATTTCTGGTTTCCCTTTTTCTTTTAAGTTCATTCCAATATTTCCTTTATCAAATAATTCTCCTCTCTGCACCATTAATTACTTTTCATTGTTAACCAATATGGAGAATGTTCCAGTGAAAAACTACATGAGCATCCAAAGAGTCCTTAAAGTTTTTGACAAGAAAATTTGAGAGTTGAGACTCCCTTGGCTTATATTTCACTTAATTCGTCATGATCACCTTCTTTGCTTTCAACAACTATCATATTAAATCGTAGTTCCGGCGACAATAGAATATCTCAACTTCCCCACCACGATCACAAACATTAAGAAGACCCACCAAATGGGGTAGGCTATGTAACCCCTCCTCACTTTGATATCAAATCTATATATACGGGGCAAAGCCCCCTCTAGTGAAACCTAGTTCGAAATCATTGCAACCTATATCCAAGCCCCGATGTTTTTTGAAACATGATTAAGTGGCGGTCCTCGGGCTCGGGCCAAGAGACTTTCTGGTCTAAGGGACTTGCACTGGTGTGGAAAAGAGACTTTTTACTGCCCTAGATTCCATGCTAGCAACCAAAGCTTTATTTTGCATATGACATCTCTTCATGCATCCAAAAACTGATTGTAATCTGCATATTGGAGTAACTATTTGTTGGGGTAATACAAACCGCCCCAAGGCACGTGAGCACGTCGCGGAGTACATGATTAGAGGCGCCCGACCTCAGAGCGTCCGACCTCGTAAGCGTCCGACCTCGGATACATCCGACTCCCTAGGCTCCCAACTCGGCACCCCATTAGATATCTGATCCCGGAATCGACCACCTCGGATCTCCGATCTTGCCCTCCACCTACCACAGTCACGTTTTTCCGTAGCCCGATCAGAGGGCATACCCAGCCATCGCCGTCAGCATTTAATGCGCATGGCCCCAGAAGATCTCCGGCTCACTCCACCATTAATGCATATTCTTCGCTTACTCAACCATCGTCACGCATGGCTCCCGAAGACCTCCGACCTGCTCCATAATTAATGCGCATCTCCGGCTTACTCAACAATTAATGCGCGTGCTACCTACTGTCTACGGATCTCCAGTTCTCCACGCCAGGTCAGCTCGGCCGCACCCAGTCGACCGTGACAATTCCTTGACTCCGACCTCAAAGTACTAATTCGTCTGATCGTGCGACATGTTCAGTTGTACTACAGTCTCGCCTTGTCACATCACAGGTAACCCAGCACCTCTATAAAAGGGGGACTCCTTCATTTTAGAGGGGGCTGGCGCACAAAAACCCTGGCACTCGTGATTCCTTCTTCTCATCCACATTTGCCCCCTCTGACTTTAGGCATCGGAGGGCCGGCGCCGGAAAATCCGGCCACCGGCTTCCTTGCAGGTCCAGCGGAGGACGCCGCCCGCCGACGGATCGCCGCCCGCCGGTTCTCGCCGGAGCTCTCCCTCCTCAGCCGACGGTCGCCCCCGGGTCCAAATTCCAGCATCACTAGGTATGTTATATGTATCGAATACTAGTACAAATGTGGTGCAATATAGTATGTCTCGTACCATCTGGTTTGGGTCGGTACAGCGTATCTTGCTTGATATATACATATCTTCTAAAATGAACGAACCTATTCAGCTGCTACCCTGCATCAAGTTTAAGGGTTGCTTTTGTTCTACTTCTGTTGCATAACCTTTCTAGGGCCTTTGATAACCTTTTGGGTCACTGGCGTCTTACCTCTTCATCCTCTGTGCTTATGAAACTCGTTAGAATGACGACTCCCACCCCGAATTGTGCTTAATCTCAACTTTGATGGTGCTATGCAGAGGATTCCTAGGAGCAAAGCGCAGGTTTCTTCATCCATCAAGCTCGTGGCGTCTGGTTAGAAGCAGATTCTTGCATAATACTACTTACCAGATCCTTTAGTTTCGGGATTTCTTTTACCTACAGGGAGAGCAATCAGGTAGCCGACTGGTTTGAGGGGTTTTGTTGCTGCTGATGAAGGTGTTACTGCATGCATCGCTGCACTTCTTAGTGCTCTTAATGACATTGTGAATGCAGATGCTGTGAACTAATGACATTAGACAATTGTAGAGGGGTCTTTGCCCCTCCTAATTATCCAAAAACAAATAAATACAAATGAACATAAAAATAAGAATATGGCGATGCTGATTATCGTTGTTACTGCAGTGTTATGGCTTTAGGGTGGCTTTTCTTATGTTAGTCAACTGCGTTACATTGGTTTGTCACCTGTCCCATTGAGCACTACCAAGACAATGCTCACCATCCAAACCATTCTCACAGCAACTACTAGGATTTTCCTATATTTGTTGCTGGTTTCCAGCAAACTCCTTACATTCAACCCGGTCTACAAAAGATTTGTCACCTTGAGAGGGTTTTTAATCAATTGGACTCTTCAGAACTCAGATCCTTTTACAGATACATGGAAAGCTTTGTCAAAATATATAACTAGAAGCCTTCATATCCAATGACAACACTTGGACTAGTCAGCAAGTATGGTGCAAAAGAACAAAGGAACAAACGTTTAGTCTCTAAAGATAACCCAACAAAACATGTTATCTTCAAGGAATAGCTCGATCATGCATAATATGTAGCTTCTGGTACGTCCATATTTAAAACCATGTCCGGTAATATTTATGCACTTTTTTTTTTATTACAATGCTTCCATAGATAAAAAAAAATGGTGAACAATAGCATCATTAAGAATAAGACACCTAGAAAAGCTTATCCAGCTACCTTCACGAAGCTATTCCATTATGTCACTTGCAATGGCAACAGAAAAAGGAAAATCGCACTTCAATTGTTTGGGCAGAGATATTTAACAAACAATTCTATTAAATTTTGTAATGTTTAATGAGCAACCACACACCATACTGATCTTTCGGGGTTTTTTTCACATTACTTCATGATTGTGATCTAATTTTCTTTTAGTAATAATTATGGCCATTGGAAGCAGACTTTTTTTTAATATTGTGACACTTGCATGTTGCCGTTCTATGATAACATACAAGTTATTGGAAACTCACTAACAAATGGCTGGTCAACACAGAAAGGGACTTCATGCCATCCAAGATCAGGTATATACTAATTGATGATCCAAATCAATTGTTAAGTGAATTGAGTTGCAGAACTCTCAGAACTGTAAAAGATAAATGGTTTCAGTAAGTGTCCCTCCAAAGCGTGGTTCTTCAAGGTGGAGATCAACCTCAAATTAAAAGCACGACCAGCTTAAATATTACAAAACCATCATTTGGTCCTAAACCTTAAGAGGACACAAGAGACGCTACATGCTTGGAAGAAACATTGCTTTAGATACCATGCGTCGCATGTCCGAAGCTATCCACTCATATTGTTCTTGGTCATCATCCATTGGTCTCCAGAACAGCCTATGTTACCATGAAGAAATTAGAAAGGAAGTCAGTGGTCTATAGAAAAATTAGAATCCTTCCACAATTTTGTTCCAAAGAACATAAACAAATCACGATAAATTGGTGGTTTGTAGTAAAAGGATTTTGGTTTGTGAGATTTAATAATTTCCAGAAAGTGGGAGTCATGGAAAAATATGTAGATGAAAATATACATGATCAATTGTTTCATGGGGGTTGAAGCAGAATATGATAGTCAATGCTTATGCAGGAACAACTAAGATGGATAGCGGAGCAGTATGTAACTACTTTATAACAAGATAGAGTAGTGCATCACCTCAAAATTGGTTTCAAAGAATGAAGAGTAGTCTTCTAAGCATTCTAAAGTTGCCAAGATAGAGAAGGTTTGGGGAAGGGTTAATGTTGTTCTTAACTGCATGTACTAGGATCAAAAGATTTATGATGTTCTACAAATAATCAATAGAGCAATTAAGATACAAAGATTCACATCAATTAAGGGGAAATATGCTAAACTTTGCATTAATGCTTTAAGTTGAGTAAGTTGAGCCACTAGAATTGACAGCACAAGTCATAGCAAAAAGGCTAGAATGGAAGGAGTGGTTGGTTCACATTCATGGCTATAGCAAAAGAAAGACAAATACCACCAGCCTTCTAAATTTTAATGGTTGTGATGTGCTTCATGAGCATGCTCACAACTTCTGGACGAACACTCGAGGATGCATCCTTCAGGCGCTCGATCTTGACCTCAGTTTCCTCTTCAAGCCTTTTCGAGTTTGATTCAGAGCTGCCGCTACTCTGCAAAGATAACCATGACAATAACATTCAAGGCAAAAAGCAAACATCCAACATAAATGCTAATTTCATGCTCTTGTTACCTTTCAAAACTGTTATGTGGTATCTGATATTAATTTTTCTAATTATCAAATCATCAGTTCATGAAATGGAAATCACAAAAACGACGGCAGGCTAAGTCATTGCATAATACCTCAGAAATTTTTCTTCGATACTCTTCCTCTAATGAGGTACGATAAGCAGCAGCTTCCCGTTCAGCTTCATCCTTTGCTTGCTTCAATCTTTCCAACTTCACTGCACAAGTTCATATCCAAAAAAGAGTGCTTATGATCCATAATTTTATTCATCCAATAATGAACACCTTAATATCTATCACAGAAAACTGGGGCATACAACTCTACAAACATAGGGGGGCTTTGGAATTTAGTCCCACATCAGCTAGTAGCGGAAATGTTTTGTGCCTTAAATGGAGGATGGAAATCCTTTCCTCTCGAGGACCCTTTTATGGGATAAAACCGTAAGGGCACCAATTTCCCCCTGTCTGCGCTGGACGCACGGGCCGGAGCGCCCAAAGCGGACAATACCTCGGGAGGAACATAGTCCTCTTTCTCTGCTAGCTTAATGTGGGCTATGCTCTTGTGTGAGGCTCCAGCCAAAGACCGTTCCCGCAACAGATGGCGAGCTAGGTAGGGGCGCCTCCTCTCTCCATTGACTACCCCTCAGGTTGCCTAGGGGGCTGTCGCGGGTAAAATCCGACACAGGACCTTCCCGCTGGGGGGGCTATGTTGCTGGAGGAGAGGGGGCCTTGAATTTAGTCCCACATCGGCTAGTAGCGGAAAGGTTCTGTGCCTTAAATGGGGGTGGAAATTCTTTCCTCTTGAGGGTTCTTTTGTGGGAAAAAATCGTGAGGGCATCAGTCTCCCCTTGTCTACGCTGGACGCACGGGTCGGAGTGCCCAAAGTGGACAATACCTCGGGAGGAACGCAGTCCTCTTTCTTTGCTAGCTTAATGTGGGCTATGCTCTTGTGTGAGGCTCCGGCCAAAGGCCGTTCCCGCAACAGGCAATATCATCCACTACTAATTACCCACATCATTAACTTAGATAACATGGATGGGGAAAAAATAAAACTTAATTCAATATAACGATAAGCTACAAAGCATCTTTTCATGAATCTTGCACCACAAAAGGAATGCTGCTTAGGAAAATGTCTCCTTTTTAATTGACAACTATATAATATATATAAATAATATGAGATTAATATTAACCAAATGGAATGAATACAAGCTTAAGACAAATAAGTGATCTAACCATCTGCATGCATCATTAAATAACAACAATATTCAAATAAGAAACGAGATGAAGATACTATTTCTCGCGCATGAGACGATCTGCCTGGCCTCTTGCTCTGCAGCCAGTAGCATGGACACACCACCTTGTCCTCTCATGGACTCCATCTTCATGGGAAAAAAACTGAAAATATTAGGCCTTAACCAAATCGCCAATTGCCATAACATGAAATAGATGCTAACTTAATAAATTTCTTAATTATTCCCATTCATTTTTTTTTAAAAAAATCACATTCATGTTTGGAAAAAGTTGATACTCATAAAATCATTAAAATTCTTCTACTCACCAATGCATAGATCAATAATGGAAGGATCCTAAAAATTACACTAATACATAAATAAAGCTCACATTTTTAGATCAAAATATAGAGTTTTTCATGAGGCACCAGCCCCATCTTCATGGGGAAAAAAACTGAAAAATATTAGGCCTCAACCCAATCACCAATTGACAAAACATGAAATGGATCATAAAATAATAAACTTCTCGATTATTCACATTCATAAATAAAAAAAGAAAAAAATTACATTCATCTGTAAAAAAAAAAATGATACTCATAAAATCATTAAAATTCTTCTACTCGCCGATGGATAGAGCAGAATGGAAGGATCCTAAAAATCATAATAATACATAAATAAAGCTCACATTTTCAGATCAAAATATTAAGTTTTTCATGAGGCACCGATCCCATCTTCATGGAGAAAAAAACTGCAAATATTAGGCCTCAACCCAATCACCAACTGACATAACATGAAATGGATGATAAAATAATAAATTTCTTGATTATTCACATTCATAAATAAAAATAGAAAAAAAACACATTCATCTGGGAAAAAAATTGATACTCATAAAATCATTAAAATTCTTCTACTCACCAATGCATAGATCAATAATGGAAGGATCCAATAAATTACAATAATACATAAATAAAGCTCACATTTTCCGAGCAAAATGTTAAGTTTTTCATGAGGCACCGATCCCATCTTCATGGGAAAACAAACTGAAATTATTAGGCCTCAATCTAATCACCAACTACTATAACATGAAATGAATGATAAAATAATAAATTACTTGATTATTCACATTCATAAATAAAAACAGAAAAAAAAAATCACATTCATCTGTGAAAAAAATGATACACATAAAATCATTAAAATTTTTCTACTTGCCAATGCATAGATCAATAATGGAAGCATCCTAAAAATTACAATAATACATAAATAAAGCTCACATTTTCAGATCAAAATAATGAGTTTTTAATGAGGCACCGATCTCTGTACTGTTAAAAAATCTGAGTCTTTTTGGAGAAAAAAAGGGTATTTGATAAAACCAGAAAGATCTAATCTTCAGTAGGGTAGATAAATGGGGGAAATGAGACTTACTTAGGAGGCTGGATCAGGGGATTAGAATGGTCGTCGTGAGAGAAGGGAAGTAAATAACCGCAAGAAGCCACGTCGGTGGACAAGTGGTTCCAAGAAACGAGCCGTTTGTATCCATTCTTTTCTTTTCTAATAAATTACTGTGCTACTACCTCCCTTCTAATCAAATAAGGAGAAAAAGGGGAAAAAAAAAGAAAAGAAAGATGAATGGTTTAACTTTGCAAAACCAAGCAATGAAGATAAATTGAAAGCTAAAAAGGATGATTAGTTGATCTTTCAACGTCAATATTAAGTTCATAAATTTTGAAAGAAATTTTGACCCTATAGCTAAAGGGCTAACTGGAATCTTCTTGATTCTTTCGTAACCATTTTATTGTCAGGCGTCCGATAGGTGGATCAAGAGCTAGTTGATTAAATTTAGTGGGAACTAATGTAAATATATTTCCGACATGTTTTTATATTGCAATTGCATGAGGGAAAAAAAAAGCAACAATCTGAGCAAGTTAGATTATGGAGTATGGCACTTAGGTTAGGTCGGCTTTAGGTTAGGTTTGGGACTGCAATCTGAGCACAAATGCCCGATGAAGTTTCAGGCTAGGCTCTGGTCTAGCCTTGGCCCACCCAAAGCTCATGTTAGGTTCGAGCTCGATTTCTAGCTCAAACTTGAGCCCAAGCACGATGCTATCGGCACGACTGAACCCATCAAGATAAGAGCCTCTCCCTCCCTATTCTCCTTTTCGACCCTCACCCTAATCCTCCCTAGCTACTTTGAAGGCAGGGTTTATAAGATGTAAATTATCCATAAAGACCGTTAAGTATTTCTTTAAGTTGTAAATTATCTATGAAGATCGTTAAGTGTATATATATATATATATATATATCTTTTAAGTTGTGGCTTATAGTAAGATATGCTTAAACGCAGTGGTATCATACATGCATCTCAGAAGATAGCAGATCAAAGAGAAACTACTCTTGGTTTGACAAGATGAACGCAGCCACCAATCAATCAAGATTCACCATCCACACCCATTGTAAGCAGGTCAAGTCATTTAGGACAAATATCCCATTCTGATCATCATTATGACTGCAAGTACCCTAGAGCTTGGACCATCTGAGTTGTACCTTTCTTTCTTTCTCCTCACATTAGCTCAAATATCCCATTTTCAAGCCGAGCACGTCATGGTTAAAATGAACAAAGATTGCAAGGAGATATGTTTGGAGGAGGTCCCAAAGTTCAAACCCTGAAAGAGGCCTCCTAGTGATCGGAAATATTAAAATATTTATAGAAAAAATAATATTTTTTTATTTCATCATATTCAGTACATCTCAAGAGTTATATATACTAGTGTACAAACTTTATATAAAAAAATAACATAAACTGATATAGAATCATACTAACAAAGAAAAATATTATTTGTTGATACAAATTATTACGTGATTCCTAAAAACACATTAACAAAGAAAAATAATACAAGCTGATAAAAGATTATACTAATAAAAAAAATATTATTGGCCGATACAGGTTGTTACATGATCTCTAAAATTACATTAATATCCTCTCTCAAACTCAAAATGGTACTATCGGTGCCAACTTGAGTTTGGAAACTAGACTATGAATATACCTAGAAACTGGCATACTAGAACAAGAATTTTAAGTAGCAGTTCAAAAGCTGAAGTGATAAATTAGGAGCTGACATAGTAGCTCAAAGGCTAATGTAGTGGTAGACCAAGAGCTGATGTGGCAGAACATAAGCTGTTGTAGCAAATTAGGAGGTGACATAGCAACTTAGAAGCCGATGTAGCAAATTGATGTGTCAAGCTCATGTGATAATACATAATCTGGCATGGCAGAACAGAAACTAATATAGCAGCTTAAAAACTGATGTGGCGATTCAAGAAGCTAATGCAACGAACTGATGTGTTTGGCAATGCTAACGTAGCTAACTGATGTGATAGACTAATGCATCCACTGACATAACTGACGTACATAGCATACTGGTGTGTCTGATTGATGTGACAGACTGACGTGTCTATTAATTGACTTGTCTGATGATGTGACAGTGAGAAGATATATAAAAAAGACATTTGCAGTGAGGACAAGGCTTAGAGAGAAGGCAACCGAAGGTCGATGATCCTTGTAGATGGAAGCACCATGGTCGAGGAGCAAGAGACCTCAAATTGGATGGTAAAGGATCCGGAGGCAGCAAATGAAATCAGAGATGGAGAGAAAAAGGCCGAGCGACGATGAGGAGAGACGACCAAAGATCTGAAGTTGAGGAGAAAAGTGATGGAGAGGAGTTGTGGATCCATTAAAAAATAAAAAAAATTCAGAGTTAATCTACCGAAAATAAAGAATATATAAATCTACTAAGGAATATGGGATCTTCGAATGTTGATTCATTAGTAAATAGAGGATTTGCAGGAGCATAGAGGATCTGCAAATTCACCAAAAAATAGAAGATCTTCTAATGTTGATTCACTAAGAAACAGTGATCGATAAATCAGCAATAGAGGTCTTCAAAGCTTTTAAACATGGCAACGACGGCCATAGCAAAGCAAAAAAGATAGCGGTAGTAGATTAAGTGATCGGTGGCTTTGATACCAAGTTAAAATATTGGCAGAGGAAGAGAAAAATAAGAGAAAAAAAAGAGAAAAGTGATTTTATTTCTCTATTCCATCATATTCGATACATCTCAGGAGTTATATATACTAGTGTGTAGATTTTAAGTAAGAAAAATAATATTGGATGATATAGGATCATGCTAACAAAACAAAATATTACTAGCCGATACAATTAGTTAAGTGATCCCTAAAATTATTCAGGATCATGCTAACAAAGAAAAATAATACAAACCGATACAGAATCACGCTAATGCCGATACAGGTTGTTACGTGATCCTTAAGATTATGCTAACATGCAAGAATAACTTTTCCATTAATTACTTCCATAATATAGCTGTTAAAGATGCTTCCATCGCTGCTCTCGGGCTAAACAAAATGCAAAAAGAATTCGAAGTCAGTATAAATCATAATTATTGTCGCTTAACATATCCAATTTCTGGACGTTTTTAGATCCTTAGCATTATTCATTAGTGCAAGTTTAAAAGAAAAAAAAGAAAGCAAGTTGTGTGCAGATCTCAGTTTCTAGGCAACTTCCAACAAGAAAATTCAGACTATCTGAAAGGAAGACAGTCCAGTCAAGCACTCTGTATCCATAAGATCTTTGTTTCCAGCTAGAAACCAAGCTGGCTGCTCCTCCAATTTAAGTCTGACCAACTCCCCAGCGGCTTCTAACTGCATTATTTGATGTAATGCTTCTCCAAACAAATATATATGCTGTCCTTCTTAACAGTAAGAATCCTCAGGTTCTTTGAATTGGATCAAGGGAAATGGGCCCAATGGGAGGGTACCTGCAGCTTTGAGGGGTGGGACATACACCTGGCTGCAATAGGACAAGTGCATATAGATTTGGGAGGAGACAACAAAATCATATGGCAGGTAGGGTATTAATTAGGCAGCAAGACTCACAAAAGGTGTGAGAATGAATGATACTTTCTATTTGCTTTAGATTTTATGAGGTCTATCACCCTGTGAAGAAGGAGAAAAGGGCTGTAATTGGAGTTCAAAGCTAGCAAAATATGTGGTGCTTCTGATATCTGTGGCATTCCTTCCTTGGAGCAGAGATTGCTTGTGGCTCATGGAATCTTGTACCGCCACATAGTTTTGTTTTAGGGGAAGAATATAGAGGTTTCAATTTAATAATCATTGTCATTCTAGAATTGCTAGTGTCTCTAAGATATATGACCCCTGAATCAAGTTCAAGGAGAAAAAGAAAAGTAGGTTTTAATGAGAGTTAGTGGACCCAACATTCCAAGCAGGAAAACCAAGGTGATCAATCTCAATTTCAATCTAATTAATTGTTTTGAGGCAAACTAAATAAAAAGGGAATCGTTTCTAGAAGTATATTCGAGCCAAATTAGTACCTTTGATGCGCATCACATGATTCTACTGAAGAAGCATACTCCTTGCATGGAATTAGCTAACAAATGTAATTAAAAGGTTCTTTTCTTCATTATTGTTTCTCAAAAGAAAATTATACATTGTTACACAATATCCACGTGCATCATTGATGTATACAAATTAAAGGATAAAAAATTGAAGTCAGTCGGAAAAATTATTAGACGATCTTTGCCCACGATGCAGGATAGGCTTAGGAGTCAGAGAGAGTAGGATGCTCTGATAACAACTGATGCATGATAAGAATAGGGTGCTTTAATACCAACTGATATATGACAGAAAGGGGAGGAGAGAGAGGAAAAGAAAGATGAATAAGAGAAGAAGGGAAGAGAGAGGGCAACTCAATATTCAATTTCAGTAATATAAACTTGTGTTCTCAATCCAATAGCAGTGGATTTATAATAACCTAAACCTCTAATAAGAATCCACAGAAATAAAGTATTAGAGTCCTCTTAAAATTTTAGCCCTAGAATCCATATAAAAATAAAATTTCATAATTTTTAAATAAAAAATTACCTCGATAAAATAAAAATAATATTCGGATTTCTATATTTAGACCTAACAGAAGTGTGCCTAGATTTTTTTTTTATAGTACAGTCCTCCGTCGGGCCATTTCCCATATTGCAGTCGCCGATGCGACATCATTTGTCACAAATGAAAGGGATATTTGGGAGCTCCTGTGCTGATTTGTGCAAAACTTGCCAGCCAATCTACAATTTGCTTAGCCTCCACTCAGTTGTGTTTTACTGTGCAATGTGTGATGGATTGGATGGCCATCCTCATGTCCTGCACTATTAGCCAAATTGTCCATAGGTTTCTCCCCCTATTTCTAAAAGTATAACAAGAAAGAGAGAATCAAGTTGGATGAGGAGCTACAAAGAAAAAGTTGTTAGCCAGTAACAAATAGTAGTACTTGTAATGCAAATGATATTACATGCTTGCTTAGAGCACAAAGGTCTCGATTAAAATATTAAAAATAAGTTTACTCAAAGTTCCACAAATATTGATTGTTGGCAATTTTAAGTTGTGGAGGCCAAAAATAAGTAGGTTGTTGGTTGCTAAATTACAAAAAGAATCATACCGAAATCTTTCGAATGATCATTTATAAAAAAAATTAGGAATGTGGAGCAAGATGTAAGGAAGTGCCAGAATAATTCGCAGACAGACTGAGATTAGGTTCATAAGAATGGTAGCAATTCTATGACATATCAGATTCAAGAATGGTCGAGAAGGGCCTTTGTAACATATTAACATTTTCTATAGAAAGTTTTTTTTTAAAAAATTTTGTTTCATAAATGGCTCTTTATATCCTTGAAAAATCTATAACCGTTGGGCAATGGCTTTTATGTTTTTTTCATAAAAGGCATGCATGTACCTTTTTTTTTTTTTTTTGCTCTTGACCATGCATTGAATCTAATGGATACAAAAGGTGAACTTTTGGTGCAATAAAGGCTTACCATTTTCTCCAGAGGCCAAGTCTCACTTCCTGTGCCTTAACTACTCTCGATCACTGTTTGATTTCCGACATGATACGCACAATAATTTGTGGCTCCTGTAACCCCTGTACAGGGAGACATACAGATGGTTAGATATGCACGGCATTATCATCACCATCATTATCATCGTCATTAGCAATGATCGCTATCTGAAGGTAGTTTAGGCAAGGAACTGACATGGAAACCTACTAGTATGACTCATAAAACACGAATGCAGTAACTAATTTGATTCATCTAGAGCCAATTGCATGTTGGAGTTATTGCCATTAGAATGATGCCAAAAGCCTAAAATAGTACAAGGATAGTTATCTTCCCATGTGCACCATGCGGCACTGTGCTAATTAAGTCATCTTATTTCTAGAGGCCCCATTCATCTTGTGCTCATCTTGGTTATTGGCCCACAGGAATGAGACAATCTGATTGGCATGTTGCATGATCGCATGGTGCGCGATCATATGGTGCATGCGATGCATGATATAATTTATCTTATCATGGCTCCTACTGGGTGGATATTACACACACACGCGCACGCACAGAGAGAGAGAGAAAGAGAGAGAGAGAGAGAGAGAAACTCCGACTAGTATAAACCTATAATACATGGAGGTGATGGGGTTTGCACTAACTATTGACTGGAAGTTCATTGAAAGAATGGGGAGATTAGATATGGCCTTCAATAATGAAGTGAGCCAAGCAGCCGTGTTCACACGTGTGACTGTGGTCCTTGAAGCAATGTTAATGTCACAAATGGTGAACTCAAGTCCATAGCTAGTTGGCATGAGGGCCGTCGGTGAGATCCCATCAAATTCTCAATAGAATGCATTGCCTACTCCAAATAATCATAGCCGACAAGTGTTATTTCAACCGTTTGGTGTTGGCTTTGGGGATTTCTATATGGATAATTTTATGAGAGAATGAGATAATTGTGGAAATAATCTGAGGACAATTAGTTAGCGATCGACCCGTAGTTCACAAAGTTCAAATCTATGAATATGGACCTCATATGAACAGGCAGTGTTAGCATGGAAAAAAATGCAAGGAATGGAGCTAGGAGACACTAGAAATGTTGGAAATTTAACCAAAGAGATGTTGGAAATCTGAAAAGTAATTCATTAAATTAACAATTATATCTATTTATTAGAAAGTTTATGACCTTTTGGAACATTCTGCATTAGCCATTGGCCTTGCACCAACTTCCATTGGTTCTTGATACAGATCTTTCAGGGCATTATCACCAAGGAGGATAGCTAATAAAAAGAAAGCATGAAATTTTTTTGAATAAAAAAGAAAGTGCACAGGTAGAGTTGGGCCAAACAAATGGCTTCAATTGGTGATAGCAACAACTCGAAATTTAGGAAAGTTGGAAGTCTACCAGCCAAGAGCCTAAGAGTTGTGCAAATCTAACAAGGAGGATAGCCATGAGGATATTCCCATAAAGGATACCTAACTAGTTTGGTGCAATTTACACCCATCTTAAACTTGGCCTTTTTGCATGGACAAGAAACCCTTCAAATTAGTACCAGTATCTATTGGTCAAGTGGGGAAACCTTTTCCCATACCATATCTCAATTTCCAAAGTATGGTAGCCCCTTCACCTCCAATATCGACAGCAGCTCGATTGAAGCAATTGTAGCAGCTCCGACACCTATTAGTTTTTCCCCTCCTAACATCTTGAGATAAGAATTTGTTCGTCGCATTCCTTCATTGCTCTTTCCCGAGTTCTTCATCGAATCCTCTTCCATTTCATTTGTTTGGTTAAATTAAAGTTGGAGAACATTCCACTGATGGCAGAGAGCACAGGTATTAGTTTCAACAAACTTCTTTTGCTGAAAATGAGTTACTGGTAGATGCCATTCTCATTGGAAGCTTTTGCTGAAAAGAGTGATTAAAGGACTTTGCCACATTGTCATCGAAAAAAATTCGATTCGAGTACATTTAACTCATGCAGCACATGCTTGCAACTCTTCCTCCATATAGATTTACATACGTTTACATCTGTTTCTTATTTAAAATAAAAAGGAAAAGGGTGGGTTGTTGCAAAAAATTTAGGCACCCTTAATATAAGTAGATGTCCTTACATGACACAAAGAAGCTTGTTTGGAATAACTCGTGAATTGGTGGGCCAACCTGCCCCTCCTTTTGGATAGGTAATGTATCCCATCATCTTTTAAGGGTTGGGTCATGTGGCCACACATGATCACCCACTTATATCCATAGCCTAGTAACAGTCAATGATAGTCGTTAACCTTTTAGAATTAAAGTTAATTTCCCATTACCAATGGGATTAAAAATTCAAAGTATACTTTATTTCATCCATAAAGAATGATGTGATAATGTGGAGGTCTTCCATTTCAAAGTAGTTTGTGTGCAATTAGCTGCAATAACCTTAAGGCCTTTGATGGTTCGAGGCATCTGAGGCTCACTTCTGCTCGTGTAGCATCTCGGACGATATACTTCACCTAAGTGCCTCCACCCTTGAGTTTCCTCAAGGTCAATTTCGATGAATGTGTGCTAAATAGTGGTAGGAGGGGAAGCGCCGGCTTCATTCATCAGAGGCCCGAACTTCAAGATGATGGTTGTTGTTGGTTGCCAGATCTTTGACACTTTGATCCTGGGGGCTGAGTTGAGGGTGGCATGGGCTGGTCTCATTCATGTTCAGTGCGTGTTGTGGGTTAGAGCTGTTATGCTTGAGGGTGATTTGGCTACAGTGATCAACTGGATCTAGAGATGCACTAACGACGTCGGTGGGTGTCACCCCTTACTTTGAGACATTCAGGCCATGGTTAGTGGCAACGCGGTGTTTCAAGTTATGCACGTTTACTAAATAGTGGTAGGAGGGGAAGCGCCGGCTTCATTCATCAGAGGCCCGAACTTCAAGATGATGGTTGTTGTTGGTTGCCAGATCTTTGACACTTTGATCCTGGGGGCTGAGTTGAGGGTGGCATGGGCTGGTCTCATTCATGTTCAGTGCGTGTTGTGGGTTAGAGCTGTTATGCTTGAGGGTGATTTGGCTACAGTGATCAACTGGATCTAGAGATGCACTAACGACGTCGGTGGGTGTCACCCCTTACTTTGAGACATTCAGGCCATGGTTAGTGGCAACACGGTGTTTCAAGTTATGCACGTTTACAAAGAGGCTAACGGGGATGCGAATTGAGTGGCCTCATATGTGACCAATCACTCTAAGAGTGCCCTGTAGATTGGGGAGAGAGAGCTGTCTAGAGCGCTCTGTGATGTGTTGTTTTTTGTTGAAACATCATATTTTGTACGTAGCACATACAAAAAAAAAATAATAAAATAAAAAAAATATTTCTCAATCAAGTAATGTGTCATGAGCACTTGAAACCTCAAGGCTCTTTTTTAATTAAGCAACTTTTAGCAATCTCTATCATTCTCTTTTAGCTTTGCACTATTATATACTTAGTCACCGTCACAAAGCAGGACAAATTATATTAGGAAGCGTGAATTGTGAATTTTATACAAGCATTATCCGGATGAGTAGGTTTTAGTTGAATGTAGAAGATAAACTTTTAAACAAGTAATAAAAGTTGATAAATTATGGTTCTAATATTAAACTACGTCGAGCCTATTATTTATTTGAGATTATTTTTCCCCCCATCATGACTACCGAGTAATCAAAGACCGTCCATGCTTTTCATAAGACCACTTGCACTCGCTTTCGAAAACCTTAGAGTAAAAGAGTAGTTTTCTTTAATTGATTGCAGAAAGACCACCAATTACAAACATTCCTCTTAGTGGGAACATCATGAGATGGGAGGAAACCTATCACGACCAAAATACGATTTTGATGATTATTTAAACACGAGGAAGGAACAAGGACACAGAAAAGAGAGATAAGGGAGGCCATTAATTAGATGTCTATGATCATCCTTGTGAAATAAAATAGCAAGCCATGCTTTCGTGGACTGCCAAAAGAAGAATTTGTAAGCTAAGACGAATGAAGTGGTTGGCCTCCGACTCCTTATTGTTGCATCACACTTTGTTCTCTACTAATCCTCTAACCCTCCGTCAAGTGCAGACATGACTCAGCACTAAGTGATGTCTACCTTTGAAAACTCTACTTAAGCAGCATAAACATATAACCAGATCACATGATTAGAGCCAAAATAATCAAGGATTGATGGTAGCTTACCTACTAGTGGAGACACAGTTAGTGTGGTGTTTGTGATCAGGGACCAGTTCTTCAGGCTGGTTGCAATAGGAGGACGACACTTCTTCGAGACATCAGTTTTGGGAGCGGAGCTTAGAGCAGTGTGGGGGGCATCTTCTATGCGAGACATGTGTTAGGCGCTAGGAGCATCATCCTTGAAGGGGGATTCAGCTGTAGTGATTAAGTGGATACTGGAGGAGGGGCGGAGGGGGAATGAGCATCCACTTTTTGGTGATATTCGGTGGTTGATGTGGAAGTATGATGCTTTCCAGGCCGTGCATGTATATCGAGAAGCGAACAAAGTTGCGAACTGAGTTGCCTCCTATGCTGCCCATCACTCTGGAGAGATCTTCTAGATCGGGCATTCTACTGTTTGTCCTCCACTGAGTTGTCTTCTTTCTTTTGACTCTATTGGCTGTGTTCATACGAGATTCGTATGAGCGGCCGGTGAAAGGGGGAAAAAAAAAAAAGATAGCATCAAGCCAATAAGATGGGAATTTGTAGGAGAACAACATGCAAGCCTTGCACATAGGGGATGCTTCCATGTATAGTTAAGAACCAAAATAATGATTGGAATGGCATGTTAGTGGGGTAATGAGTGTGGCATTCCTATTGAAGCTGGTCTCCAACAGTATCTATAAGTGCACCACTCCATTCTATTTAGAACATAATTTCTCATCTATTTAGTGGAACCAACACTACTGGTTCTCTCATCACTTTTCTTCCTTCACCTCATAAAAACCAAATAAATGCATCATGCTTAAACGTCCCATTCAAGTATACCAACACTACTTGTTCTCATATGAGTGTATGTATCCAATAAAGATGTTTTGATTATGAAACATACATGGAATCTATTAAATGTGAATTAAGAAAAGAGCTAGAATGATATTTTAGTATGAGTCATATTTTTCCTTTTTCGATGTTGATTTTGATCTTTTGCAATTATTTTTGACACAAGGGAGTAGGATGATGTGGCGAAGCCTAGCATAGCAATTGGATGGAGACCGCACAATATGTACCAATTATCTTGTCTTCTTCTTGTGGGCTTTATTTATCATACATTTTGTGGCTTTTTAAGAACGAAATAAGATGATTTGTATAGCGACGGATATGTAGTGTAAGGTATAATTTTTGGATTGGATGTATCATGTACCTCTAATTTTGAATCTCAACCGTCTGATGCCCCACCTTCGGCGGTCCCACCCCTCCTTGTCGCACGTGGGTTTCAAATCCTTGCGGAGGACGGGACTCTTCGTACCACCTTCCCCCTACGTTATCTCTTTCTTCCCGATCCCGGGGTGACCCACCCAAATCTTCAATCAGACGGTCCAGGTTCGATCATTTGACGCGTCCGAACGTGACATGGCACTTTCGTCCATATACGAGATGATAAAAGGTGTACTCTGTTGGCTTCTTCCTATTGGACCGGGTGGCGAGCCCATGCGCAAATTAACCCCCCACCGGATCACGAGGCGCTGCTAATGTGCACCACGTTCTTAGCTAATATGCACCGCTTCTTCTCCCTATTTAAGCCGCTCGACGAGCTGTCCGCCCATTCCCATCTCGCTCCCATTTTTCCATTCCCTTCTCTTAAAAAAAAATCCTGCTAGGCTCGTTTCGGCTCGGCTTATGTATGAAGCTCTTGTAATTAAGCATTAGAAATGGCAGCAACGCCGGCTTTGATGGAGCCGAGCTTGGACGTGGACAGGCTGAGCTACGAGATCTTCTCCATTCTGGAGAGCAAGTTCCTCTTCGGCTACGACGACCCCAAGCTCTTCCTCGCCGCCTTGCCGCCGGAGACTCCGGCGAAGACGCCCGCCAGGACCCCTATTGTGGCCAACGCAGGTGGGACCCGGGTCCGGATCCTCTCCATCGACGGCGGCGGCCGCGCCTCTGACGGCCTTCTCGCCGGCGCCGCCCTCGCCCGCCTCGAGGCCTCCCTCCGCAAGCGCTCTGGTGACTCCGCCGCCCAGATCGCGGACTTCTTCGACGTCGCCGCTGGATCCGGCGCCGGCGGTGTCCTCGCCGCAATGCTCTTCACCCGCGGCCCCGACGGCCGCCCCCTCTTCTCCGCCGCCGAGGCGCTCCAGCTCCTCGCCAAGAACCGCGCCGCATTCGCCCCCAAGAAGGGGCTCCTCCGCGGAATATTCCGGAAACACGGGGGCATATACCGGCGGATTTTCGCCGACGCGACGCTGAGGGACATGGTGAAGCCGGTGCTGATCCCCTGTTACGATCTGGCGACGGGGGCGCCATTCATGTTCTCGAGGGCGGACGCGGTGGAGTCGGACGGCTACGATTTCCGGATGCGGGAGGTGTGCGTGGCCACGTGCGCCGACCCAACGGCGTCGGGGGCGGCGGCGGTGAAGATGAAATCGGTGGACGGGAGGACGAGGATCGTGGCCGTCGGCGGCGGGTTGGCGATGGGGAATCCCACAGCGGCGGCGATCACGCACGTGCTGAACAACAGGCAGGATTTCCCCTTCGTCGCCGGGGTGCAGGACCTGCTGGTGGTGTCGCTGGGGAGCGGGGAGGTCGCGGCCGCCACCGGGAATGCCGGGGCGTCGGCGCCTCCGCGGGAGGCGGACCTCGTGAGAATCGCCGGGGAGGGAATGGCCGACATGGTACGGACGAAGGACCACTTTTATCTCTCCCTGTCTGTTTTTATTTTTTCCTCCTTTAGCATTTTCACACGTAGTTATACTGTAAACTGAAAAGTCTTGGTACCGTCGGTACGGAATAAATCATTACGACCGTCCAATTGACAGGTAAAATGATTCCATCCAGTGGACGGCTGTGATTAGACAGCACTCTAAATAATCAGCTAAATGACTAAAATGAGCCCTTTATTTAAAAAACAAATTCTTTACTAAATTTTATCTGGTGTGGTATCAGGTGGATCAAGCGGTGGCAATGGCCTTCGGACATAACAGGACAAGCAACTACGTCCGCATTCAGGTACTGTGAGGGCAAAATTTCCCTTATTCTAATTACTAAAATGTCCTTACCTATCAAGTTGTGAGAAGAGTTTTTTTGGAGAAAATACATAAAAATAACATCATTTGTTATCTTCAAATTAATATGATTCTTTAGGTTCATGGATTGGATCCTCGAGGAGATCACACATCTAAGAGTGCTAGCACAATGGATGTGAGAAAAGTATTAGGAGCAGCGGAGGAAATGTTGGCACAAAAAAATTTGGAGTCGGTTTTGTTTCAAGGGAAGAAGATATTGGAACAAACTAATGGTGAAAAACTTGAATGGTTTGCAAGTGAATTGATCAAGGAGCATGAGAGGAGGAAGAGCCTACTTTCTAAAATCTTACTAAAGCAAGAGATGACACCAAGAATATCATCTGTGGCAGTATCCACAACAACTACTGCCACCACCACATCGGCGAGGACATCGACATCTCCATCCCACTAATTTTCATTTTGAATTGATTGGGTGCCTATGACTATGCTTTAAAACTAAATGGAAGTAATCAGATGGTAGAAGAATGAGAATTGAGATTTGACTGCAATGTGAATTAGGACATGGTTGATTGTGTACATAGAGTTGACTTGAATGGTGATGGATTGCTAAATATGTACTATTTCCTATTTTTCTTGGCTTTCCCCAAAGACTTTGTATGGAAACTAGATGGAAGTGTGGTTAAATTCTTTATAACTTATGATTGAAAGAAGTTACACAAGTTGTACTCGCAGTCTTTGTCTTTGAGATTTTTTTTTCATGATTTCCTTTCTGATCCCACTAATGCTATTAGTCAATTCACATGTGTATCAAGAGCATGGTTATGATATAAGCAGGGTATGTTGGGCTTATGTGTCGATAATTATGTCTAAGATAAACATTCTCTAACATTAATTTAACTTTACAGAGTAATTGCATCCCCTTGGAAGGATTTTCTACCAGCATTAATGATACGAAATAGCTATCTAACAGGTCCTTTATCATCCATATGAAAAAGAATCATGAATAGTCACCATCTTATATGGAAGATGAGCACTATGACTTTGTCCATGATATGATAATGTGAGTGTTTCCCTCAATTAAAAGACTTTCTAGGCTTAACAACCCTGGATCTTAGGTCCTCGAAGCTCTTCCAATACACTATAGTTTATTTTGATTAGTAGATGAGAGAGATAGGGATACTTTAACTATAGTGGTAGCTTCCCACTAGATCTCAAAAGTTCAAGCTTTTGGGCTTCATTGGTTAATTAATACAGTATTCGAACTTAGGTTTGCTGAAAGTCATTAGTTCAAATTTCTCCTTTTTGAGTTATTTATCCATTTAATTTCAGTTATTGTTATTTTGATTTTGAATTTGATTTGTCTTGACTTACTTATCCCTGCATGTGCATCATCTAACCGCGCATAAGTGGAGTGTTAAGCCTAATATATATTATCAATCATTTTCCTATCTGTTAATTTATTTACTGATAAGATATAAATTAAGCAATAATAATTTTTTGGTTGGAAAGTCATTATACTAATTAGTAATGATTAAACAATATTTTTAGAGTACTAATTCATCTTTTTTCTTTTTTAGTAAATTGCAATTTCATATGTAAACTGATGTATGCTGAGTTTTTACCTAATCAATGTGTAGTGCTTGATATTGTAGTTTAAGTATTATCCATGCAATAGCAGTTGTTCATCAAGTTGTTTTATCATTAAGAGTTGACATATAAAAGTACATATTTCAGAGGGATAATACTTATCCAATCCCTTATGTTCTAAATCATATTACTTTCATATTCTTGTAATTGTACTCATCAGTCAAAAGAACTCCAAGAAAAGTTTAGTAAAAACCTATAGTGTCATCTTTACCCCAACTGGTTGGTACTCCTTCTCGTCTAAAATATTGTAATATAAAATTTTTATGCATAATTATGCGAACACAACTATACATGCGAACGCACACCAATAACATAAAGGAAAGAAAGAAAGAAAGAAAAATAAAAACATGATATAATTAGAACATCAATACTCTAGGAAGAACATCAAGAGTTGGGAATATATGCTATTAGTTAGAATATTAGAAGACCAAGATAATGCTATAAGATGACAAACATGAGACTAGCAGATGGCTGGTATCCCATGGAAACCAGCAGTAATCAATCATTCTCTTTAAACCGTCTTCATCACCGTGGAGCTGCGACGGTGCGTGGGACTGGAAACCCTTAAAAAAAGAGAGAAAGAGCGAAATGTGTCAAAAGCTCTGCAGGGACCTGTACCTCGTCCTTTTCGGTGGTTCCCTTCCTTTCCGACGTGATTGCCGGCTCTCCGGGACCTCAGAAGTCGAACCCATCGTGAGATGCGGTCCCATCACCCCTCGTAACGTACCCGACGACTAACCCGACCCTACCCATCCCTTTTCCATCCGACCCAATACCGAACACCCAAAACGCACCCAATTACGACAATATGCGTCCAGAATCCAGATGTGGTCGGACCCACGTGCCACTGAGAGAGTCTGCCTGTGGGTGTGAGACGTCCTTTTTTTGTGTTTTGGATCTCCAGCGTTGCATGAGCTGTGGGCTTTTCTTTAGGTAGGCATGGGGCGGTGAGGTGACAGCCATCATGCAACGAGACCTAACGGTGGATATTAAAAGGTGGCGGACTTGTGGGGGCCACGGAGTTGGACCAATGGGAGTAGAACGTGTGGTAGAGCCGGGCTTTAGCTTTGAACTCTGACTCCCGCTTTTTTGAGGGGCGGAGGCGCACGAGTGATGCAAGGGATCCAAACAGCAGCCTTGGTCAACCAACTACGGTCTCTTGAGATCCCACCCCCACCACGTACGAGTTCACACGTGCAACAATTGTTCTATAATTGAGATCCAGTGCAACGGAGAATCTGTACCCTTACGGATAGGGTTAGCTACTAAGCTTGATGAATTTTTATAATATTTGGAATCAGGGTGGTGGCTTTCGATGGAGGCAAGAGGGGTTACCAACTTTGGAATGGAGGAAGCAGCAGCTGGCACTGCAGACAACCACAATTAAAAGGTCGGTAAAAGAAATAAGTTTTGATTACTACCTTATATATTGGGCCATCTTTTTGAGTTATCATCCGCTTGCTACACAAGTTTATAAATTTGACATATAATTCGAGCTTCTGATTTTGAAGAGAGAGGAGAAAGAGATCGCAAATTAAGTTAGAAATATTTCATATGCACCAAAACAACACAAGAACATGTTTACTTAAGCTTCTATTATGTTTTATACTAGTGTTACGCGATAAACTATGGTGCTATAATATAATCAGTCCTAAGTCATAAAAATATTAATTTACTAAACTCCTGGAAATATCTCTTTTTTATGAGTTGCTAAACCTTATTTATCAATTTGATTAGAAGTCACACAAGCAAAACCACACCCAAATCAAAGGACTTTCAATTCATATATTCAAGCTGTAACACACATCTCTCTATGCATGCTAGTGGCCTATGACTATATCTTGAAATATCTACATTGTTGTAACTGATGTTGACCTTGTGAATCTAACCCTTGGTCTGAACACAAAAGCTACACATGTGGAGGAGCGGCAAGGTTGCAGCTTTAAGGGACAATATCTTTCTATGCACCATCCTACATATGTACACTTTTGACTTGGATGTACTGAATTTGAAATCCAACGCTGCGAATCTTTTCTTCTTTTATCAAAGAGTAATCTATGATTTCCTGCCAAAATAACCCAAGGTGTTCTAATGGATGCACACCCCATGGTTTCACATGGACCAAGCACTCAAATGCACAACTGGGACCACCACCATTTTCTTTAAGCAAGAGTTCTTTTCCATGCTTCCACTAAATTACCATTTATTGTGTTACTCCAAACCCTTCAGAAAGAAGATACTTGGTACAAATGATTAAAGCAGTAACGTGGGCCGAGATAAACGCATTGGTAAATATAGTGGTCATGATTAAACTCAAATAAGGATATAAAGATTATGTGGGGCTATTAGTATCCGAGGTTGAAGCAGTATTTCTTACAAAATCACATGCGAAATTGCCTACCAAAGTAGTATTTCTCCATCTCTCTTCACTTTAGGGATCGGAAGGGATTAGGGATCGGAAGAGAGAGGGGGGCTAGGGATCGGGAGAGGGGGGGCTGTCTTCACTCTAGGGATCGGGAGAGGTTAGGAATCGGGAGAGAGGGGGGTGGAAATTTATGCAGGTGGGTGCGAGAGAAAATGGGCCTCCGACGACGCTTCAGAGAATGCGTGGGGTGCGGGCGAGTGGTTCATTCGGACATCGACGATGCTTTAGAGAAAGTGATGAAAAGGGGAGAGTTCATTTGGACTCCGATGATGCTTCAGAGAAAACGTTGTTGGGGTATTTGGACTCCGACAATGCTTTTAAGCATCGTCTAATCATATTTTTTTTTTTCATTTGGCCTCCGACGATGCTATCTAGCATCATAATAATATCATAACCCCCGACGCTATTTAAAAGCTTCGGCATATTTTGGCGCTGGAGACAAAATTACTGACGCTTCTACCTAGCGTCGAATTATAAATGTCTGGATAGTCCATTTACTCTGTAGTATAAACTCCTCCACCAACTTTCTCCTCCTAGCATCCATGAGACCAGAGCTCCTCCAAAGGTCTTTTAAACCCTAGTCTAGGATAAAAGCAAAATGTGAAAATTCTCCAAGTATGAGACACGGAATCTTGACCTACACAGCTAGACGACGTGCTTTGCAAACCTTTTTGCTGATTGTAATAACTTGATCATGGCAGGCAATGCACGTTTTTTGAGAAGTTGCATGTAGTGCTTGAGCACATACGGTGTATGCGAGGAATTAATCCACCAAACTTGGACATGGGAAAGGTTGCGTGCAACAACGAAAGCTCCACCTTTTGTTCTACTTTGGACCGCTATTGATGATGGTAAAAAATTCTTATGCTATTGGCGATTTGGTGTTCGAGTTTTCAAATTAGAAAATTGCATCATTTTCCACCCTGTCCCCAAAGAAATGTCCTTCTTGCATGCTCTTCTATTATTTGAATTAAAGCTCACGATTTATCCGTTAGAGTGAGCGCTGCTGGTCCTTCCATATAAATACTCGAGTGGTCGGCCACTACTCTCTCCGTGTCTCTCAAGTGAAGTATGTCGTAGAAGTTAATACAATAAGATACAAAGAGTAGAATAAAGAAACATTTGTCCTCACTTTTGGTTTATTGCGGTACTTAAAGGAACAATTTGATCCAATTCAAACAACCTTAGATGTCAACACCCAAATTAACCTAATTGACGAACCAAATCCAGTCCAATCAAATGTTGCAACTCATTAAGCTAGCATGCATGGGACGACGCATGAAATGCTATTCCTTTTATATATAGAAAAACCCTATTAAATTATGCAGTTAATAACATAGTAATAAACTAAAATGGTCTAGTGACGCATTTAGTTTGGGGCTGATCTTAAGCAACTTCTGTAAGAAGACCAATAATAATGTGTCCCTTTAATTCATTTCTTTACATGGAACAATTGTG
>JAOXJJ010000069.1:16926747-16937595 GCA_025769935.1 Phoenix roebelenii | reverse complement strand
TATTCTGAGCTCGGCCTTGCTGTCGGATTTGGGTGCTTTGCTTGTGCTTGTGGGGTGGTCCATTTTTCCCCCAACAGTAATAAACTAAAATGGTCTAGTGACGCATTTAGTTTGGGGTTGATCTTAAGCAACTTCTGTAAGAAGACCAATAATAATGTGTCCCTTTAATTCATTTCTTTACATGGAACAATTGTGTTGGATTAAGTCTAGTTTAATTGGGCCAACAAAAATAAGATTTTTCGACTCTTATGTGCCGACGCAAGAAAGAAGCGTTGGCAATTTGGTGAGCCTGCCAAAATTTACCAACGGTTTTTAGTAGCATCGGTGGAGATAAAACTAAGACGATGCTTAAAAGCATCGTCAAAAACCAAATTGTAAGATGATGCTTCTAAGCATCATTGGAGGCCAAAGAGGAAAAAGGGAAGATGACGCTTAAAAGCGTCGTCAGAATCTAACTCACTAAACGCCCCATTTAATACTAACTTTTTTCTTAAACCTCCTTAAACACTAACCTAAAACGACGCTTATAAGCGTCGTTGGATACCACTTAGGCCAGGCGACGCTTAGAAGAGTCGTCGGATGCCAACCCACTCTCCACTTGGGCCAGACGATGCTTAAAAGTGTCGTCGTACACCAACCCACTCCCCCACACTACCCCATGGTTCATAGTTGTCCTATAAAACGCTAATCCCCTAGTCAGGAAGCCCTAGTCACAGTCACAGAGAGAGAGAGAGAGAGAGGAGGAGGGGAGACGAAGGGGGGCCGCCAGTGACCTCGATGGGGTACTTAAGGTTAGGGTTGGGGAAGCTGGAGAAGGTGGCAGCGGAGTCATTGGGGGTGGAGTAGGGGAAGGGGGAGCTACCGGTGAGGACGTCGAGCGAGGCGGAGACAAGGATCTCTCAATGGCGAAGACCGATGAGAAGCTCCCAGACATCGAGGTCGGCGGTACCGAAGTTGAGGATGGTGGCGGTGGCGTTGCCCATGCTGGAGGATGCCGTTGCAATTCGAGGCGAAGGGCGTCGGGGCGGAGTCCCCATCACCAAACCCCTCACCGGGAAGAAGCTCTAGAAACCAGAAAGAAGCTTTGGAAGCTCGTCCGAAGTGGGTTGTTTGCCCACTTATATGTTTTGTTCATTGTTCTTTTTACTATTTTTTTGTATTTTTGTGGTATTCATCCTAATCCTATCTATTTTGTTAAAAAATATATATCCATCTCTAATTTTATTCATCTCTCTCTCGTTTCTTGCTTTCCTCTTAATTTTGACCATCACGTTAAGAGTTTCCCCCCTCCATATGGTATTCAGCTATTGCGAAGGAGATGGAAACGGGATTTGAGAGAACCATTGATCGGTCTCTCCAATTATAATTAGTAAAAAAATCATATAAATTATAATTTGTAAAAGAAACATCGGACATCTAACTTGCCCATGAAATACACCAAACCTATTGAATTCTTGTGATTGAAAGTGAGCTCACCAAACTATCTGGGCACTCGTTATATTTCTTGTTCACCTGGATATTTTCGACCGTTCCTGAAATCATCAAACTATATCATTAACTTGTTAGACTTCATCGTATCGAGGTAATTCACTAATCTTTTTCCTCCCTCTAATGAAACTAAAAGAACAACTACAGAGTGAAACTCCTCATGAGAATCCCGATGAAGGCAGATAGAGGCCGACATAAAAATACAACATTGATATGGGAGGATATGATTCGAAGAAAACCTAATCATACATTTTCATAACTTCATTAAACCAGCCTAATACTCATGCAATCGGAACATCCACTTGACCCATAACAAATCCATGAACAAACAATATATATTTATCCATTCCAGCACTATCAAATAGAGAGGACAGCTAGCCTGGACACTTGATCAGATTGCATCATTCCCTCCAAATATTCTCTCAATCCCCTCAGAGTTTTGGGTGCAACAAGTAGGCAATATCCATATGCAGCACTGCTGGATCAAGAGGACGTCTAATCTAGCTGAATGCGTATTCTCTCCGTATGTTCTCTTAAGCCCCTTGTAGTTTTGGTTGCAAGTAATTGGCGCGCCGCCAATCGCAGCCGCTTGTTCTTGTGGGCCTTATTCATCTAGCGCACATCTCGGTGCACTGCTGCTGTGATTGGATGTATGCACGGCCACATGGTGCATGCCATGTAGGATATAATTTTCTCTTGGTGTCGACACAAAAGTTGGGATTACATGGACCTTTCCAACGATAGCAGGTTAGGCCATTAAGGACATTTTCGGGTGGCAGAAGAAGCAAAATGATGAACAGAGGCCTTCTCCACACTTTAGCCCACCAAGCCATGGGAAACAAATAATGTGGCCATACAGCACCCTTCTTTAGCAGGCAGATCAAGAAGCATCCAAGTTGATGCTAAACTGAAGGTGCCTATTAGTCAACAGATAGATTCTTTTCCAAGTTGTAATAGAGATGGAAACAAATAGGCTGTACAAGCAGGTTGGAACCTTCAAATTTAGGAGTGTTTGAAAGGTGAACTCCTATTTTAGTCCACACATACATTGAACTGCTAATCCCATTGGGTTGAGAACATCTAGGGTCCTGAATATACTTCCAAGAAGCTAAACAACTTTCTCAATCTCATAAGACAGGCTTATGACAGCCACATGAATAACCATCTGAGCTGATTAGCATATGAGGCAGAGTATTTTTGGATCTATAACTTATTTATCGATCAATCCATCCATGTCTTTTGAATTGTCCAAGTTATCGAGCTGATTAGCTTTCTTTTGAAACTATCCTCGATGGTTTTTGTCATTTTAGGTTCTTAGCATCCTGTAATATACTTATTTCAAACTTCATTCACAATGATTTCTAACATTTGATATAATGATTTCAAACACTTTTCCTCCTAGTTTTTATTACATATCTACTTTAAAAATCCAATACAATCACTGCTTCCCTCAATTTACATTAACATGCATCTGTTACCACTTGAGCCCAGAAGACCATACTTGATTCTTCCCTTAAACTAGCCCACAGCAGGAAGGAATCATCAACGAAACTGATACTGATATTTAATTTCTAGTTCAGTAGATATGCACTTAAATATGTACCTGCACACACACATATGTCTGAGCTACGGATTTGGTTGAAAAATTCGAATTTGACAAGCATAAAATGGTTCTAATGAGGCTTAACCTACCACAGAATTGTTGCGAAACCAAAGTTCAGCCAACCCAAAATATCATATGGCATTCTTCTTCTCAGGCATGATAGGGAAATCTTTGTTGGAGCTAAAGGAAGACATGCAGAGAGAAAAATCTTCAAGAAGAACTTTCAAGTACTGATCCATTAATTGTGAGAAAATCACTGACAGCATTTTCATTAAGATAGGAAACCACATTTGAATCCACATTACCGCAGAGATAATTAAGAACTTATTACAAGTTATCCTTCAAACTGCCTTCTAAATTCTAGCAAATAAACATGTTTTGTATACTGCAATAGTTACATCTATTGGGTTTGCATCCTAATTTGATTTTTCAGACATTCATCATGCCTTGTCAAAATACATGTCTTCTCCCTCAGAACACTTTACACTTCGAATGAACTATGCTGGTTGTGCTCTAGTACATGAGCTCCAACTGCAAAACAAGGTACATCCTCCCTTCAACTGACTTGCTCAAGTTCATGGCAAGCCCATCTTCTCCCAACTTAGAAGATGCTTAAGTTAGGATTCAATACCAAATCAGAGAGTTGTCAACAGGTTATGTGCTAGTCATAATAATGCATTGAAACTTTGTTGATCATAGCTGTTCGATCCATGTCATGTAGATGGTACATGGATTGCTAGTCAAAGATCAGCAATTAACATCTGCAAAGATACATGGCTTCCTCAAGCAGAAAGAAGAAAGCTGCATATGAGAGTTGAATGCAACACAAATTGCAATTTTTCATTATAAGAGTGCCTACATAATTTACTGCAGAATATTTGTTACAGATGGGGTTTCGGTGGCAGATGTAGAACTGGATTTGGTGTATAAATAGAAACATTATCAATGTTACAAGAAGGTCATAGAAGTTAAGTATCTTATTTTCTTCTATCATTAATCCTAATGCAGATCGTGCTGGGAATGCAATGCATGAAATAGCCTTCTTTCTGCATCTCAGAAAAGTCCCAACCAAGGTTTGCCGCCTCAGTACCAGACCTTATACAGGTGCTACACTAGCACAGTGTCGGTACGGTATGGTACGAATTTTTTTTGCATAACGAGTGTCGGTACGCTACCAGTACTGAACCAGTACGGTACGCTTCATACCGGCCCGAACAGGTACGAACCAGTATGGTACGGTACACCCCGTATTGCCCAGTCGGGCTGGAATGGCATACCATGGTCCCAACCCTTTGATTAGCTGCAACAAAGAATTTCCACAACAATCATAATCTCCACAATTATAAACCATAGCCCACTTAATCAAGTGCATGCTGATGTACCATAATAACCAACAAATTTCAGATGCATGCTGCAGAGAATATAACATCATTACCCCACATATCCATACAGGTAGTGTGAAGTGCAGCTACATCACAAGTTGCTCAAATTTCCAAGAATATTTGAAGGTGCTTGTATGCCACAAAGCACTGCACTTTCAACATTAGGACCTCCACAAAAATCTCCAGAAATGCTTTTATCCAGGCCCAATGAAGACCAGAGGTGTGAGGCTGATGGAACAGTAAGAAGGGTAGGTGTAAGCCCTCTATTTATCTCTCCTAGTTCTACTTCTATTTCCATTTCTAGTTTCTAGTGATTTTTTAGTTCTTTTTTTATATTTTTCTTTGTTTGATATCAACTGCCTCTAGTTATATTTCCACCTCTTGTTATTGCTTCTGGTTCTATTTTTATTGAACGACTTTGATCTTGTATGGGCTAAGGATTTTGTAGAGTTCCTTACCTGCATCAAAACTGAGAATTCAAAGTAACCAGGATTTCAAAAGCAAATAAGATTTTGGAAATAATTTTCTGAAATTAATAATAAATTCTTATTCAACTAGGAATCCTAAGTCAACTAGGAGTTTGAAAAAAAAAAAGGAAATTCAACTTCTTTTGAATGGGATTTTGAAATAGATTAAGACCCATATTTGAAGAAAACTAGCATTCCCATACAAAGCATGCATGCATCACAAGGTCTAAGCATATAAAAACTAGGAATTCAAAACTCGCTCCAACACCAAATTTAATGCAGATAAGGAAACCTATGAAAATTCTTAGCTTGCACGAGATCAAAATAGTATAATTCAAAGCATAAAGTAGAATAAAATTTGAAGTAAAAGAAATTAAGATCAACTACTAGAAGCAAATTTAAAAGGAAATTTACCTAAAAAATAACTAGAAACTAGAACTAGAAAAGAAAATTTTAGAACTAGAAGCTAAGAAATAATTAGAAAGCCTTGCACCTCTTCCTGTTGGACCTTCAGCCTTGCCTCTAAAGGTATTCACAAGACCTTGACAGAAACTGCCCAGCCTCTCATCACTATTTCCTCGTGCACCAAGGGCTCTTGAGTAGCCCACACCACATAAATATTAAGAGCAATCCCAAAGAAACTTTTATTGCATATTTTGTGATTGATTTGCTATTGAGTATAATTAAGAGACATTTATAGGAGAGATTTCTAAAGCCAATACAATTTTCCTAATCTTCATCAGATAGTTTACGTAATAAAATAAAATATAATATACAAAATGAAAAAAAAATAATCTTCGATGTTTATTGGATTTAGAACTCATTTAACATGAACTTTTGGAATAAACAAACAAGAAAATTAAGATAGAAATAAAAGAACAAATATCCTTAAATCAATAGACTAAAGAATGGTATTTTTGTAAATATCTAGAACTTTGCCAGCATTGGTCTTTGATAAATCAGTTATATCTCCCTCATCTAAGCTCTGTTTTAGATGATTCAAGATATATTAGAAATTTACTCAATACTAGATGCAATGGAATGCCAAAGCTTGCTTTGGACGGATATGCACCACACTACTCTTCCTAATGCAGTTTGATAAAAAAAATTGGAATTTATGTTCGTTGCAAACTTGTAAGTAAAGTGTCATCTTGTATTCTCCTGTAGAGTCATGCTGGAGGTCTCATGTCCATCGAGAGTTATCCCATCCCACCAGTAGATCTTAGCATGAATCTTAAGGAACTTCCCTTTAAGCTTGCTCAAATACGGTTTTTGGCATAGCCATTTTTATTGTTTGACCTGAAGTGGTCTTCTCACATATTTTACCTTCAGGTGACCTCTTTTTGTGCATTTGAATGCTCCATGATTTTAATTTTGCTCTTAGTTTGGAGATGTGGCAAGTTTAGGGTTCTTTCTCGGCATCATATGGGCCCAATTTTGTGTAGGATTTTTGAGTATTTTTCATAGCACCGGGAATCTACCCATGTTGGTACCCAAAAAATCACCCATGTCTGTGAAAGATATAGACACATTTCCTTATAAAATGTAGCTTATAGAATTCTTGCCAAATTATTAGTGAATCATGTGAAGCCTTTATTAGGAAACCTCATTCGCCCCAGGCATGCTGCTTCTATGGCTGATTGTAATATTTATGATAATATCATCTTATCCCAAGAAGTTACTCATTTAATGATTAATGAATGCGTGACAAAAGTATAAGAACCAACTTGTGGTGATTAAGCTGGACATGGAAAAAGCCTATCATATGCTAAGTTAGGAATCAATTTATTAGGTGCTTTCTAGATTAATGGGCTTTCCTAGAATGTGGATCCAATGGATCATAACCTGCATATCAACTCCCACCATCGCAGCTTTTTATAAATAGGAAGCCTAATCATTGGTTTAAAGGTAAGTGTGGCATTAGGCAAGGGGACCCTCGTGATCCTAATTATTTAATTTATGTTCTCAAGTTCTTAACAATGTCCCCAATAGAGTGGGGTGGTTGCATAGACTAACAACGATTTAGTATCACCCTGATGGATCTAAAATTTGTCACATATCATATGCTGATGATGTGTTCATGATTACTAAAGCTTCTCTTGATTATTGTGTTGCTAATAGGCATGTGTTTGCCAACTACTGGGATCCCACTTACCAAATGGTTAATACTGATAAGTCTATCATTACTTTCCCAAGTGAATGCATCCTAAATTGCAAAGACCAGTGGCCCATAGTTTAGACATTCAGATAGGTCAGTGGCCTTTCATGAATCTTGGGGTTCAAATTGCTGGTCTTCAGCTACTTATGGGTAGTAATTACTTCTTGATAAAAATTAAGCCAAGTTCGGCGGTTGCAAAGGAGAAAAATTGTCCCTTGCTTGCCGGATCATTCTAGTTGATGCTATTATTAACGCTCTAGCCATATATTGGCTTGCTTTTTCTTGGAGACCTGACTCTAATTCTTGCTAACATTAGCAAAATTATCAGGACCTTTTATATGGGAGAAGGGTAAAGATCATAGGGGAATGCATTTATTTTAGTCGGGGGATTCTTAAACTTCCTAGGTATAGGGGGTTTCGGCTATCAAGGACCATCAAACTGTCAAAAATGCTATGGTTGCTAAACAGGATCTGAATGTTCTGCAATGTAGCCTGTTCTTGGTCTGCCTTACATCCATGAAGTATAACAAGTTGAACCTTGGAGCACTAAAATTCCTAGAAGTGTTTCTTAGTGATGGAGAAATATTAAAAATATTTCCCAGGCAGTCAACAAATCAAAGGTAGATTAGGGCCCTGCATCTTCATCCCACTTTATTATGGATTACATCTCTCCCATTGCATAAAATTAATTTCTTGACAATGTTTATTGGAATATGCATGCCATTACTAGTTTGCAATTCTCTATATTCCTTGTTTTGTTCTTTGTTTTTTTGAGTAAAGGTGACAATAGTCACCATCATTTCATTGATATAATGAAGTGATACAAAAGGGAAGAAAAACAAAGTGAATTCAGGAGTTTTAAACCTCCCAAAGAGTAGGCACCCCCTCCCCCCCTCCGAACAAAAAAATAATAATAAAAACAGAGAAAAAAAATCAGAACATATCAGTGACCAGCAGTATTCACTGAAGCTGGAAAATAATGGACCTTGTACAGAGGAACAAACACAAACAGTGGCAGTGGATTCAGGAACTGCTGCAACAAGATGAAGAGATGAATGGTTGCCTACTCACCAACATCTCAATAATAGATTTGGATTTGCTTCTACTCTTTTTGTATCAATCACATGATCAATCTGGTAATATTGTTTCTTTGTGTAGATACTCTATAGAGATATGGCAGCATGGTTATGGGAATGGATAATGCAACTGCCTTTCTCAAGGGAATGGAATGACAAGGAGTCTATCTAATACTTACGCAGATTTGGGAGCCTGGAATAATGTCGTTTTTTTTTTACAGAATCCATGGAGCATTGCTCGCAGAGAAAATGGCATGGCCCAAGGTTGCTACCATGCAACCCAGGATCACATTTCCATAAACCAATTTATCTGGGTTAAATGGAAACCTCCTTCAGGGGAATGGGTCAAGGCCAATACTGATGGCTCCTTCAGCAAGGAGTCCACCTGGGCTGGGGCAGGTTTTGTTCTTAGAAAAGCTGATAGTCATGCTTATATAAGGAGGATACAATAAAAAGATCCACTGTTTGCAGAAGTCTGGGCTATAAGAGAGGATCTGCAAGTAACCATTACAAGGAAACTGAGAAGATCATCATCAAATGTAGGTCTCTCACCATTGTATCAAAGTTAATAGCTTTGGTCATGTAATTAATGATGCAACTAAGTGGCTTTCTATAGCCATTTCCACAATCAAAAAAAAAAAAAAAACCTTATCCTCATCTCCATTTGATTCCACTGGGGCAATATGAAAATTCACCCTAAATTCCATTTTAGACTGAACTTTTTTTCGCTCTTCACCTCTTCTCGAATGGAAAGAGAAACTAAGTAGGCAGTAGTGTGTTGTTACATGAATACAATTATTACAACCATTGAACAATTTATGGTATACGCACCTGAAATGCATGTCAGAATGTAGCTATCAAAATATCAGAACATGCTCTAATATCAAAATAAAGATTATTCAGTTAAAAAAATAAAAATATATTTTGACAACAACACTTCGATTGCTATTATTCTCTATGATTTTTATTTTGATTTTTTTGCATGTACACCCTACAAAAATCTAAAATTCAGTATATACCCTAACAAATTTATTAGTTACATGTATGTTAATATCATTAGACATGTAAAAAATAATAATTTATAAAGATATATATGCAAATAATAAATTTACAAGGATATATATAAAAAAAATAAAACAATACCATAATGCGCTAACGGATGATGCCCCATCCATCTACCCACAAAGCAATCTCTTTTCATCCCTTTTTTTTTGTTTTTTTTTGCTAAGACAGGTGGATCATACCTGACGAGTATAGATGCATCCAATAAAATCAAAAAACAGAATACCTTGGAGTGTCAGGAGCAACTCCCCATCTCCAGCCCATAAGGTACTACCGAAGTGACTGGCTACATAAGCAGCCGCCCAATCTCTTTCCGTCCTTAATACAACATATAAACCAATGTTCCACCACCATCCCATGCTAACGACGAACCTAACCCTGTCCAAATATCACTTTACCAAGACGGGTGGATCATACTTGACGAGTATAGATGCATCCAATAAAATCAAAAAACAGAATACCTCGGAATGTTAGAAACAACTTCCCATCTCCAGGCCATAGGATACTATCGGAGTGATTGGCTACATAAGCAGCCACCCAATCTCTTTCCTTCCTTAATACAACATATAAACCAACGTTCCACCACCATCCCATGCTAACGACGGACCTACCCCTGTCCAAATATCACTTTCTTAACACGAGCCTAAAAGGATCGGACTTTACCTCAGAGTCATAGGATAAGAGCCACGATGTTAACAACTTAGCATCTGCAAAGGTTAGCTAAAATGCCGAATTTTTTGAACCAGAACGAGGGAGCGGTCAGGCTAAACCAATACTACCAGATTAAAGTAAAAGAAGGGCTGAGAGAAACCAATTCGATTACCGGAAACCACAGAGGAGGATGATGCTCCACCTGATGCATGGAGGCGGATCAAGCATCTCCTAGATACCCAATCACAACTGAATCAAACGGACCACATCAATCGAGGACACCCCCATCCAAGGTGGGCCCCACTTTTATTAACACGCATCATACCGTGCGGCTATGACACAACACGGCGGTCACTATTTTTTTTTTTTGGTTTTTCTCCAAATTTTCAAAATATTAAAAAGAAAAGGACACTTCATACTGCCTTTTCTTCCTTCTGCCACGCTTCCACTGACGCCGAAACGCGGTTAGAGTAGGAGAGCTGGACTTTTTTCGAACAGATACGTAGGAGTTGGCACGTGTGCCTATGCCAATTTACCAGAACGCCCTCCGCGTCACGCACGAGTTCGATGATCTCGTCAAAGATCAGGGGTATTTTCGTCATCGCGTCGTCGCACGTGCCACTGCTGACCCCACTGTTCGCCGAACCGGGGGAGCCCCTCTTCTTGAACACCACCATCGCGGATCCGTTCACCTCCCGGACTCCGATCACCTCTGAGAACCGTAGTAAAGAGGCGACCGGCGCGGCCGCCTTCATCAGACCCGGACCGGACACGAGCTGAAGCACCGCGCCCACGCAACCGGGCCGGAGGACCCGCTCCATTTCTAAAACCAACCGGGCCGGCACCCGGGCCCGGTCCAGCGCCGCGGAGAAGGCGAGGTCGAAGGAGGCCGCGGCGAAGGGGAAGCTGCAGCAAGCGGCGGCGGGGGCGGCGACGGCGGCCGTGCGGAATCCCAGCCGCC
>JAOXJJ010000069.1:16878806-16904221 GCA_025769935.1 Phoenix roebelenii | reverse complement strand
GGGCTGCATGGGCGTGGAGGGGGGATGAGGTGGGGGGTTAGGGGGACATGCTTTGGATTAAATGCCATGTGAACACCATCATTTGCAAAACATTTTTGTGATTATTAACGTGTTGAATTAACTTGTGTAGGGAAAGCTTAAAGATGGGACAGTTGTTGCTATAAAGGTGCTCTCCTCTGAGTCAAGACAAGGAGTACGAGAGTTTTTGAATGAACTCACAGTGATCTCCACTATAGTGCATGAAAACCTGGTTAGGTTGTATGGTTGCTGTGTGGAGGGTGGGGAAAGAATTCTGGTCTACAATTACCTTGAGAATAACAGCCTTGCACAAACTCTTCTTGGTAAATTTAGATTCCAACTTGAGCAAAGATTACTTATCTTGTTATATTATTCATGATGAGTTAGTTTCCGTCTTTGATACAATTTAAATTGTTCTGTTTCTTCCCTACTCTCAGGTGGAGGCTGCAGTAACATCCAGTTCAGCTGGAGAACACGATGTAATATTTGTATTGGTGTCGCTCGAGGGCTTGCATTCCTTCATGAAGAAGTCCGGCCCCATATTGTGCATCGGGATATTAAAGCAAGTAATATTCTTCTTGATAAGGATCTTACACCTAAAATTTCAGATTTTGGTTTAGCAAAGCTTTTGCCGGCAAATATGACCCATGTCAGCACTAGGGTGGCAGGGACAATGTGAGTGAACATAATTTTCTTATCTGGTTATTTGGCTTTTTTTCATCTCTTTGTGTTGGCTATTCCTGTTTTACTCATTTGTAGCTCCTTTTTTTGTGAGAAAATTCATTTATATGTCTTTCTTCCAATGTAAAATTTGTTTGGATTTAAAATGTACAAATTAATTCTTAGTGTTAAAAATGTGCATCTCACCTGACATTATGGTCTTTATGGATATTTATGGAGCAGGATCGTTGTTTGAGTGTATTGTATATTTATGCATAAGGTCTGACTGATAGAGGCTTGATGATGAAATTAAACTTTTTATGTTACATGACCCCAGAAGTGCAGTAGCTATGTTTCTCAGTGCAACTTCATTGACATAATTCGCTCTCTCCTTTCCTAACCTTCAGGTTACTTTTTTTTTTCTTTTTTAATAGTGGTTATTTAGCACCTGAGTATGCAATACGTGGACAATTGACAAGGAGGGCTGATATTTACAGCTTTGGTGTTCTTCTATTGGAGATAGTCAGTGGAAGATGTAACACAAACACAAGACTACCTTATGAAGATCAATTTCTCCTTGAAAGGGTAACAAAAATTTGACTTATGGATGCATACTAACTTCATTTTTCGGTTGATTTAATCTGTCTATAGGTAATCTCTATTGTAATTTAAATTCTTGTTTTGTGGCACCTATGTTCTCTTTCAATTCTATGCATCTACCATTCTGTAGTAAAAAGCAAAAAATAATGTGTCATTGAATTTAATAATATCGCATGTTACATTGTTTGATGCAGTTTTTGTGAAGGAGTTAGATTTGGCCTTCCATCTATCTTGGAAACTTTTATCCTATATCTCCTAAACAGTTCAATCATTGTCGCTTTACTTGAATCTTTGTAAAATGACATCTTTACTGAATTTCTATTAATATGACCTTGTAAAACATGAGAAATGGTACATTATTAAGGATTGAGGTATGGCTTTCATTATTACAAGGCATGGGCGATGTTCTGGTGACAAATTAAACGTGAAAATATTGTGAATGGAATCAAATTGATATTTGGACTCTTGGCTTTACAAGTGGTTTAAAGCTAGAAATAGATGGTTTTCAAGCAGGCAAACTATATCGTATGAGGGGCTGAGCTCCAATATTGGTCCATCCGTCCATCTCCATATTTAATTTGGATACCAGGATTTAGAAATCACTTCTTTCGAAACAGTATAATCCATTCTGTAAGAGGGGTAGGTGACTTCACAAATTCAGTAACTGGACGCTTAAGTATTATACCTGTTTCTAGGACTCAGCTGTTCATCTACATCTTATTATAGGTTCTTACAGGTCCTTGTTATATTTCATCAGTTTAACATATTTAGTATACCATTTCTGAAGGTACCCTTTGTCACAAAGAATAACTATTTCCAAAATTTCATTTTTAGCCCATCATTATATTAAAACTATTCTATGCCTCTTTGAAATGTCAATCTCCAAGATTGCTCCAAGGTTTTAAATCCCATGGGATGGAGGTGTCCCGATTTCTCCATGGAACGGGATGCCCTACTATCCCACTCTATCATGGCGGTAGTCCTGGTCATGCATCCCGATAAATATCCTCCATCTCTCTCTCCTTGTTCTTTCTTTCCTTTCTTTCTTTTTTTCTTCTTTCTTTCCTTCCTTCTTTTCTTTCTTTTTCTTCCACCTTCCTTCCTTTCTTTCCTTTTTCTTTCTCCTATCCCTCCCTTTATTTCTTTTTTCCTTTTATCTTCTTCTTTCTCTTTCCTTTCTTCCTTCTTTCCTTCCTTTGTCTCTTTTTGTTCTTTCTTCCTTTCTTTTCTTTTTCTTCTCCTTCTTTCCTTTCACTTTTTTCTTTTCTTTATCTTTCCTTCCTTTTTTTTTCTTTTTCTCTTTCTTCTTCTCTCTCCACGTGGATGGGTTTCAGAGTCCCGGTCCCATTTTCTCTCAAGAGCAGGATGGGATAGCTGGGATACCCCATTGCTCAACAGAACTAACATTTGACTTGTATTTAACATATCCAGCTATTATAGCTGCAATTTGTGGGCACATTATGCTTAATAAACAAGTATTTTTTAAAGATAATTTTGGTTGGGCTCAGGTTCTACATTGTTTCATTATATTAATGTTGACTTCAAGTAGTCTTCTCTTGTACTCGGTTGCAGCTATCACTGGTAGGTCCTTCTTGATTGTTTGCTGGTTCAAAGATAGGAAATTTTGCCTGATGACAGCAAGCATTCTTGTTCTCATGACTGGCAATTTCTTTTATGGAATCTCCATGTTAAACTTGAAACATGCATCATTTCTCCTCAAGGGTCACCTTTTCTAAAACAAATATGCCAGAAATATCGATAGAGAGGACAAAATTAAGTTCTTGATCAAAACGACAATTAAAATTAGACAAGGAAGAGCACTGTGATATGGATGACTTATTCCGACTTCTATCAAAAAAAATAGTTGCCAAGATGGTTTGGAGCAAATAAAAACGAGTTCTCAGCATTTGCCCACAAAAACGAAATCTTGATCTACAGTTTTTTTTCGCTTAGATGGTTGATTGTGAAATATATGCTGGTGCAGATGTAGGGGCGCTTCAACATTAGCACTAATGTATATAGATTTAGATTCGTTAGAAGAAGGGGTGTAATTTGCCTTTTTGCCTTACCCCTAGATATGTGATTAAAGTAGATTGGCTGTCTAGAGAAGATGAAGCATCTAATCTTACTGAGAGATCTGTTAATCATGTAGTGGACCTGCAGGCTATATTCACAAATTATCCATATATGTAGCTGTTCTTACATTTTCCATCATTATGTTGTATGTTCTTCTCAGTTCTGTCTAATAGATGACATGCTAATCATAAATAAGCACGGAACATAAATGACTAATTGGTTTTACTTTTAACTAAAGTACAAACACTGTTTTGTAATACCCACATACTGGTTGCAAGATTTATCTTTATACACATCATGGGCACACCGACATCTTTTGCTTCTTGTATACGAAGCACTATTTAGTGAGCGTGAAATTTATCCGTACCATTTTTTTCACTTTGAAAAAGATTGCTTCTTTTTCCCCTTGACAATCAAGCGTTTACCATCAAAATCCTGTCAGTCCGTTATGCTTTTCTGAAAACTACTGGCTATTTTGTCCTGAGGTAGAGAGAGAACACGGTATATGGTCCGCTAAAAGCACATATGGGATTCTTGCCTTGCAGACATGGACACTATATGAGCGCAGTCAGCTAGTGAGAATTGTAGACACGTCCCTGAATGATGACTTTAATGCTGAAGAGGCATGCAGGTTCTTGAGGGTCGGCCTCCTATGCACACAAGACGATCCAAAACTCCGTCCCTCTATGTCTACTGTTGTCAAGATGCTGAGGGGTGAGAGAGATGTCAAGCTGGAGATCACAAAGCCTGGCCTAATCTCAGACTTCATGGACCTCAAAGTAAAAAACCAGAAGCCTGATGAAGAAAACACATCCCTTGGCTTGACTGCACTGGAGGGCTCACCCTTGTCCTCAGGGAGCACCACACATGCAACTATGTCCTTCACTGCAATTACAGAACATAGCTGAAGCAACCAAGGGATCAAAGAAAAAAAAAAAAAATTAAGGGAAAAAAGAGAGAGATCTTTTTAGTATCAATTGTTACGGATACGTCTCATGTAATACTTGCAATTTTGTTCTGTTTGCTTGTTTCTTGTGTATCGGTATGTATGCAAGCTTGTATATATGCAGACTGTGAATTAGAGCTGAGAAACTCTTGGGAGTGTGGAAAACTAGTAGCAAATACTAGTGAAGTATGCATTAATTTTTTCATTGATTTATACGACTACTGATTATCCTGTTAATCATGTGGTTTGGCAGTTCTGACTCGAAGATGGCCAAAGTAATGGGTATCATTTGCACAGAAGATAAAGATTCATATTAGATTTTGAATTGTGGACGGATTTGGTAAATGCGGCACATGTTTGCAAATTCCAAAGCTAATAATCTTCTCGGTCCTGGTTTTCTTTGGGTAAAGATTTTGATTTAAATGTTGGCTGCAGATTTTGTTGCGGGTAGGATGGCAGACAATGTTTTTTAGTGCTAATTACCTTGGAAGTTTCCTAAGGATGCTGTGGACCAAGAGGACAGTGGGGTTGTGAGCATGCAGCTGCTGCAACCGTCTTACAAATTCTCTGATTCCCTAAAAATTTCTAGGGTTCCATGATTTCTGCAATGCTGCTATTACAGTTGGTTGGCACGTCATTTCAAAAGGCTTGCCCTTCGTATCCATGGTTCAAATCTTGGCTGTTGCTCCACAATGATTTGTGCAATGATTTCGATAGCGAATTTCGAATTCATTTTTGGAGGGTGCCAACTGGTGGAAGTGGTAAAGCCTGTTCTTTTTCTGATCTTGCCCTTGTTCTGACATTCTGTTGATTCCGTCTTTCCTAGTTTGCAAAAACAAACCGTCCGCATTCTCATATTTGACGGAGCTTTCGCTACTCCATTTCTCTAAAAGAGAAGAGAAAAAGAATTTCTCTCAGCTCTCTTCAGATTAAGAGATTATAACATCTCACAGCCATATTTAAATATTATTCATAATTGCAATATTAAACCATATTTTGCAACCATTGTGCAGCTCATGCTTCTGAATCCATGCTCTCCATTCTTGCTTCTTCTGAAGCTATTCGTTCCAGCTGTTGGATTCCTTCAATAAGAGAGTACGAAGCATGTTCTTGCTTCTCTTCACTTGATATGAATACTTTTGGTCGATTAAAGCGTTTTATAATAACAACAGGTTTAAAGGTTGAGTTTGAGTCAGGTAAGCAGCTTAGCTGGTTATCAGCCTCAATTGCAACTCTCTAGCCAAAAAGCAGTCAAGACTCATCATAACTCTAACTGCTATATAAAAATAAAAACTTTTTCCAATTTATACATCTTAATTTCAAAAGTAATTGGAGCTAAAAATTGAGGTCTTGCAAAATCACAAAGATTGTTCACAAGCTTTTGTGGCCATGGACCCCCACCCCCTTTTTCCTCTTGAATTGAGCCCTACACCTGTGGCATGCCAGTTCAACGGCTACAACGACTTCTCATCCATGCACCACTGGTTCCTACACCCACAACCAATCAGCAATCAAGTCAAAGTCATCCATCTCCTTTGTCTCACAATGAGACCAGGTTTCCAAGTGGTTCTCCATTTCCTACATCCAAACTATTTTTTGGGTAATTAATTCAAACTGTTTAAATGCATAGAGAAGCTTTATTTAAAAAAAATGCGAGAATCCAACCAAAAATCTCTGTTATCTAGAGCAATATATCCTTGACAAACTTGCCAGATGGAAAAGTTGTCTTAGATATGATTTGATAATAGTAGCTAGCCTAAGCTAAAGTCGGTAAGTTACAATGGAAGATTAAACATATCCTCTCCTTTTAACAGTGGAAATAAGTCTATTATATTCAAGAAGTGACATTGTAACCGTTGCCTATTAGTGTAACAACTCAAGTGGACTAATTTTTTCCTAGGATTTTTTTTATATATGATTCATAAAGTATTATATAAAGTTAAAATGATCTATATGAAATACCATCGCAATGATTGTAAGAGTCTAAGAAAATGTCTTTATATCACAGTAAAATTTATGTTCTTATAATTTTTGTTTTATAGATCAGTATTTTGTTCATTTAGTTTCTATGGTTCCTTTCTTTTATATATATTTGAGCATTATTCGCAAAGACATTATGAAGTGTTAATAGTATTTTTAATATAGCAATATTTTCTTTCCTAGTAACAACTTGAAGAGCAAAGCTTATCAATATTGAGTCTGGGCCAAACGTTTAGTAGCATTTTAATGAGGTTAAATAGGCATATTTATAGAGTTAGATTTTGAAGTTGGCGAAACTATATTTTTTCCCTCTTACGTAGGAACTACATAATTTGGTTAAGTTCGACTGATATATATTGGCTTGTATGGTAGATTTAAAAATTATAATTTGTACTTAATCTTCTTCCTCTAACCATGCATATATTTCTATAATGTAACACAAGTTCATATCCCACTTCATAATTCTCTAAAGTTTCTATTTATCGACTCTATATACATTCTCTTACCATCAAACAATGATGGTGATGATGGGAAAACCTACTCTAAGTGGTTTTTGGGGTTATAGCCCATAGAATGTGGTCCTATGATTTTTTAAAAGCTTGGATTCTTAAGGAGTTTCAATAATTTTGACTTCTTAGCAAAAAAGGGAGACATTCAACAATATTGATTTTTGGTGCTCGACATAGTCCATAAAGCCCTAACCAAATCCAAGAACATAGATACCCAGCCAAATCCATCTTCTTCTAGTTATTGTTTTTGTTGTTGTTGATGGCTACTCGAAGAATATAGAGACACCCTTTCAATTGGCAAATTTTCTCCGAGCAGGATCTTAGTTATCATAAAGTATACTTAACCAAACTCGATTTACATAAATCAGAAAGACAAAATAAATTCAATAGCTAAAAAAGTGGTTAATCTGAAGTTTACTATAGTGACCAAGAAATAGAGTCCCCATATATTAGCTGAAGTTAACTTTGATATCAATCAACCACCAAGGTTTCAGATCTCGAAAGGAGAAGCTTCAAGCCCTATTAAGTATTTGCTAAATTTTAACAAAATTGGTCGAAATAATAAAAATATATCCCATGGGCCAGTAAAATGGCATCCAAAGGCTCAGAGCCTTTGTGGGTCATTAATAATCTTGGTTTCTAATATCCTTCCTCGCTTCTTCTAAGCACATAGCACGTCCAATTGTGAATGCTTGGGCGGCAGTGATGCTGCTTTACGATTGGTGATTGAACGTCTGGATGGCTCAGATTTGGCTGAGGCTTTGGGTGCTGGGAGGTGGAGGACTGTCAAATTAATCCAAACAGGTTCAATTTAAGTGTAAGTCTTCTGAATTATAGGTTTCCATCATAGGCTTGAAACTAATTTCAAGCCAAGTCTGAAAAAAACCCGACTCAATCAATCTCAGCCTTGTAATGCTTGAAACCGGTAATGTATATGTTATACTGCAACATATATTAGTTAAATATCAATTGTTGGATCTGATACAACATTTAGTTTAGTTAAAATGTAGTCAACCATTGAATCAAGCTCGAAGGAAATCGGAATTGAGCTTGGATCAAGCTTGAACTTAAGCTGAACTCAAACTTTGATACAGCTTAATAAAGATTGTCAGCCAATAGAATGTTCAAGTTTGGCTTGGTTTAAAATCAAGAGCATATTTAGTTGGAAAAAGTTGGGCTCTCGAATGGAAATAGGAATGAGTAACTTCCATCACAGCCCTTTGGTTAGAGGAGTCCTATTTCCATTCTGATTCCAAAGGAGAATAGGAATGCCCTCATTATCCAAACTCTAACCTAGTATTTAAATTCTGTTCTTATTCAGATTCCGATTCCAGTCATAAACCATACACATTAAGAAATATGGCCATTCTAATTTCTATTCTAAGTTATTTCAATTCCGATTCTGATTTTGTTTCCGATCAGGAACCAAATACATCCAAAGTTTGACTTTTGCTCTATCCCATAACTAATGATAGAAGTTTGATCTCAATTTTTAATTTCAAACCGAGCTTTATCAAACTTAGACTCGATCAAGCTTAGCTCTATCACATTCACAATTGGCACAGGGCCATCCCTATCAAGTAGCTTGATATTGTTTACAAAATTAATTAAGTCTAACAACAACAACAACAATAATGAAGTAGTATTGGATTTTACTTCTCAAAATTGGAAGCACGCTGTTGTGCTGACATGGAGAAATAGACATTTTAAAAAAACATTTGATATATTTATTTAGAAAATGAGTGCCATTTTTAGAGCCTGTAGACTTTCATAATGAATATCTTAGCTTACATAAAGGGCACATTTGGTTCACAATCAGAATCAGGAGCGAAATATATTGGAATGAAAATCAAAATAGTAATATCCTCCAAAGCATGTGGTTCATGACTGGAATCGAAATAGAAATCAAAATAAAATTTGAATACTAGGAAAGAGTTGGAATTGAGTCTTGAGGGATTGAAGTATTCTCATTCCCTCCAGAATCGGAATAAGAATAGGACTTCCTCCAACCAAATGGTTGAAATAGAAGTCACTTATTTCTATTCTCATTTCAGAGTCGAATTCCTCACAATTAATGCTACCCAAAAATGAATAAGTTGCAATATAAGAACTTAATATATACGTGCATGTGTATATATAGAGAGAGAGTGTGTGTGGGCCTGGTTCATTGACCGGCTCACATATAAATTTAGGCCTGTTGGCCAGCCCGAAGAGGTCAAGCCCAAGCCGATGTCGCGTTGCATCCCAGCCTGTGGGCATGTGGACCAGCTCAGAGTGACCAGGACTCTAGAAGTCTTAAGGCAATCCCAACATCAAAGATTCATCTATTTAAGGCCTTCTCCTCCTTCGTTGAAACTTGAAAGCTATCCTCAATTCTCCATGAATCGCTGCTAATCTCGACGATCCTTCTCCGAGTCTCCTTCTTGATTCATCGTCGGAAAGAGCTACCGGAAAGCTTTGCCGGATCGAGGTATGAGTTCTTCATCTCCTTCTCTTTCTTCCTTGGTGTTTTGGCCTTCGTTCTCTTGGATTTGAGCCAGCAAATCATCGGAATACCTTTCGAAATAAGGGCGTCCTATTTCGGCTCCCTTCTTCCAAGTTCGTCATTGCCGGCCACCAAGTTTGGCTAAGCTTCGCCGCTGTCTAGGACCTTTGTGATCTTGTGGTTATGGATCAGGAAAACAACCATGGTAAAGGTTGATTAAGGGGTTGAACGTGATGATTTTTTTTCTCTTTCTCTTCTTTGGCTGACCACAGTCACCGGCCATCGTCATTGGGGTTGTGCCACCTTGGTGGCCATCACCATCTGATCTAAGAAGAGAGTCTCTCTTCTTTCTCTCTCCTCTCTCCTCTCTCCTCTCTCTCTACTTTTCTCTCTAAAAGATCTATGGAACCCGGTGTCGAGTTCCATCGATCTGATCTACAAATTCGAGTTGACCCCTGAAAAAAGGCTTTGAACTGTCTTGGTATTCGGGCCGTCTACTAGATCGATCACCTCAACCCTATTGAACGTCCATGAAACCCCCATTGATAAAACTTGTGGATTAATCTTAGCCCTGATTGAGTCTTATTCATTGAGAAAATTGTTTAGACTTAACCTATCTGAAACCACCGTACCTCCAATCAAGTCTTCTCATATTATTTTATTAAAGTCGTCAATTAAAATTAATTTCACTTTAATATTTCAAATAGGTCTAGTGGAATAGCCTAGCGAAGTCTGACAATCTAATAACAAAAGAAGTAGATCTTATACTCCTCATTATCTTTCAAATTATCATATTTTTTCTGCATAAGATTTCTCATGAAAATATCATGTTTTCTTAAAATTATGGATCAGCATATTCGTTATGATAATCATGCTTTATTATGAAAAACAGTTCCATGAATGTTTTAATAAAAATAGCTTTGTTGTGAAATATGAATCTGATCATATGATTTAGTATTTTTCATCTATTTATGTATATGTTTTAAAAAAAATGATACAAGTTTTCTAAAAGCTCTTAGATAGTTATGTATGATCCCTAGAATTGAAAAAATCGACGTCCTGAAACTAGCATCCAACAAAAACGACCCTTTGCCAATAGGTTAAAGTTGGTAACGAATACAAACTATGATATCTTATTGATAACGAAGATGGCCCTACCATGGGTTATAGTGACCATAGCACGAATATTTGTGAGCAATATTTTGATTCATGATTGGGTTAAATAACATGAAGAATGATTTATGAATTTATATACAATATAAACTTGGAACTATATCTATGAAAGATGGATGATTTGCTTTATAACTTGTTTTAATATGTTGTATTATGAAATGCTTTATTTTGTAATATATGTTATTTTTCTTAAATGATGCATTAAAATGAAAAAACTTATGCTTGATCTGGTAAAGTACTGAAAGGTTTACTTACTGTGCTATGTCCCTCACATTTCTTTATTTTTATTTTTTTCTCTCTCCAGATGAATAGGGTCGATAGGAACGAAGGATGGTTCAAGCTTGGAGTTCGCGCTAGCAAGTTCAGTGATTTTTTAGAAAAAATTTAGTATTTTAAATTAACTATGAATTTGTAGTTAATGATTTTATGGATATTAATTTAGACGCTTTGAAGTAGTAGTGGTTACATTTATGGATAATGAAATTGGATTTTTATTTATTATATTTTGTTTAAGATGAATTTAGAAGTTAAATGAAATATTTGGCCTTATGTTTGTATCCTTGATAGCATGGCCCTGTTATGTCCCGGATTTGGGGCATGACATGGAGAGAAAGAGAGAGAGAATATGTGAGGTCATAAGGTCTCTTTTCCTCTTTTCAGGTGGGACGATGAACTTGGGAAAAGAGCTCATAATCTATCATAAGATACAAACTAGCTATATTACTTTGCTTAAACTAGCGCTAGGCTACCCTTGAACAATTTCTGCTCGCGGATCACATAGAGCCATGCAAAACTATGACGAGCCTCTTCATCTGCCACCGAATTGTATTAACCTTTGCTTGATTTAATTGGACTGTGCTGACAAACTATTCGCATCTAGCTGCTAGATTTGATTGATAAATTGTGTTTAATTATGTTTAGTTGTAAAAGAATGAGCAGACGAGATAAGTTACAAGGATAATACTGGCAGATACTAGAGTCATAGAGAAATTTTCATATAGTGAACTAGAGCTTGCCCTGATGGTCGCATTCTTATATTTAACAAGATTCGACTATTAAGTGGTGCATTCCCATAAATATGGGTCTAGATAATTATAAGATGCTATCGGGAAAAAAAAACACATGTAAAAAAAATGATAAGCAAACTCTCCATGCATGTTAATTGAATGATGATTGGCAATGATCGCACAAAGCTAACTCCAAGATGGTAAGGAAAAACTGCTCCCAACCTAGCACAACAAGTTGAGGACAATCCCCCCAGACCACACAAAAGAACTAGGAAAATTTTTCTTGATTCATGTACAATCCTCACAATATAATCCATCATTAGCATGTAAGCAATTTGTTGATTAATCTTTTTCTTTTTTTGCTACATTAGGCGATTCATACATCTCTAATCCGAATACAATCAAAAAAGTTAGAAAACAACAAGTCTCGAAAAATCCTTAGCAACTGCGCCTCATCGGTTCAGAGAACTCCACTAGAGCGATCTACCACAAAGAAAGCCATCCAATCCGCCACACCGTTCACTTTCCTATAGATGTGTTTTGCCCAAAAGAAAACACATCCTCTCGCTAAACTCCAGATGTCCCGAAGCAGGGGATAGATCCGTACCTCTCTCGCATGCCGCTAAATCCAACCACTATGGCCGAGTCATCTTCCAACAAAGTGGTACTGGTTCTCAATATACGCCGAGTATGGTCAAGGCCAACTCAAGCTATCCTCAACTTTGCTTTATAGACTGAGATGTCGAAAATTGAACTTCCTCTAGCTGCCGCTATTTTAGAATCTGCACCTCAAATGCATCATTAGAGCATCAGGAGAAGGGTAGGGTGGGAGTAACGCAGGTGGGAGCATGCAGCCGTGCAAAAGGGTCACGAGCTCAGTATACTCTTCAGTCTTCACACCGCCGTGGAGACATATGAGAGACTTGTGGAAGACACCATCCTATCAAACCTTGGAAAAATAGAAAGCTGACACCCTTCCCCGGAGATAGAATTCTTTACGTCTCGGTTCGGGAGCAAAACAACAAAATGCAGCTTGCCAGGCTCAAATGGGAGCCTGCTCATTTAGTGGGTCCCCGTAGACATGTTCTCTTTCTGATAGCCACACAATTTTTCAGAAAAACACACAAACACACACACACACACACAAACACACTATTAAGTAGTAAGGGAGACCATGCCACAGTGCCAGGAGGAACTAGTGTTGAAAGAGAAGAAGAAGATCTAGTGGTAGATAGATATATGGTAACGTGCCACTGAATTTTTCGGTGACAACTATGGTTTCAGAATTCCTGACTCCATTTTGTAGGCTACTTGCAAAGAGGCACATGGTGGTCCAAACAAAATGAGAACAGTTGTATCAAGTTGTGATTTGAAGTTTTTAGGGAGTGATCACAGAGTTAGAATGTTAGAATGTACAATAAGATGATGGCTCAAGGATTCTCTCCATCATAAAAAATAAAATAGCATGGGTTTTATATTAGGAATATCATGTCACAGCAATCAATGTTTTGTATACTCTACAATGCAGGCTAGAAAAGGCTAAACAAAAATCTTAGTAAAATTCACTGTTTATATAAAACCAATCACCCAATGTATTAGATGCAGGCTAAGTTGCACAACCAATAGAAATCTTCCATATATCCTAGTTTGTATGAATTTCTTACTCACTTCTTTTTCGATATGTTTCCAAATCAATTCCCAAAATCCTGGATATATCCCATTGTTTTATTTTGTATAGGTTATATTTTTCCCATGATTATCGAATTTTTTTTGCTTTATTTTTTCCATTTTTTCATTCTGTCTTGTCCCAAGCTTTCAGAGATTCCAGTTGTTGTACAAAGATCACATCGATGTCATGAATAAATCACTACAATTTCCAGTCTGATAATTTTCATAAAAGATGTCAAAACCATCTTTGAATGGTTCCATCTGTCGAGGAAAGAATGGAGGAGAGGGATTTGCACCTTATTGTCTTTGTGAAAAGAAAAAAAAACCATCTAAGAATACTTGTCTGATCTATGAACCAAGAGGTAAGCATTCTCAATAAACCTAGCTAGTTAATTATTTTTTGAGAAGTGATGAACCATCAACCTTCAGTCACCGAGAAGTTGAACGAAACACAAAAACCAGTCGATGAATGAGTCATGGTCATGAAAGAAATCGAGAAGGAGAAAGATTTCCTCCTGATTTTCTTTATAATTAACAAAAACGAATGCTTCCATGATCTATAAACTGAGAAATAAAAGGAAGCTAAAATCTATGATATCATTTTCCATAAAACATCATTATTGGTGCATCATTAGCCACATGATGAACACATATCAAGAAACTTAGACCTTTTTTTTAATTTATTTGGTTGAAATCGACCTTCGCTAGCTCATAGAGATGTTGTATGAGATGCATGTAAAAACCAACATACCAAGAGAACATTAGGCAATGATGTATTGCACCAATCAAGCCTCCCATCTCTACATCGATATCTTAATGTATGGGTCATTGTACTCAAAATTCATATACCATCAAGTGAAAGTAAATGATAATATCATTTTCCTTCAGCTAAAATCACAAGCATGGACACATAGATCCTCTACAGAATAGAAGAACAAGAAGGGAAAGATTCTTGTAGCCAAAACCTTTTCTTCTTCTGCTTCGATAAGCTGTGGAAGCCATATCACTTCTAAAGCTGCAAAAACCATACAAAGATTGGTTATCTTCAAAAAAGAACCAAAAAGGCATCATAAAAAGATCCACGATATCCAGTTCAACCGATCTTTAAGCATTCTAAGAAACACATAAGATCTAAAACAAGAAACTTAATGAGAGAGAAGAGAGAGAGAGAGAGAGAGAGAGAGAGAAAGAGCGAGAGTATGCTTGGCTCCTCGCACGCCACCCGCCGTAGCTAATCTATTGGTAGATTAGTTTCTAAGCCAGTGGCATACAGGGAGCCAGGCACAACCCATTTTACCTCTTCTTCCATCCCACTTAAGCCAAACAAACCCCACTTCTTGTTAAACCTCATAACATGACCTTGTCTTAGGGAGAATTGGGCAGGTGCCGAGGGGGGAGGGAGAGAGAGAGAGAGAGAGAGAGAGGGGGGGGAGAGAGAGAGGTGGGGGGCCTAGGATTGAGGAGGTGGTGATCATGGAGAACTTAAAGGCGTGAGGAGAGGAATTTCATTTCAAACACCACACCAAACCCTCTAGAAAGGTATTCCAAAATAAGAACATGTTACAGGCGCTTTAAACACCCCACCACAAACGCAAAGCAGGAACTAAGAAAACAAGTACTCCCCTCCAAAACTAGGTAGGTGTGAGCTCGAGCTATTGCTTTAGGCTGGCTCGGTAGGTTCCCCTCCAAGGGAAAGGGATAAGAATAAAAAGAGTGATATTCTGCTTTTGGAGGAGGAATAGAGTGCTTTCCTCTCTCCTCCAAAAGAAGTTGGAATTCCTTCACGCTTTGTTTCTTTCTTTCTGCGCCTTTTGGACTGGGTTTTGTCCGGAATGCTTGGATTTAACTGGGATTCTCTGTGTCGACCTTACTCGCGAATCAGAGCTGCAAGATTTAACTGGGATTCTCTGTGTCGACCTTACTCGAGAATCAGAGCTAGCTACAACCGGGGGAGGGGGTAATATTTTACCCACCCATTGTTTTCTCCTTTTACTGGTTTATCAGCAGCTTTTCTCCGTGTTAGGACGAGACAGCCCAGCTTCCGCCATCTTTTCTGTCTAATCTCTCTAGCAGCGTGGGTGCACCAAGGAAAGATAGGGTTGATCGGTTGAAAAGAGATCCTGCTCATACAGACATCTTTATCGTACTAGATGGAATAAACCTGCTACTACGAGAAACAAAAATTTTTTGATGCATGTCCTAAAAAAAAAAACGTATAGAGCAATTTTTTTTTATCGACCAATTTTTATTTTTGAATATGGCCGACAAGTCAAAACGAGATAGAACTTCTTGTAACAAAGTACATCCATCCCATGACTTCAGGAAAAAAAAAAAAAAAGCATGAAGCCGTCGTCCGTCCGTGAGGCTTTATGCATGTATCTCTCTCTCTCTCTCTCTCTTTTAAGCTATCATTCCCTCCCCGTCCGTCCATGAGGCCTTTCTCTCCCACCCTATCTTCTTTTTTTCCTTCTCAGAAATTTAGAGTCCTTTTCTCTTAATGGCCATGAGCTCTGTTTACCCCACAGTGCATGGCCAGATGATACATATCTGAAAAATGAGTAATCTAATAACTTGTACATATGTTCAAGCAAATTGACATGGCTTTTAGAACATCCTATTCACTGGTACATAGTATAGTCTAGATGATACACACTCGACGAGTTTCTAATATATACTTTAAGCTTTTTTGTTACATACTTAGTGATGACCTAGTACACACCTATAGACAAATCGATACACATCTACACAAATTGATACATAGTTTCTAAAACATCATATTTACTAATATATAGTATTTATTCAGGTGATATACACTTGATGGGTTTTTGATAGATTTGACACATACTCGACAGCGATCCAATACACATCTTCAGGTAAATTGATACATATCTAGACAAATCGACATACAGTTTTCAGAATATCATATTCATCAATACACAATACATGCCCAGGTAATACATATTTGATACGTTTTTGATACATATTTTAAGTTTTTTTGATATATACCTAGTAGCAACCTAATATATACCTGCAGGTGAATCAAACTCGATTTCATGCTTGGTTCAAATCTGTCAATATTTAATTGATTGAAAGAGTAAACAAAGAAATTAGTCATACCATTAAATTGTTTATATAATATATGATATAGTAAATTATATTCAAGCTTTATTGAGTCGAGCCTGATCAAGCTTAGTCGATTTTTGGCTTGGCTAGAAATTTTCGAGCTCATTTTTTCGCTCAAGTTCATGTTGTTTAGCTTCAAATCAACCATGACTCTAGCTTTTTTTGAGCAAAGCTCAAGTTGCTTAGTTCGTTTTAAAGCCTAGGCTGATGGTTCCCTCTGTCTCGACTTGGATCTACTCCTAATATCAAGTCGAGCACAGAACACGCTAACTTTCACCCCTTGAATTGAACTACTGCATGCACTTGTGCTATGTACCACTCATGTTTGAACACCTTATAGACTTGTGTAGTTTCAAGCAATACTCCTCTACTATATTGAGGGGTGCCCCCATGACATTAGAAATCTACTGGCTCCTCCAAATACATCTATATTGCTCTAGATTATGATAAGTTAATTCGTTGTGGATACATTCATTTAAGAACATGTAGTGCAGATGATTTTACAAGGAGAAAACATTCAAAAGTTTTAAATGGATGTTGAATGAAAAGGATGCTTGAACTTTTAAGGTTTGCCTAATAAATTGAATTAAAGTAACATAGGTCTTACTTAATTTTGTTGATCTATGCTTGAGAAGGCTGGATCATTCTTGCTTTTTTGGAGAGAAAAAGAGAGAGACCCATCCACATTATTCACTAGTACTTGGGATGCACTAGCTAAGACTCCAATCCAATACCTTTGGTTATTAGGGCAAGCTCTTCTTTAGATCATTTCTTAGAGTTATGCTTGACAAGATATACCACTTTGCTAAAATATAAAGATTAAAGACATTGTAAACTAATGTGGTGTTTATTTGTGACAAAGTGATAAATCCTTCAACTCAATGGATAGCGATTATGATGAGTTCAGTATATCTATAAACAAATGGATTTTCTTAGTACACTTTTCACTTTACTAAGTGCACCAACTTTCAATCATCATTCTCCTTTGGGACATTATTGAGAACACGATAAACTTTAGGATATATGAATACGGAAGATAATGAGTACATCTGTGAATTATAAGGAATGGAGCAAGTTAATTGTTGCCTTCTATTTGTAATGATAATACTTTCCCCTGATATTCAAACAAAGATATATTGCAAATATCATGTTATAAAGACTTTTCATTTTCTTTGACATAATAACATTACCTTGCATCCGTCAACGATAATCTAGCATTTATAGCCTTCAAAATTAGTTTATTTCTTATTATAAAATGTTTTGTTTTATAGTTTCTTGCATATAGCATGCATATAACAATTTTTGATGCAACAAAAAAGTATCAAAAATCATGATTTAATGGAAAAACATGTGCCTATCATATTATCCAAAAAATTGTCATTGTCACATATTCAAAGTATTTTGACAAGAGTTGCAATCAATTACACATACTCGATTAATCATCAAGGTGAGAGCTGAGAGCCTAAAAAAATATTATCCGATTCATAGAGCTAGAATAGCTAAGAGTATGTTTGAATGCAAGGAAAGTCATGTAGAAAACATATTTGTCTAACAAATTTTGAAAGTTTTGTTTCTATATTTCAAATTTTTTTCTTTGTATGAAAAATATAATTTTCTCTTTTCACATATGTTTTTGCAGCCAGACATATTCTCAGTGATAAAATGGAAAAGTAACATCCTTATGTTCCTCTAGAATAATGGTTGGAGTGAGCCAAATTATTTTAAAGAAATGATGTGAGATTGCCTATATTAAATACATCACCAATCGATCAAGCTTTAGATATAGTTGCTCATGAAACATAAAATAGAATATATGTCATTTGTCTTTTGATGAGGGTATTTTGCAGGTATATCCCTATAAAAATGAAATTGCATATTTTACACTCCAAAAATTATTACTTATATATATACCCATCAAATCATCTTATTTTTGCAATGATACCTGACCCATTAGATTTTTGGCTAACAGTGCTAATAAAATAATTATATTAAGTATAAAATAACTTTATGACCCTTCAACTTTAATATCCCTAAAAAAATTATGCAAAAATATAGCTCTTGACAATACAAACTGAATATTAAATTTTTAAGGAGTATCAATGAAAAATGATAATATTATCATTCTACATTTAAAAATGGTTACTTATTAGTATCATCAATGGAATAATTATATATGTATTGTGTGTGCCTGTGCATGTACGGTAGTGATATTCATGGATTAAATGCAATAAGCCGTATTTGTACGAGTATGTATGCAAAAGTTCTTTGACTAATATGGTCTTATTGACTGGAATTATATTCTTGCATAATTATCTTCAATGCATATATTTTCAAGGTCAAATTTTGTAGCATACTTATAGAGGGTCGTTTTCCTTCTATCATGGTAATTTAATACTTTATCTAAGTAGAAATATTTGACTCGATTTGCATTTGCATGCAGAATTACACGTTTGGAGTTACTAGCTAGCATATATAAGAAGCTATGGAAACAATTAACAAATATAAGTTGGCAGTCATATTTCTCGTTCCTCTCTAAATGTAGTGATGAGCACCATAAGGACACAGTTGATCATGAAGAAAGAAAGCAACATTTAAAGGTAATCTTTAGCATCTTCTGATCTTCCTAATAAAAAAATCCTCTCCTGTACTCCTTTCTGTATCTTGTGCTGTAAGATAATTTAACTACGAAATATAACATCTTATGGTTGGCGCCTTTCTACCATCCCATTTTGAAGACTGGGCCAGAAGTAACATCCATCTCAGGACTTGCTAAAGTGACATCTTCAATAAAGCTTATTATATCAAAGGCAAGCTGGCATAAAAGGTGATGTATAAGGTCTAAAAGAAACTTTAGATAATGAGCCAAACTGGTGACAAACAAGGTGCAATATTTAATTAAGTATTGGAGATTAGGTGGCCACCAGAGCCATTCAATGACCTCAAAAAGCCATCATTTCAGCCCATTCGGCTCGGATTTAGGGTTGCTAATAGCAAGCTATGTTGGCTTTAGGTGCATCTGGTGCATTCACCTTACCAACTCTACCAAAACCCTTAGGCCCGTTTTGTTTGCTGGAAAAGAAGAAAAAAAAAAGTATGGTCAATGAAAAAATAAAAGAAATACCTTTTATTTGATTGAATTTTTCAAAAGAGAGAGAGAGAAAATTAATATTCTCATCAAAATAAAATTTTCATATTCATGGAAAAGAAAAACTTATGGAGGACATAAAAAAGCTGCTTTTCCACCGGTTAAAAATTGAGGCCCTTTTTTTTTCAAAAGTATGGTTAAGCCATCAAAAATCCAGGGATAAGAACTTTTTCTTTATTAAGGATATAATAGGTATTTCATATAATTTTTTCAAAAAAAAATAGATGCTCAACCAAATATAAGCCACTTTAGAATGTGCCACTTTTCTATGATCAATCAAACATGCCAAAACTATTTTCCCAAACATCATATTCTCAGAAATCATTTTTCTCAAAAAAATATTCTAATGAAAAAAAAAAATTCTCATGTATCGAGTCCTTAATCTCTATAGCATTTGGACTATGGATGCAATTATAAACTTGCGAGCATTTTTGTCGAAATACAGTATTCATGTAACTAATGAGAAATATGCTTACCACATTCACGTCTCTCTCTCTCTCTCTCTCTACGCTAGAGGAGAATAGTCAACTTATCTGAATATGTTGCATAAATTATTATGTAGAAATACATGATCTATTGTCCACTTTTCTCCTTTTTTTTTTTATTTTTTATTGAATTCAGAAACCATAAGATTTAAACACACTCACTTCTAAAATTGATTGGGGGACAAACTAATGCAATACAAGTTACAATACAAGTTACAGTAGAGACTTATTTTGAGAAAGACTGGCGGCAAGTTCTGGGTGCCTTAAAAAATTGCGAGTTCTTGAATGGAAGAATTTTGTGTGATAGGGCGAGGGTTTGGTGGGTCAAATTAAAGTAATAACCTGCCTAGAGCCTTAATTTTTACCATGGTACATGGTGGGGAGAGAACAAACCAATATTTGGAGAAGATTAGGCCATGTAATAGTACAATTTGATCTAATCAACTTGGTGGAGGTGCAATTAGGCTTGTACACAATCATGAAGCCCACATGTTCAGTGCCTTTGGTGGAGATGACATCCTTTATAGACACTGTACAAATCTACTTACTGCAACAGCTCATTTCTAAATTTTAGATTCCTATGTAACTAAACTTTTGTAAAGCAAACTATATGCTATTGCCATGCTACTTGGTCTACATCTAAGAGCAAACTATATCATGGCCATTGAGGACAACTGCGATGTCTGAGATATATGCAAGGGTTCATGCAATTATATTTGCTAATTTCTAACTGCATGCAGCTCTACTTACGTAATATCTTCAGATAAATAACGACAATTGTGTGCCATGCAAACATTGTATCAAAAAGCTAGTTAAAGCAAGGATCTAAGTGCCACAATTTTGCATTTTTGTTTTTTTTTTTTGGAACAAAAACCGTTGAAAAATAAAAGGGATGGAAGTGTCTCGGTCATCATTATATAAGCTTGCTTCTTAGTCAAAATGCTATAGGATATCTGCTGAAAAGAATGGTTTCTAAGAAAAGTGAATCATCCAAATAGTTGTGATTGAAAAATGGCTTCTAAGAAAAGTGAATTATCCAAATAGTTGTAATTGAGCACGGTGACTATATAGCAACCCCATGGCACTTTCCAACAGTACTAAGGCACAAACTTGATTAAGAAAAAAAAATCTACTTAACCGCTGGCACGCCATGTGGCATAAGGAGATTGGTGATGCCCAAACCTAATAAAGAAAAGGCATGCTGGAATGATACATGGCATAATGGCATTGTTGAACTTAATAAAGCTGGTGTAATACATAGAGTGTTATGATGCACAAACATAAGGGACCGACTAGGTCTAAAATTCTTTCCATAGATCCGACCCCCAATCTACTGAATCAGCTAATGAATTTGTCCAGATCCAAAATGATTATTTGTTTATAAAATTGGGGGAGCTAATCCATTTGTAACCCTAATTATGATGTTATGGAACATTATTTGTCCTATCTTGGGACATTATTTCTTATAATTGAAAATTTGAGAAAGGAGTAACAAGCTCATACATTATTTGTTTCCTCGATAGGTGCCAGCGAAGAGTTGCAAGTTGCTCATCATTGTTAAAGTTTCTCTCTATTCCCTAAACCGAATATGTTTCAAGAGAAGTTTCTTCATAAGATAACCGTTTCATCCATACCCCGGTCTTTTTTGTCTTGTCGGGTAACGTAGGGGGCAATTTCGATATATCAATCTGGAATCACTAGCCCTTTCGACCGATCCTCTGACTCCTCATTTTTGGTTGGGAATGAGTTCTTACTGACTCACTTTCTGATTGCAAGTTTCTCAGTTCCGAGTGGACTCGCATCATCTTTGTCAATCATTTTGTCTTCCTTATTGTAGAATCTGATGTAGTGGTAGATCTTGCAATATTTTTTTATATATAAAGATATATATATATAAAAGATATATTTGTTTGTGCGTTACAAAATAAAAAGCTGATAAGTTGGAACAGAGGGCAGGGAGGCGGACGGGGGGAGAAAGGTAGGGTGCCATGGCACAATCTCTGGCGGCGGAAGTACGGCGGGATGGAAAGGCTCTGGCATCAAAATACATTAACACGCCAACCTTCTTTCCATGCGATCTAGAGGTTGAACATTTGACTCTTCTGGCTAAACTATGCACAGGCTTTCTTAATTTTATTTTTCTTCATGTAGATTTTATAATGATCCCATCAGCATGCCTTGGATATATGTTTGTAGGTATAGCTGAAAATGGTTATTGATGCTATCGATCTTGGATCGATCATATAGGCTGCATTTGTGGATCTGTAAGATAATAAATAAAGTCAGTGAGTTTGCTGGATTGGCTCCAATCGGATTCTCTGATGCTCTAGTCGGAGGAAGATTTTTTGGTTGGAGACGAGAAAGAAGAAGACGAATAAATTAGAGAGGCAAAATATCATTTAACTAGGGTTTTTTTTTTTTTTTATGTCCCCTTTGCCTAAAGGGTCCTTGAGTCTATTTATAACTGAGAGATATGGAATTCCTGAAAATTGCATTCTAACGGCCTAAGGTCATGCTGCAATTGTTGGAGGGAGCAGACTTTCACCTAAAAACATTAAAAATAAAAGGGCCTCCTCCCACCCCTATTTCAAACGAATAGGGGATCGGAGGGAGCTCTGCTTCCATCAGTTTCCGGTAGCTCTTTGGCCTCTGCCTCCTCCATATGGCAGCTCTCGGCCATCCGTTGGCTCTCTGCCGACCTCTCTCGGTCTTTTCCTTCTCTCTCTTTTCCTCTCTCGTCTCCCTCTCCCCCACCTCTTCTACTATATGGTACAGGCCTATACCGACTCATCTCTTTGGACAATCGGTATGGTGCCTGATACCAGTTCCGCCGACTTTGTTGGTGTCACTAGACAAGATGTGTTAGGTGACAAAAACCATCATTACATAGCCTTTCTATCGCATGATGTATTTTCTTCCTACACTGAGTTTCAATCTTGGAGACTTATTTTTAGATACATCTCAATTCATATAGGCTTTTGTCAATAAGAGTTACCTTTTCCGGAAGTCTGCCATCCAACAAAATGCTGCATTGGATTTGCTTCAAACTATTGATCAAAAAGTTTCTTCTGAGAAGTCAACCAGCATTTGAGTTTCGGATACCATATTTTAACCCCATCACCTTTGAACACATCTGATGAATTCTATTAGAGGCAGACTCATAACTTGATGACCATGATAACTGGCCTAGTGATGGAACAACTTGCTCTCTCTATTTTTTTTTTTTTTGGTACAACAGCGGCTCACACACGATGGGCGTGAATATAGCTAATTGAATCAGAAACGATAAGAGAGTGTAAGGGAACAGGCACCGACACAGGGTTTACCTAAGCAAAGCCCCTAGAATGGTAGGCTGCGAAGGAAGCCACCCAATCAGCAACGCTATTCGTCTCCCTGAAGATGTGCAAAAGCCCAGAATAGTCCATACTTGTCTAAGAGTTTGTGGATGTCCGGGAGCAGGGATCTAGAATTGACGCCATGTTTCCGACCCTGGATCCACTCGATCACCGTGGCCGAATTACCCTCGAGGAGGATGTGGTCTGCCTCCAGCCTCCGCCTCGCATAGGTAACATCCTCCCATGCAGCTCTGAGCTCGATGCAAGCTACAGACATGTCTTAGATCCGCCAATCTCCCGCTGCTACTAGTCCGGCCTTATGGTCTCTAATGACCCAGTCTGCACCTCTTGGTCCACCCCCCTCGCCAACACTCTCATCGAAGTTCACCTTAAGAAAATCAGGGGGTGGGGGCTTCCATGAGACCAATACGGTCCTGGGCGCTGCAAGAGCGAAAGGGGGGCCTCAAATTTCTCCGGCTATCTCGAGGGAGGATGGTGTGGCAGGATGGAGGACCTCCGTTGTTTAGAGAAACGTCCTATCCACCACGTATCTCGGATGCACTCTGATGTTCTCGAAGATTCGTACATTTCTATCTAGCCAATAGTAATAGACTGGATTGGAAGCTTGGACCTCTGACTCCCCCTGTCCAAAGGTCTTCAGAAACTACAGAAAGACCTCGGGAGACACTATCGTCGCTGAGGGTCAGGGGCTCGCAGCAGTCCCCCCTATCTGAGCAGCTCTCAGGCAACTGATGAGGACAGGACATGAAAAACAGTCTCCTCACCTGAGCAGTCCGCACAGTCTGGGAGCAACTTGCTCTTTGGAGGCTGTAGTTGTCCTTGGAGGACTTGTTTGAGATCATAAATGACTGAAAATCAAAAGATTGAACGACAAATAAATTCTCGATCAAGTCGTCAATGTCATATCTGTTTTCAGAGTAGCTGCATTAATTACCCATATAATTTTACTTTCAAGAAGAAATATATTATTTTTCTATGCAGACTGAGATGATGTCAGAGGCTGTAGATGAAACTTTGGATAAAGACGAGGCAGAGGAGGAAACAGAAGAGCTCACTGATCAGGTAGACTTAACTGCTGCAGTTTTACAATTAGACTGGGATTCACCATGGAACTCATTCTTCTAGAGCAGCCAAACATAAATCCCTTTTCGCTTCAGTTTCCTTGTCAATCTGTATTGCAAAGTTGAAATGACAATCTCATTTTCACTTGATGTTCCTTTTCAGGTGCTTGTCGAAATTGGTGTTGATGTTGCCTCACAGGGAGCCCTTTTTTTTATTTGAGGGAGAGAGAGTATAATCACGATGCAGTTTCAAATGATATATACATGTTTAATTGATTCATCAATATGGATAAGCTTGATGCTGATCTAATCTCCTCTTTTCTTGGCTTTCATAGTTATCTTCAGCTCCTAAAGGTCGGAATGCAGTGAACAATAAGAAAGTAGGCAATGCCACAAGGTACAAAATACATGTTTCTTTTTACTGTTCATTAAATGGTGTTTATACAATTATGCCTCATGCTCACTCTAAACAAGACAGTAATATCTCAAGGAGTTCAGGACAAGAAAGAAGATGATGTAGATTAGTTTCTGTTTGCTTATACTTTGGGATCGCTAACTATAGAGAGTTGGTTATTCTGGGTGCAAATTTAAGTATCTGGAGGCCAATGCACCGTGATCGCTCATCCTCTAGGATACCTGATGCAAAGGAATCAACTTTCTACTATATTTTCTTTAGACTCGAAACGTATCTTGTTCAATCCAATAAGCATGGTACTGCTTTACAAGAAGTTGAAATCATCAACTATAAAATGTCATATTAGCTGAAATAATTTTTATCTGTGTACCATGTCCAAACTAAAGCAATGGGCAGTGGAACCTGCTCAAGCCATATGGTTCGCTAAGAGATTACAGTTCCCTGCACATCACATCTTCATTGGAGAACTCCTGTTGAGTACCTAGAAGCCAAAAATGCCTTCAGTTATTGGGCACAAAGAGATAACAGTTGTATTCTACAAATCATTTGGTTATGGAGAACTATTAAGTATGTAGAAGTCAAGGATGCCTTCAGATATCTTTCCTTCTGCTGCTGCAACGAAGTTGTTTCATGCATTATGCTCAAAAACAGTAAAAGAAAGTTAAAGGAGTCCAAGTTGCAGCTTTTTGGAGGGGGGGGGGGGGGGGG
>JAOXJJ010000069.1:16862726-16878797 GCA_025769935.1 Phoenix roebelenii | reverse complement strand
GGGTTGAAATTACTGATTTTAAGCTACGAACTTTTATTTCGTCTTACTCATTCTCAATTTTTATCTGTATTCTGATATTCTTATGTGTTTGCAGAACTGATACATCTCCAGCAAACCGTGAAGTTGATGATCTGGAGAAGAGGTTGGCATCCCTGCGACACATCTGATCAGTCTAAATGTGAACATATGCTTATTTGTATACAAATAAAATCAATTACTAAGAAAGGCTTCCCATTTTTGTTGATAAAAGCTCCAGCAATATCTGTTCTTTTAGGTAATCCTAGAGTATATGTACCAAAGACATGAATAGACATGGAAATTGCTTTTGGTCCTCCAAGGAGAACAAACATTATTATCATATCTGCAAGCGACCAGGGATGAAGGTATGGAGTTCTTCAAGCAATGAAAGATCAAAGTTGTCAGTCAGATTGCCTTGGCTTCATTAACAGTCACAAAAAATTAGAATGTAGTGAATTTTAATTTCCAAACAGCAGATTCAATTGCTGCATTCCCCCATGGGACATAAAACCAACCTGAACGTGCTTATATTATCTGCCCGAGCATGATACCAAACTGCTAATATATCAATAGTTTTGCTTGTTTTCAAACAATGGTTGCCCTTATCTCAAAGGAAAGATAGATAAATATAGATGTGAAAAAAACTGTCCGAGTCTCGGTTATTCGCTGAATAAATATTGGATACTTACATAAAATCAAGGAACCTAAATAATATTTTTCGGCTAGCCATTTTGGGTAAATCCTGAATTGTTACACAAATGTTGTGACTTCAACTTTAGATGGAGCTGCAAACAACCCGCTTTTTAACATCTCTTTATATATCTGTGATTGGTGATAACTTATAAGCCCGTAAGGCTTGGTGAAATCTGTTAGTACAGCACAATTCAAAGGTCATCCTTCATACTAAATAAAGATAGAAAAAGATGGCCATTCCCGGTGCTCATACCATACAAAAAAGCTGCCATGGTTGAAACCCTGATGTATAAAACAAAAGGAGAGTATAGTGATACAAATGAAGTGTACGAATAATGATTCTTATATACCCTTTTGCTCCAACAAGAACTTCATGACAGCCAAATTGCTGCAGTAACTGATCAAATCTTTCCTTGAGGATAACTGCTCCAAACGGTGACTGGCTGACAATTTTCAGCAACATCAGACTATCAGATGCCCTGTTCCATAGGTGTGCACAATTTCGATAAACCAAGCACAAGCTATGCTGAGGGATCATTTCTCTTCATATATGATCTCGTCTTCAGCAGTTGATGACTGGCCAAAGGCTATGAGGCTCATATGTCTCGTCTCCTCCATCATAACAGCTCGAACAGCCTGCTATGACATAATGTTATATGACAAATATCCCTTCCAAGTAAAACAGATATTATAAGAAAATTTTTCCTTTAATTCACCAACACAGAACAATGGCATGAATGCACGGATCAACTCAATGATCTCATCATCTAATGTTTTGGTCTTTATTATGCATCAAAAGACATGTATAGTTCAGAGTAAGAATACAACAAAGCAGGTTGCAATGTTGTGGAGAAATTTCTGCAGCTCACTGAGCTGAAGATATTTCACAAGTCGCCTTGCACTGGACAGGAGAAAAAGAATAACTGTGTAATGGTGGTACTGCACGAGCCTCATGGAACCCATTGCAAGGCACATTCTAGCTTCAACTTTTATGACTATTGAGCAATGAAGCGACTATAAATGAAAATAGCTAGCATAAACTTGCTTAGATTTTCAAGAGCATTGAAAGCATACTTCCGACAGAAACTGGGCCATCACAAGGAACGAAGAATAAGTGAATACAAATTTGAACTTCCAGCCTTGCAACTAAGATTACAAGAGACTAGGGTTCTATCAAAAGGTTTAAATTTGGATAACGCACATCCAGTGGATGTCCAGAAGGAATAGGCATTCGCACCTTTTCTATTTCACTGCAGATAAGAGGGTTTTCCCTCAGATATTGCAGCGCTTTCTCCCTGCCTTGCCCCAATCTGTTTGAAAGTTAAAGTACAATAGTTAGAGGAGCTGCAAAAACTTGTATGAGAATATACGAACACTATAGAAAACACTGTAATTCTTTAAGAATCTGGATACTGCATCCAGGTGGAATTAATATGCTTTCACTAACAAAAGCCCATATTGGTTATGGTAGTCATTGTTTATGACAAAACGCTAATACAAATACAAACAAATACTAAATTGAGCTTATAACTCTTGTAGAATATGACATCCTACAACTGTAATTTAAAGTAATCGTCCACCTGCAGCAGCGATCCAAGAATTGCTGTCATTTCTGCTACAAAAAACTACAATATGTATAATTAAACATTAACTCCCCTGGAGATAATAGGGTATTAGAATTTGCTGAAACGGAGAAAAAGTGAGAAGCGCTCTAAGTTTGATGCAAAAGGCACACAAGATATGAAATTCCATATACGTTAATCCAACTGGAGAGCTTTCCAGATCGTCAGGATTTAGGAATGTAGGTGCCACAGCTGGGTAAACAAATATCATGTGCTGCTGACATTTGTTTATATTCTGCACTTAACATGATGCATGCACAGGAAGGCAGAGTGTTTAAAACATTCAAACAATAGGAACTTGCAAGAGAGACCCTTGATGTATGTAGGTCAATCACCGTCAGATAAGAATAAAGGAAAATGATCCATTAAGATATTGGTCCTTTACAGGGTGCAATAAGCACATAGACTCAAAACCAACAACAAAGCAGTATCTGGTCAAGATTTTTATAAGCTATCTCAAAACTTCATGCAGTTGGTCTCTTTTACAATAAAGTCTTCAGATGATGCTAGAAACGGAAACTCAGCTAAGTTTATGATAGTAACTGCTTTACGCAGAGGAGAAGGCATGAAGAAGCACCATATATGTACATACATACATACACACACACATGTACGTACGTATGTATGTATGCATATTATATATATGTATGTATCTACATCATTACCCCATAATAAATGATTGCAAATGCAAGTGCCGAACCTTTGCTCGTCGTAGCTATACCACGATCCCTTCTTGGCCACAACATCCATCATTTCAGCACAATCCAGAACACAACCCTGCATTTTAAGTCAGTCGCTTCAGAGGTAGTCTGTTTTAAAGCATATAAGATCCTAAAATCTGTCCTCAGGGTACAAAATTACCAGTTTACTGACACCTTCTCCAAATATGATCTCAAATTCAGCTTGTTTGTAGGGCCTAGACACCTAAAGCAAAAAGAATAAGGAAACAGAATTGTTCTTACAAAGAAAGCAGCATCAGCTCATCTTGAATGATGCGTGCAAATACTATGTCACAAAATTTGTAGTGAAAACAATCATTAGGTGACCATGGTTTGTCATACTGATTCATATCATCAGATTAAATTTATTAGGAAAAAGAACAACCTAATCTTGCAATACATACTTTGCTTTTCTGCACTCTTACACGGACCTTGACTCCAATGTCTTCATCTCCTTTTGCCTGCAGAAAGGAATAATAACCATTAGAAAGTCAACAGTAGATATTTTGATAAATTAAATATAATATTAGCACACCCAAACTGAAACTAGAGCCAGTGTCATTGGGCTTACGGACTTTATCTTCCCAATAGGACGTATTTCAAGGCGAAGTGATGCAAAGAACTTCAAAGCAATCCCTCCACTAGTGACTTCAGGGTTCCCATAGAATACTCCAATCTTACCATATTCACAGAGTGACAAGTTATATACTTTAAGGGAGAAACAAACTGGAAGAAGTAAAATTAATGCCAAACCTTGTATCTTATTTGATTCAAGAAAATGAGGGTACAACCAGCTTTTGATGCATTTCCTGACATCTTGCGCAATGCTTGACTCATCAGACGAGCTTGCAGACCAATTTGCTGCATCCCTATCTCACCCTAAACCAAAAATTTCACCCTTTGATGATAAGCAGGAATCACATCAATTAAAAAAATTGCAAAGAAAGAAGCTTACTTCAATTTCAGCCCGAGGAGTGAGAGCTGAGACCGAATCAACACAGATGAGATCTATGGCTCCAGATCTGCACATACGATCCGCAACTGAGATAAAAGAATGTTAGTTAAACTACACGTAAAATGTAGATGTTCCTAATCTTATATGTTTTTGCCCATACACTACAACCTTCACCAGGAATTCTTGACGAAAATTAACTGACTATAATTTAAATTTTCATATTCTTTTTTTTTAGATGAATAGGTATCCTAATTGATGCAGGAAGAGGGAAAAATTATGCAAGACATGTCAGTTTACCTTCCTATTGTAGAATTTGCTGCATGAATCAAAAGAAAGGCAAGAAATAAAGTGGAAAACGTGAAGTCTTTTGATAATATACTGAAAAGTGCATTGACAGCTCCTAAAAGCTAAAAAAGATGGTCTGATTTTCAAAATCACCATTCACAAGGATGGTCAAACAGACATAGACATCAGACAACAATTCCAACCATGGAACATGCCATCTTTCAGATGAAAACATGAATTACTACATGGTGTTGTATCTGCTGTCCAATTAGCCCCTTAAATGCATTATTTTATCCACCCATGTATGTTATCATGTCTGAGTGTATTTTCCTAGGGCATAATGCCATAGAGAGGCGAACAATATGGCCTCGAAAAGGCAAGCCTGGAAAGCAAATTCAGAGCCTAGCCACAATTCTTACATGTGCATATGGAAGATGGTATCATCCCTCTATGAGAATACAAAGTGCAGTTATATGATATAACCAAGGCACTATCTAGCTAAATCTTGAGTAATTTAAAGACAAATATAGTGAAAAGTAAGCATAGGTGAATGAGACCAGTGATAACTTTATAAGGACATTTATGTACATATAAAATATAAATTGCAAGCATGGCGAGTTGGTGCCATAGAAATTGCTATGTGATAACAACAAAGTGTAACCCTGATTTGGTCCTTGTATCTTATTTACTATGTTTAGAATGCGCCATACTATGTAGAAGCCATCAGAGGCTTCTTATGCCAAGTAGGTATATTTAGTATAATAATCATCAACTAGCATCATCCAAACTAGCCAGGTTTTAGTACTTTGAAATAATATATTTGACAGCCATACCCACCCAAGGCTATATTTTCTAGCATGCATTCAATCATCCAAAGTAGATTCATCAAATCCTTTACCACTTCCATTAGTTCTCTTTTCCCTTCCTCTGCATGGCAAGCTTCAGATCTTTTCACTACATTTTATTGAACTTGCTCAAATGTTACATAAAAAACAAACACATAAAAGAAAATAGGAAAATAGGCATGTTTTACATGGGAATGCTTGCAGATCTTGTCAATACAAGTGAAGTTTATACAGAAAGAAGCAATATGATAAAATGCATGGCAACCTCAAAGAGTAAACAGTCGGCATCCTTTAACAATGGAACAAAAAATAATGGAATGAAAGAATTACTTTCTAACGCCATCTCGCCATTATCAGGCTGGCAGACAATCAGATTTTCAATGTCCACCCCCAACGCCCTAGAATAAGATGGATCAAAAGCATGCTCTGCATCGACAAGCATGGCATTCCCTCCTAGTTTCTGCATATTTGTTGCACATATGAACATCATTATATTGTTTGAGGCATTAACTTTGGACAAGTTTTCCAGCACTGAGAGAGTTAGTCTAACTATATCTTTGCAAAAATTTCATGTTCTCAATAAAAGATAAAGAGGTGCTTTTTGACAAATAAACACCTGTACTTCTGCAATCGCATGAAGAGCTAGTGTCGTCTTTCCACTGCTCTCTGGACCAAATATCTGCAAAATTAATCATTATAAAGTCAGACCATTTGCCGGTGTTACATATCTTCTCCATTCAAGAAAATAGATTCATAATGCACACCAGAACATAATTATCATCCAATGTTAATAAGTCTCTAGATCAAAATAAATATATCGGTAGAAAGATTTCTAATAGAATAGGCTACATTTGAATTATTGATGAATTAGATTCAGATATACTAGACATTATCTTAAAGGACTTACAAAACCTTTGTTCTGCTGACATGTGTATCCCGAGATCATGTGATACCCATATTTCAGTCATTTGATACTCATGACTCTGTTAGGATTTTTAATCCGCGGATTTATTTAGTACCACTACATGAAGACTCGAGAGGAAACAAAGTGCTTCACCCTTAAGCCACGATGCTTAATCACAAGTGGAATAGTGACATCATACTGTCATGCTTCAGCATGGTGTAGTTTGAATACAAATTACTTTTACTACTTAAATGAACTGAACACATTTCATTTTCCAATAAACAACTTATATGGTTTTTGTTTCAACAGAATTCCTGGTACAGCTAGTATGGTAGATGGCAGTAATGGTAGCAGGTCTGCTATCTGAGCAAAAGTGTATCCACCCTGAGACTAGATAGCCAAAATAGTCACTATAACACATTTTCCTCTTTCTTTCATGATTTTTAACTATAATCTTTTATTGAAGAGAAAGGTTCCAATACAAAATGTTTTTTCTGTTTAGTCCTTTCTAACATTACCATTGCAGATATTAGGATTCACAAGCCTTCCTCAAAAGGCACTACCAAGATGAAGGTCTCCAGAATATAATGCAAAAGCCATTTCATTTCAAACATGGGAAATGAGAACAGATATGTATACACTGATCATAGAATGGCCTGTTGTTTCTTCCCCATCAATAGCAACAACAGTCTAATACAACTTGTGATAATATTAACATCAGTATTGTTAAAACTGAATCGTACATATCTATTCAAACTACTGAAACTCCTGGGTCATATTCTGTCCGTCTGTCTTTGCATCCACATGCATCACAGTGTCCTTCCCTAAATCATCATACTAGACATTATTGATATACCATCTCTTGAAGACCAATACAGTGTCCTTCCCTATGAAGACCATCTCTTGAATCAACGGTTGATGAAATCCCATTATAAATACATGCTTCTTTTATTAAAAATATGCCCTTATATTCACTCTGTAATAAATAACTATAACAGACTATATGAGCAAAAACATTTAGTATTTATGAAATCTACCGCAAATAATCGTCGTCAATGGGATCGCCACCAACCATCTAATGGTCCTCTTTCTTGATAAACAACATTCGTTCTGCATGCTGAGATCTAGATGTTTCTTTAATTATTTAATACATGTACTTTTCTTGGAACAGCCAGGCCTAAGTTTTCTTTTCTAGAAGAGGCCTTGATCATTTTCTTAACTTTATATATCCTGATTACCGAAAAAACAGAATCCAGCAATTATCAAAATAATCTCCAAGAATAAGATATAGAAGACGAATCATATATGAGAAACCCCTCATCTATTATTTCAAGTTTTCAACATTATGCAGCTCATCCAAATCCTAATATAGGACATACTTCAAGGCTTATCTTTGATGTTTGCTTTATTTTCAAATCATAATCGTTGAAGAGAAAGGCCTAGAATATAATTACTTCAGTATATGCTGACGTCAGAAATTATTAGCAATCAGATGCTTGTTAGTAGTTCACAAACTATGAAAGAATTGATATATGTGATTAGTGACAAAGACAGTGTATAAGCTCCCCTAACTCAGTTAATCCACAAGTCTTTGCAGTCTTGAATTAATAAGTCAACTGCTTGTTTTTCACCATCAATAGAAACAACAGTCTACTGTAGCTAGTAATATTATTATCATCAATTTACTAAAAAGCATGCTATATATACTGTTTCATTGAAAACCAACACCTAGCACTACTTTTCTTAAAGTGGCCTTTATCATTTTCTTAACCTTATGTGATTGTGATTTACTAAAAAAAGAACTAAATCCAGATATTAGATCAAATAATCTTCAAAAGTAGCATCTAGAAAGGTAAATCTCTAATTTGGAAACTCCACCTCTATTACATCAACATCATCAAACTCCTGATGCAGGATTGATTTCAAGGCTTATCTTTCATGCTTGCATTATTTTTGAACCACAATCATTGCCAGAACAAGGCCATGAAGGTAGTAATGACTGAACTTTTAGGCAGCAGATGTTTGTTGGTAGTTCAAGAACTGTAGAGGAACTTATATGCATAATTGGTGAGAGAGACAAAGTTGCAATGTATTGTAATTTATAAGTTCCCCTAATTTATAGGATACAAATTCAAAGAACAAGTTGCACATGCCATTTAATGACCAAAAACATTTTAGTTTTAAATAACACTATAGGTGAGAAGTGCATTATCCTTAGTATGTGATAAAAATATACCAAATTAAAGAAAGCATCTGAGAAAAATTTAATTTAATTATGACAAGCCATCCTGATTGCATTTCTGTTTATTTTGCTTTTCCCTTGTTTCAATGGGGAACAGGCACTAATCCCAAAGAACCAGGGTTGAAGAAAGATCAGAATATCACAAATTTATCGAGTTATTAGCCAACCACAAAAAAGATTATATATATATTAATAACAAACGGTACCTCAACAATCCTTCCTTTAGGAAGACCTCCGCCCAGAGCAAAATCTAAAGTCAAACAACCACTTGGAAAAGTTTCACTATAATGAAGTTGTGATATTGTTAGTGCAGCTTCTGAACAAACAAACATGCACAAGTAATAGAAAAATCTGAAAAGAATTAAGGAAAGTGGACAGCATACACCAAAGCACCACCAGCACTTCCTAGTCTCGTGACACTTCCTTTTCCAAATGAATTGTTTATATCATTCATTGCTGCTTCCAGTGCTTTTTGCTGCAAAAGTGATTTTATAGTCAAACATGCTAGCTTGGGTAGGACGATATATTACTCCTTCGCCAAATAATATAATAATAAAGCATTCTTAGTGATAGAATCATAGATCCCGACCCAAAAGAAACCATCAAATTACATGAAGTCTACATGGAGCATTGGAGCAAGATTTCCTTATAGCAGGATAAAAATGGAAAAAAGAATAAGAGAGGAAAAAATGCCATCCATTATTGGAGAAGTTCCCATCCCAGCGTTTCTAAATCACTGCTGAAATTAGATGCTATATTGCTCTTGTACTTGAGCAAATGCACTATCATGGATAGCAAAATATGATTTTTCTAGCTGAAAGTTGTTATCCACCATCCTAGTTTGTCATGTTGAGCAAGAATTGCCGCCAAAGTAAGAAGTAACTCAAAGAAGCTAGACCAAAGCACGGCACAGTATGTTTCGCATGGTTGGTTTTCGACAATATTTCAAAGAGAACAAATTGTTCCTTTACAGAGAGCTATTTTTGTGCTGGCCATATCATCACCAACATCCACTATCAAGACAGCATTCCCGGCAGACACCACAACAAACACTTTTACATCCAGAGGAAACCAAGCAACATGTGCATAGCTATTGCCATAAAGTTATACCATTTCAATCCAAGAGAAGCAAATTCCAACAAAAGCTGATGCCAGTTTTATCGTTTATAATAAATTCATTAAGAAAAGGAAAACAAAGAAGCTTCGAAAATTTAATCAGTAAAGCCTGAATGAAGGCTTGCAAGTGCGTGCTTTTGGAATGGGAGTGATCAAGATACAAACTGCGAGAGGCTTTACCCGGTCTATTACACGAGGATCGGTGTCGCCCGAGAGGGCGCCGTTTCCCTTCAACTCAAACTCGCAACGAAGCTTCGCCGCTCTTCTAGAAATGATGGGACAACAAGAAGCTGGGAATCGAGGAGAGGAGGGGAAGAAAAGGCTAGGATTTCCCAAAGGAATATGGGCTTTTAGCAGAGATACGGAACCCATCTCTGAGAGCAGTCGCCGAAAATGGGAGAAGTGGAGAGGTAAGAGAAGAAGAACGGGAAAAAAAAAAAAAGAGATGCAGAGTCTCGACCGTATAAAGAGGGAAATTAAAAGAAGAGGAGAGACCAAGGGAAGGAAAAGGATTCTGTGTCGATTTTCTTATGGGAGGGACTGAGCGACCGATAGGAGTATCCGACACTCTCCTGCTTCTTTTTAGGGCTTGGCTTGGGAAAAGCTCTCAAAGTCTTTGGGGCAATTAAACAATAACATGCTTAAAATGACCTTGATTCAAGCAAAATTGTTTGTAGATCGATTTAGGATTAATTTAATCAAATTGATTAATTAAGAAATTAAGCTCAAAATAATTGTAAATAAATTAAAATTGATCTAAGAGTTCAAACTCAAAACTAATTTCAAACCAAACTTAGAACAAACTCAATATTGACGTAGCTCGGTTCAACTATACCTCGGGTCATTTTGGCCTTAGACGTCTTGCCTAAGCTTATCAAATAGGTAAACCAAGAGAATCATACCTGAAGGTCACATTTAAGTTTCACATAATTTAGTTGAAGAATTTTTGTTTCTATGTTCTAGAATTGTAATCATGGATCCAGTTGATGAAACCCTAGTTTGTCAAAAGGAATATCTCTATATTCCAAGGATTTTCATGCATTAGAAGCTTGTTAGATATTGCAATCCAACTAAGGCCCATATCGAAGTTATTTCGAGCTGATTTGGGTTACTACCGAGTTGGATTGGGTTAGGCTGGCTTAATTAGAATTGATCATATTGATAAAGGATTTTAAGATAGGAGACTTCTGTGCGACAATCTATCATGTTAATGTTAGGTGGAATTGGGATTTAATCAAAAAGAAAAATGCGAGATATCTCAACGGTCCATCAATTTAATAAACAAATGACATATATAATGATACTTACATATATATAAATTCTTTGGTTGATCACTTTCATCTAAATTTTAATAGCACTAAATGATATAATTACATGATAATCGGACTAAACGTTATGGCTCAGGCATACATAAAAGTATCTTATGTGAAACATACAATATTTATTTATCTATTGTGTTTGATGAGTTGGGTTAAATGGGCTTATCGGTTTTGGATTGGGTCCAATTGGAGTTGCATGCCTGCTTGGATTAACAAGTTTAATTGTCTTTTCTTTTAGGAGATGCATTGAGGACATGGAAGTGGGACTATGAGATCTAATGTTGCCTATAAGAATTGAGAGCAAATGGCTTGGTTAAACCAAATATGCGGACCGTATGAGAACTCGGTCAAGTGGCTTTAATGGTTAGTCCTGATAAATTTGCAGGACAAATTTTAACATGTTGGCATACTTTCTCAACCAAATCCCTCAAACCTTAAGCTTCAGCCTCTTCCAGTCCCAGTTTTGGATAGGGGTTCTCTCAAGAAAGAGGGCCTTCAAATAAGGGCTTGATTATCATCAAGAAGTGAGATTTTAATGGCATACCTTTATGAGGACCTTTGACATAATATTTTTATCAACTATTCCAAGTAATCAAAAGCTATGAAACTTGTCACCAACCTATTTGACACCAAGAACAATAGCAAAATTTGGGGTCCAAAGTTTTATTCAGAAATAGACTAGGCTACATTCGAGTAGATCTCTACTTGGATTCGATCGTGTCTAATTGGACGATAGATATCCTACATTAATGATCCGAGCTATTATATATGATCTATTATTTCTAAACTGCTTGTATACAAAAATCATGTGATTTGAAGAACTATAGCCTATGTATCAAGTGCTTAAAAATATATATTGTTTCATATTATCTAAGCTATTCAATTTTTTGACCAAATGATGCATATATCAGAAGTCACCAAATCATATATTTTTTAGTATGTAAACAGTTTAAAGATAGTAGATCATATCCACTAGTTCGAACCATTGATATGAGATTCCTATAATCCAATTTAGAGTTGAGTGAATCTAAGTGAAGATTCATACGAGTGTAGTCAAGTCTATATCATTTCATTCATTTGTTGTTTACTATTGAAAGTGCCCAACCTTCTTGTGCTCTTTAACCACAGCAACTAGCAAAGACTCTAAGGATACCATTTCTATTGGTTTGTTTATTGAGCAATAATAGAGTTTGCTTTATCAAAACTTGATGTTTCTCGATAGCAATAGGCTATTCTACCCTTTTGCTTAGTACCTTTAGTCTATAGTGGCTCCAATCAAGACTAAGATTGTTATTTGGCTATTGTGGAGAAACAAATTGCTTAGAGAATATGCAAAAGAAAAGATGGAATGTAGGGCAACATTGTGTGTTTTACAAGCATGCAAGAAAAATAATTGATCATTTATTCTTAAATAATATATCCAACCACTATTGATTACCATCAAACGCTTGTTTGAAATTAAAGGCCCCCTTGGAAGAAATGTAATGCCTAAGTCTTTAAATGCAAAAGAGTCTCTTTCGTTGTAATAGCTATTATGAACAATCTACTTTCAAGGCGACTCTTGGTGGAAATTGTTTCCAATGGGACGAAGGCTAAAATGTTGGTCTACAATACTTTTATCTAGGCCTCCAAATGTCCAAAAGGTTTCAACTTAGATATTAGCTACCTATTCTTAACATTAGATTGGGTGATGTTGAGTAGGTGGAGTTGTCCTTTTGCAAGATTAAAGTCAAATTTTGGACCCTCAAAGCTACCTTTTGTACTCTTGATGAGTTGAAATTATTTAAAGTCCTTGGGTTGGCCTTGAGTCCTCTTTCCAAAGAATATGAAAATACTTTATCTTCATGGGGTTGTTTATTTACTTGCAATTTCAATTGTTGCAATATAAATTGAGTAATTCAAATTGTCATAATGGAATGGCAAGTAAAATTATTATCTTTATTTGGTTGCCCATTGTTGGTGATTATATATGTATTTGCAACTATTTGATTGTATGATATAAAAAGAGGTGCGGTAATTCTACAAATGACTTGGTAAGGCCACCCTTCTCGAAGAAGTGAATAATTTATTTTCTATTAGGTTTGACTAGTAGGTAGCCAATTATTACCCTATTTTATATGTTATATAATATATAATAAAATGATATATATTATATTAATATAATTAATTTATACTATAACACTTATTATAATATAATAATTAGTAATTATTATAGTATTATTATCATAGTAAATTTTATACTATTATGCTATCATTATATCATTATACTACATTTTATTATATATGATAAACCTTATAATATTATTATGTAATATTATATACTATATAATTACCATTATATTATAATATGGCCTAGTATGTTATAATATTATTAAATGATTAACATAATATTATAACAATAATCATTGTAGTAATTATTCTATTAAAAATATTTGATATTATTATAATTAATTATATTTATTATATAGAATATAATAAGAATCATCATGATATAATACTTCATAACTAAAATATAATAAAAAAGTGATAGTTATATTATTAAATATTTATGATAATACTATAGAAAAAATATTAAAGTAATATATTATTATATAAATTATTTGATATCACATAATTATATACATTATCATAATAAATTTATATTTACAGTGTATGATTAAAGTAATTAAGTTATATGTCATATGTTAATAATATATAATATTGAATTGTAAATTAAATTAAGCTAGTGAAAGCGTGGGAGAATGCAAGATGTATCAGATAGATCTAAAGATTTAAATACAACTTTTGGGTACTTTTCTTTTATCTGGAATTGCAAGTTGTGATTAAACTGAAGACGATAGCACTGCAAATGGGTTTGGTTAGCCTATAAATTGACCCAATCACTGGAGGATTAGACTTGACACCTTTTACTTTTTGAAGACTCATAGGTTGGATCAGGGTCAAAAATTGGACTCAATTTAAAAATAGGATTACATCTACATTTGTGATTTCCAACCCTACCTAACCCGACTTATATCATGCATATCTAAATTGGATTGATAAAGAACAAGCCCATCAGACCCAAACTCGATCTGATCTAACCCGAAAATCCAAATCCTATAAACCCTCTTTTCCTTCTTCCGGACATATTTTTAAGTTCATCAAATAAACACTTACCTAAATAATTCCCTCTTTATTCATCCCAATGACCTCACCTTCTAGTTATATTTAACCACTAATTATTTGTCTCAGTCAATTTTTTTTTTGTAATGTTCTCGAGTTTATCAACATTTATTATTTAAAATATTGTACTTTATAAACTTGTATCTTAACAATTTTTTTGATCAAATAAAAAATGAATAAAAATTCATGTTCAAGCTGACATTTCTTTAGTTTTATCTAAAACTTTTCAATGATTTTATTTTTGATTATTTTTACTATAAAAGATAGCTAATTGCCTGGCTAGAAATGCAAACCTGACCTGATGCAGTCCCTTTCCAAACTCGAATATGTTGGACGGGTCATGCTTGACCTCAACTCATCCTGAATGATCCATTGGATTCAGAATCTTCCTTATGTGCTTGACCCAACTTAATCTGATTTGCCATTTGGTCGGGTGTAGGTCCAAAATCAAGTGCCAAAATTTAGATCGAGTTAGGTCGGGTTAAAGCATGTCTCGGTCTAACCCAACCTTTTTACAACCTTACCTGACAACCAAATAATTGCATTAGCAGCTTGTTGATCCAATTGCAGCAATCGAAATTACAAATTCCTCAAATGAAGGCAAAAAAATAATAATTTAGCAACTTAGTTATAACCTTAATAACAAGGCCAACAAGGCAACGCCTCGCATGTTATTTGCTCAATGTCTTCACACACTTAGACATCCATGGAGGGTCTTTACTTGGCTCACATAGGTGCATGATGCATGTTATCATACTTGCACAATGCATGAGATGATTTTGCTTGCATGTTTGTTGCATAGTTCAATTTGATTATTTGAAGTCTAAGCTTTATGATGTCATATAAAAGGCTGCATAGTTTTTTCTGCATATTAGTCGCCGGTGGGCATTAGAGGTAACCATGCCAACAAGTAATTTAATTGGCATCGTAGAAACAAATTTATCACGCGGTATAATGGGTATGACATTAGAATGAAAAATTATTGATTGGATCAGAACCAATAGCTTATTGGTGGATCAGTCCAATCACAAACCAACATGCATGCTTGTATTGCTATGTTTTTTGTTCTCTGTATGCGTGTTGGACTGGTCTGCCGCTGAGCTGGTAGACCCAGTCCAGCCAATAATTTCTCATATAGAATATAGATCAAAACAATTTAGTTCTTGCCTTCTTGTCTTAGGTAAATTATTGGCCAAAGAAAATAACATATTCCAATCTTTGTAAAAGGTTCTCCGTTGCCAACTCCCGGGTAACGACGTTGCTGGTCCGTAGAATATTCTCCTTCGAATCATCGTTGCCAAAGGCACAAGATTACAACATAGGAATAGGTGTTTCCCATGCCGTTCAATTTGAGATGTGGTACAAGAGACGTATCCATTCACTACGATACAATAAATAGGACATGAAAACCTTCATTATTAACCGTGTCCTGAACAATAAATCCCTAACCCTTGGCCCCATGAATGACTGAACTTGGATGTAAGCCTCCACCTTGGTTCTCACCCTCTTTTATCCTCCATACCTAATCGCCTTAAGTCTCTATATACGATTCTCTTCATTTTATTCTTGAACTTGTCTCAGCGAGAGTGTTTTTTTTTTTGAACAGGTGCCTCATAGTACAGAAGTATGAACACATCTAATAAATTTGAAAATAAAATATCACGAAGAGCCATGAACAGATTCTTTCCTCTGCATCTACAAAGTACGGCCTGAGTGACTATGGCCAAAATATCTCAGAGTAGGGAATGATCCCACCCCAACACCCTCGGACCCTCCTGGATCCACTCTATAATAGTAACCGAGTCGTCCTCCATAATAATGGAGCTAGCATGCAACACTCGTTGTGCATTCGAAGGTAGCAAGAGTGTTGGTTCTTCTAAACATACATGGGGATAGTCCAATTGTCAGAGGCTAATTAAATAATAATAATTATTATGAAAATTAGTGAAAACTATGTTCCTGAAAATTTCCAGGGACATACGGCTCCAGGTAGATGTGTTAAAGTAGATGCTTATGCTCGAATCCAATATAGCTTGAAATTGAACAAGTTGGCTTGAGTTAGGATGGCAATTTATTTCATTTTATTATGTACCATACCTGATTTGACTCTAATGGAATAGATTTTATCCAACTCGGAATAAATCTAAAATGCATATGAGTAAGTATAAAACTCATTCCACATCTGATCTAT
>JAOXJJ010000069.1:16850433-16862671 GCA_025769935.1 Phoenix roebelenii | reverse complement strand
AAAATTATATATAAAAAAATAATTTTTATAGCTTTATCGGATTTGATCCTCCAGCCCACCAGATCATCTAATTCTAACTATTCCAATTTTTTATCCATCTTATCCCATTCCAATTTAAGGATAAGGCGAGTACAAGGGCCCAACCGATCCGGCCGTTTGCCGTCCCCATCGTGGTCCGTATCCGCAGGTTGCATCCACCTTTTGGCTCACAACAGCAAGCAGCCAAGTCAGGACCGACCGGGGATGAAAGCAGAACGACGGTCGCCTACTCTCACCGGAGGTGCTCATACCCCCACGCGTTAGAGTTTAGACTTTTATAGAAGGCGAAGTGAGATCGATTTATTTTTATATTATATGTTTTCGATAAGTATAACCCTCATATTCCCATGCGGAGTTTCTAGACGAAAATCGTCTTCGTCGTCTCCGTCCGAAGCCTTCAAACCCTTCAAGGTCGCTTAATTCCTTCCCTCTCGAAGCGTTGCGGGAACAAAAAAAAGGAAAAAAGAAAACGAAATCGATTCCCGAGTAGCGTCTCGAATCCCCGAGAGTAAAAGAATCGGAAGAAGAAATTATCTTGGACACCAGACGCTGATTTCGGAAGGGTTTCTATCCGGATTTGTTGAATCGGAGGCGAGATTTCGGTGATTTATTTTGCTTCTCCATCCTCGGATTCTTGGGTTTCACCTTTTTTTTCCCAGGCTTGATTAGAGGTAATCCGATTTTTCTTCTAGGGATTCTTCGTTGGATTTGTGATTAAAATCGCTTCTTCGAAGAATTCTTTTTTGTGATGTATATGAAAAATTTGGGAATTTTTGTACTGTGATATGGTATAATCGAGGAACTTACCTTTTTTTTCTTAAAAAAAGGATAGTTTCGTTGAGTTTTTGTTTCAATGTTTGTCTGTCTCCCTCACTTTGATATCATTTCTTTGTTCAGTTAATCGCATTAGATATGGCAAATGTGGTGGCAACTGCGCCATGGAGTTACTGTACTATTCATTAGGATTTAGACAAGCTACAACGGTTTAAGAATTTTTTTTAATTGCTTTCAAATTGATGGGTTTGGCTTTGTTATCCATCAAGATGCCATGTTTCTCCATGCCAACATGTATGAATTTGCGCTCAAGCTTCAGAACCCCTGTTTTCTTGGTGTTTTATTTGAAGATTGCAATCAATCATCGATTGCTGCACCGATATGTTGAAACCAGTTTGTTTATGGTATCCTATGAACACTTATCTTTGCTTCTTATTGGAATATTATGTAGCAGAGTTTGTAAGATTCTATGATCTGCTTCATAGTAAGGTCCTGTAGATATCTTTGAACTTATAAAGGGGTTTACTTTAGAAGATAACGATTTTCTTGTGGATGGTTTGCCGTCTGATTATATTTGATGTATGTACATTTTTCAGTTGTTGCGTGGACAAATCAATTTAACATTGTTGCTCTGTTGAGATAGGATGGAAATTGTGATGCCACTTTTATTACGTGTATTTTCTATGTCAATGATAGTTTATTCGCATAAGCAATTTGTGTTGACAAGGTGCTGAATTTTTATCAGTTAGCTGTATTTGATCACATTAATTGTTGAATCACTGGCAAGTCAGGTATGCAGAGCCAACTTGTGTGCAACGGCTGCAGGAATGTCCTTCTTTACCCTAGGGGAGCTACTAACATATGCTGTGCAATATGCAGCACTGTAACTTCAGTGCCCCCTCCAGGTATTTTTATTTTGCTCTCTGCTTGTACCAGTTAATTGTTTTATGAAAAAGTATTACTAATTATTATTTTTATTAATTTTATCATAAATATGAAATTCTATCTTATTGTGTCAGTCTGGTGGGGCCAAAAAAATTGGCTTGATAAATGTGACTAGGATTATCATGTTAGAATTAGGATCATCATGTTAGAATTGCCTCAATCACACTTGATAGCATAAAAAAATCATTTTTTGATGAACATATTTTTACTTCTTAAAAATCAATAAACTAAATCGATTCCTATCTGACATTTTCATTATTAATTCATTCTAGTGCATATCTTGCGATGCATAACGGTACTTTGTTCTAGATACTGGTCCTGATGGTCTCATAGGCAGTCCAAATGCCCTTGAATTCTGCTGAGGCCCTAGGTGAGCCATTAGGTGTGGGCCCCCTCCCCACTCACTCTGTAAAACTGCACATCCTCCAGATTTGCAATTGAGTCATCTGAGAAGGGAACTAGGGAAGAAAGTGGTGTTTTGTTGTATGGAAGGGGGTTCCATGCCATTGCGGTGATTATTAGAAGTTGTTTTTCTCCCATTTATCGTTTTAGCCTTTTCTCTTTCCTTTTCCTTTCTTCACCCATTTTCTTTTTTTCCTTGTTTTTTCTCTTGTTTATTTCATTATCAGCATTTTGTCATTAATCCTTTTCTTTCCTTCATTCTTGTCATCTTTTGACTAGTTACCCATTATTTCTTATAATTTTTTTTGGGTGTTTGGATGCTTGAAAATTTTTAGTTACCTGCTTCAAACCTTGTCACTTTGCAACCTCAAGAGGCTCAGAGACTTATAGAAACATTGATATTGACATGTTGGGAAATGCTAATTTGTGGCAAAAGCCAGACTTGTTGACTATTGTGAGTCACTAGTGTGTACTCAATTTCATGAAATTCCGTTACAAGGTAGAGCCAGCCAACTTGGAACATGTAAATAAATCCTCTCACTTGCTGTTTGTTTTTGATTCAAACAGTAATTGGCACAGCAGACTTATCCTTTGATGCATTAAGGAGATCAAGTGGACAAGTATGTGTTACATGGCAACCTAAGAATCATCCCCAACTTAAATTGGATCAGTGAATGGGAATATAGTAATGCAGAACTAACTATATCATCTTTGCTACTAAATTACCATTCTATTAAACCAAAAAAAAAAACATTTGCTGGTAACTACCAGTATCGATAAACTAGTGGCCTCTTCTCTATCCGACCTCCTACTTACCAAAGATATATTATTCCCATAAAGTTTTTATTGCTGAAGTGATGTCATTTCGTGGACTCTTTGCTCCATCCTTTTGTTGGGAAAGAGTATTAAAGTTAAAAAGCATAAGATGAAATTTATATTAGATATAGTTCCAACATATATTTCTGCCATTTGACTATGATAAAGGCTTGCTTTATGCAAAGTAAGTTAGAAATATATGAACAATATATGGAGGCATGTATAATTGATATGGTAACTTCTCACCTGAAAAATTGACGGTTTAATCTTTTGATATCTTATACCATCTGGGGCATTTCAACTCATATTCTTTGGATCTGACTACAGTGGATTGTGATGATATCAACATCGCCATTGTTGTTCGCTGTATTTTTGGATATGAGGATGTCCAGATTAAAGGTTTGGACATCAATCAGTAGGTTCTGGTATCATTATTGTATTCGGAAATGTAGGTTTTATGGATTAATTTTGTATTATTAATAAAGTCTAACAACTACACAAGAGGTGTTGTCTAAGAATTTCTTCCTCTGAAAGAAACACAAATGTCCTTTGTAAAATAGATGTGCTTATCGGCAGTATTGTACTGGACTTCTTTCTCGCTAAAGCAAATATCAGATAATGACTTTACGAGAAGCTAGACAATATTGTTTTTCTCGTATGGTGCAACTGGGTCAGTCAGATAATGATATTACTTGGAACCTACCTTAGTATTGGGATGGGAAAATAGGGCCTGAACCAAATCTTGGGGTGGATTATCCAATTGGGTTTAGTATAGTTTAGTATGGCAATGAGAAAATGGGGCCTGACTGAAATATACTTGCCTTATTGGACTTGATCTAAAATGGTATAGCTGTTATGTCTGGCAAGCATATATATAAGAGTTCTATCCAAACGAATTAATGAATGAGCCTGTTTTTGTTCACATTCTAGACCCAAATTCAATTTACATCTTAGAAGGTTCATGGTGGGCTTGGATGCAAATGGACTCAACCATATATTTATCCATATTCTGGCTTTATGCTCACCTATCAAAAAGTGCTTTAGCAACATATACATATGAACTGCCAAAAATATGGAAAGGTTCTATGAAAGTCAAGAAATGCTGAACACACCATAGAAATTTGCATTCTAAGTAATATACCTTTAGAGCGGACAGCAAACATACTAGTGTGTCCTGCCTTAAGCAATCCTTCCTTCTAGTCTAAGTAATGCAACCTATTTTAAAACATGTGTAAATGACATAATTATGATGAAGATAGAGACAAACTGAACTAAATATTTTAGCGGGACTATTGATTAATATGTGTAACTTTGAGTTACATTTGGAGTATTCTTTTCTCCCTGTAGTGTTTGTTTTCTCAAGACAAGCGCTTGCTCTTTTTTTCTATATAGGCATCATTAAGTAGAAAAATTGTTTAGGTGTGCTTTTTGCTGCTTATCTGCTGGTTAAGGGCAGGCTTATAGTTTATCCAGCCAAAATGAAAGCTAGTTGCTTGATGCTGCCCCCAAAAACCCCTTAACTTGGTTAACTTTATTTAGGGTGAAATAAAGCTAACCACCAGAGCGTTCTTCTTCTTCTTCTTCTCCTCTCTCTCTCTCTCTCAACTTTTTCACTTTTTTCAAAACTTATCCCACTAATCGTGGGAATGTCAACTAAACAGCGGATAACCTCAACTGGTGGTTAGCTGATTTCAGGGTGGTTACCGATGGTTAAATCTATATACCCCCCAGTTAGCTAATTTTTCATCCAAATGCAGCTTGAGAGCATGGAAATAGTTAAGCAGTTAGTGAGGGCTATATCTGGACATTCATAAACAGGTTTCCTGGGTATATATGTATATATACAGCGCTCGGTGTGCATATGCTAACATTAATACAACTTAATTGAAAAGTTTGTTCGATAACTTCTGCAGGAATGGAGATATCTCAGCTTGTATGTGGAGGTTGCCGAACTTTGTTAATGTATACCCATGGTGCAACTAACGTGAGATGTTCCTGCTGCAACACAATTAATCTCGCAAGATCAGGTATGTATTATTTATTTACACTGTTAATTATTACTTGCTGAAATTGTATTTACAAAAGTTGAAATTCAATATGGATTGACAAATTTAAGTATTACAAAGTGCTTGCATTAAGTTGCTTATCATGACTGCAGACACGACATGCACTATTAAATATTTTTTGTGAATTTTTCTGTTTGAAATATATTGGATTCGAGAAATGCAATGAAAAACAATGCCATGGACAGGGAAATATTTTTGCATTCTGAGACCATATAACACCTTTAGACATTTGTGGCTTTCCATTTGATTTAGCCCTATGGATTAAATAGGTTATTCTAGTCTTCAGCAACCTTGCTGTTGAAGTCTTTTTTGTCTCATCCTTCAGGGGAAAGGGTGCTTACTTGCTCCTTAGTCTTTGCTGTATATTGTTCAGAAAAGAACTTGGGAGTTCTTCCTTTTTATGCTTGTATAATAAAACATCACTTCAGAAGTTTGCAAGGTTAATTGAAGATGATCCATCAGTACACCTCTTTACTGTTTCTAAACTGGAAATTAAGCATGGATGGTGAGGAGGAAGAAATTTGGGAGCAGAAGAGTTTAACTTATTAAGTTGGTTTGCAGTAACTTTAGTTTAATTTTGCTTAGTTTAATTACTGCTGGTCTTAGGTCTACTTTTAGGGTGTTTAGATGGGTTATTTTGATTATTTTAAGTGTCTATTTGAAGAAGGCTGAGATTAGATCTAAACATGGTTTTTAGAATCTAGCTTCTTCTTTGATTTTGAGATCAGCTTAAGCACGGAGCCATAAGAGGAGCCGGCCACTTGATTGGTTGCCACATCAGCTTAAGAGAAAGAGTGAAGCTGTAGGATTCCTCTTGAATCTGTACGGACTACTGAGGCTTGTGCACCTTTCCTCCCAATCCAATTGCCGACAACAATGCTTTTATATGTTTTAGTGTCCACTGTTGGACATATTGTGGGTCCTCGTGTCTGTAGGATGTTTCTTTGTCTTGTTATAAAGATGAATAAGGGTGTACGAGAATCAGTTTTTGTAGAGATGGAATAATGATCCATAGTTATTCTTTTCTTCTTCCTCTTTCTTTTGGCTGATTTTCTTTGGGAGTTCTTCCTTTTTATACTTATAGTATAAAACATCACTTCAGAAGTTTGCAAGGTTGATTGAAAATGATCCATCAGTACACCTCTTTATTGTTTCTAAACGGAAGATCAAGCATTGATGTCAAGGAAGAAGAAATTTGGGAGCAAAAAGCATCTAAGACATTGAGTCGTTTTGCAGTAATTTCAGTCTAATTTTGCTTATTTTAATTGCTGCTGGTCTTAGGCATACTTTTAGGATGTTTAGATGGATTATTTTGATTATTTTAAGTGTCTAGTTGGTAGAAGGCTGAGATTAGTTCTAACCATGTTGTTTAGAGTTTAAATTTCTGCTTTGATTTTGGCAAGTCGGCAGCCAACGTAAGCACGGAACCATAAGAGGAGCCAGCCACTTGATTGGATCCCACATCAACTTAAGAGAGAGAGTGAAGCCGTATGCTTCCTTGTAGAATCCGTGTGGACTAGAGAGGCTTCCACATCTTTCTCCCAATTCAATTGTCCACAAGAATGGATTTATATTTTTTTCATTGTCCACTGCAGGACATATTGTGGGTCCTAGTATCTGTAGGATGTTTCTTTGTCTCATTATAAAGATGAATAAGGGTGTATGGGAATCAGCTTTTGTAGAGGTTGAGTAATATTCTAGAATGACTGTATTCTTCTTCCTCTTTCTTTTGCTTGATTTTCTTGGCCTGAGGCTCAATCTATATCATTGGAGTGCAAACGCTGCTGTTATGCAAGTATTCTGCACTTTATTTTGTCAATTTTAGATCTGATATGAAATTCAGACCTTAAAAGGTATCATGGATTTGCCTTTAAAGTGTTAGCATACGTCAAACTGGTGTCGGAGTGTCAGAAGATCATAAACCAGTAGTTTGTTGAAATGCTACAGAGGTGGCAAATAATACAGAATGGGACGAGTGCCTCTAACAGCATGAGGATGCACTTGAAAGATTGGGGCAAAACATTAGGTGATGTGTAGTGGCAATTCGAAGCAACTATATTGCAAACTGATAACATGGACAAATAGATGGACAACATGGATGATTTGATAAAGTTATGGAAATCCTAAGAAATCGATTGGACAAAGGTAATTCAGATCAGCCCCCTTTTTCGAATTTGGTAGATTAAGCCCTATAAGGTGCTTGTGGAAAGAAACCCTTTAAATATCTTCAAAAACTCTAATCTTAAGTTTCAATTCTTGGGGAAGTGATATGCTGATTTCTTTTCTAAAATCAACCATGTATAAGGCAGGAAGCTAGATTTTTTGAAACCTGAGGCTGGCAGAAGTATGGGCTGGAAGTGCATGGTCAGCCAGCTACATTTCATAGAAATATGGAGCAGCAAGCTTGTAATTTTGAGGAACAAGTTATGGAGGATTATCATCATAATTTTAGAGAGACATATGAGTTTTGGATCTCTTCAGCAAGCAATTGAATCTTTTAGCATGATGGAGAAAGGAGTATAGTTGGAGGTTCCAAAATTTTATGGAAGGATGAATTCTGAGGTGTTCTTAGATTGGCTTTCAAGTGCCGATAATTTCTTTACCTGGCATCCATTAACTGAAGAGCGGAAGGTGCAATATGTAAAAGCAAATTTAGAAGGGGCTGCTAATATATGGTGGAACCAGGTTCAAGAAGCAAATAAAAGAAGTGGCAGAAGAGAGTGATCACATGGGATGATATGAAGACTATTGAAACAAAGATTGTCCTCCTGATGAAGCTTGTTCATCAAATTTCATTGACTTGAAGAGGGTGATGACACGGTAGATGAGTGCAGGGAGAAATTCTTTGAACTATATATGCATGCTGGGTTGTATAAAAAAATGAAGATATGTTAGTAGCAAAGTACAGAGCAGGGCTTCAATTGGCTGTACAAGATGATATGGCTGGATCGGGCTTTGGACAGTTCAAGAAACATTAGTTGCTTTGCAAATAGAAGAAAAGTTGAAGACGAGGTCTATTATGTGCCTGCCAGATTTTGTGAGCTTCTATTGCAGCGGTTAAACTTTAAAGGCAGCTATCTAAAGCTATAGAGGACTAGCCTAAGGTGTCCAAATTTACATGCTTCAAGTGTGGGGAAATTACACATATAGGCAGCATATGTCCTGCCTGACAAGTGAAGACCACAAATGAAGAAAAACAAGAGGATGATGTCCAAGATGACACTTCTAGGGAGGATGGAGCAATACCCACGAATACTGTTCAAGGGGATGAATGGAGGGGAACACTCATATGTTTTTCATGGAGACTGAATTCGCAGCAACAATTTTTGCATGAGGATTGGCAAAAAATATAGCCTTCCGCACCAAAGGCTATTTGTTGTTTTGTTGTTCATGCCATTGCACAGTTGTCATCGATAATTGGAGCACTAAGAATTTTGTTTGAAAATTGGATCTTCAGAAAACTAAGATTGTCCATCATGGCTTGGCTAGAATACCAACATGGTATTGTGAATGTGATGCTTGTCGCAATTTACTGTTGGAGACATGTTAGGAGAGCGGGTATGGTGTGATGTAATACCAATGACAACTGCTCAAATTTTACTTTGATGCCTATTTTCAATAAAGGAGGTGTCCATTCGGTAAGAAAATAATTACACATTCTCACACCGACGACATTGAATCATGCTGGCACCAATGCAGAGAAGAATTTCAAGCAAAGATGGCTCTCTCAGATATCTTAGTCTAATTCGTCAGAGTCAAATTCCTCTTAGCTGGGGGGGGGGAAGCATCCAGGCTAAAGATTAAGTATTGATGGCAAGGAAGAAGAAATTTGGCTGCGCAGCATCGATTTGCTGTAATTTTAGTTTAGTTTTGCTTATTTCAGTTATTGCTGGTCTTTAGTTTAGTTTTAGGGTGTTTAGATGGGTTATCTTGATTATTTTAAGTGTCTTCTAGTTGATAGATTAAATATAGACATGGTCTTTATGGTTTAGTTTTCCACTTTGATTTTGCCAAACCGGCAACCAACTTAAGCATGGAGTCATAAGAGGAAGCCAACCACTTGATTAGGTCCCGCATCAACTTACGAGAGAGAGAGTGAAGCTGTACGCTTTCTCTTGTTGTCTATATGGACTAGAGAGGCCTTTGCACCTTTTCTCTTCATTGCTGAAATAGTAACTTTTTTTTTTGAATCAACCCTTGTGTCTGCTACAAGCCATCTTGCACAGCCTATTCTCCCCACCCCCTCATCTCTTTCTCGGCCATCACCTTTTCTCTTACTGCTGGTCTTCTATAAGTTGTATGGATAGTGAAGTAAATGGATTATCTTATCCTTAAGAATTGCTAGTTAATCATGATCTCGCTTTCGAAGGTTGATCTATGCAAGGATTCAACTAGTTCTGGCACAAGACATGCCAAGCAGAGTAGCCAGCACAGCATGTGCCACCACATGCCATGTCATGCTGAACTGAAGCAAGAAAAGGATTTAAGGGATCATCTCGGTAAGGTGTGGTACTAAGTTGACGTGGGTCAAAATGGGCCAGCACTACTCAGTACCAAGTGGCCCACCTGGTACTCCATGCCAACGTGATGCCAAAGGCCAGTACTAGTTTGGCATAGACCAGCATGGAATGGTACTTGAAACCATGGATGCATGTGCCTATTGTGTCGACAGACAACATTACAGTTATTTTTGTATGTTAGAGGGTTATATTATATGATTATGGACGTGTTTGTGTGGCTACTAAGTCGGAGGTAGAGAGGGGGGGAGGTGGATCATGTTGCTATTGTTTCTTGTGGTTCTGGTAGCAAAACCATCTAATCGGTCAGCAATGAAGTTTCTTGACTTTTTATTTTGAATATGTAGAGAATTTTAATTAATTAGCTTAATTTGTGAAAGTTCCTCTTCGTGCTTAGGTCAAAATTCCATTGGGTAGCTCTTCTCAATTGTGGCTATGTTTGCAATGCTTGGATTTTTCTTGTTTTTTAGGAATTAGCACGATATCAGAACTATTTTTTAGGTCTAATCTTTTAGATTCTTACCATTTATTTATATAAAGATCCCATCACCAGGGGAATGCACATACACCATTATTTTGCACTATTGCCATGCATGTTTGCTCTTTCTATACACCTGCATTGCAGTCTAATTTCATTTCCCCGGTCCCGTCTCCCACTCCCAAAAAAACCCAATCCACACAGACACCAATAATAGAAAAGGGGAGGGCGGAGAGAGTTGCTTCTTGAAATGAATCATGACTTTCATACAATTTGTTACAAGAGCAAAATTTAGAAAGAAAAGAAAGAAGAGGGCGATCTTGTAACCAAAATCTTGGTGTCAGGAGATTTGATCTAGTTTACTCTTCTTGAAGGGATTACTTACCGGAGACCTGCCACTCATTTTAGGAGTTTCATTTGTGTGATATTGCAAGTTTCATTACTTCAACTTGCTGCATTAAATTTTAGAGCTGACTTTGCATTCTAAGAGTTGGCTAAGTACTTCAGAAATACCTTGTACTTACATCTGGATGGAAGCTCTCGGATCATTTCAGTTTAGATAGAAATTTAGTTGCTGATGTTTTCACCTGAGAAAAAAAGGAGCCTACCTGTAATATTGTGTTCTAAATATGGTTTGCCCATGCATAATATGCAGCAAATCAGGTTGCTCATGTGAACTGTGGCCAATGTCATACAACTCTGATGTATCCTTATGGAGCACCGTCAGTCAAATGTGCAATATGTCATTATGTTACAAACATCGGGGTTTGTTGATATCTTCCTATGGTTTTCTTTTTTGTTCTCAAATATCTCATGACATCTTTTGTCAATTATACGGAATAATATTACAGGTTCATGTTCCCCTTTCTCTCTTTCCCTCGTTGTTACAGGCAAGTAATATGAGAGTTCCAATCCCAGCAGCACACAGGCCTAATGAATTCACGGCCATGCCACCATCGAATTCAACTGTATGTCCACTTGTCTTTGTTCTTCTTTCTCCCCCCCCCCCCTGCTTAACCAATTGGTAGGTGATATCAATTGTTAACTCTTTGTACCTATCTGTTTTTGTTGTCGTAGCCTTCTTCTCAAGCCCAGACTGTTGTTGTTGAGAACCCTATGACCGTGGATGAAAGCGGCAAACTGGTGAAGTCTATTTATCCTTTCAGCAGTATCTGTATGCTCTATTGCTAAGTTTATTAAAGAAATATAAAGTGCTGAACAAAGTGCTACTTCATCTTCTACGATGCAGGTGAGCAATGTTGTCGTGGGAGTCACCTCTGGGAGAAAATGATGTCTTTACCGAGATCCAGTATGTTGGTGGTTGGTATTTGTTGTTGTAAATTTGGATAAAATTAAGCTCTCCATTTTGGAGCTCGGCTGTCTGCTAGAACGGTTAAGAATGCAAGGCATGATGAGTGTTTACAAAACAATTGATGCTACTCTAGCCTAGATTCCTGTATTCTTTTCATTTGTGTATGAGCTGTGTTATACTGCTACTGTGCAGGTCCCCATGACGATAACACTATAGCAAAGTAGCAAGTGGTGCCATGATTGTTTTTGCCAACTTGATATGGAGTCAGTCTTATGAATAATATCCCTGTAGATTTTATCCGCAAGATTATATGGTTGTATTTATGCTTGTGATTGTATTAGCCTGATAATAGATTGGTTCGCAGCAGCCTGTTGTTCCATATGGTTATTAAGGCTCCATTTGGGAGAGTTTTTGGAGGGCCAAAAAGAACTTTCTGGTCTTTCAAAAGCACTTTTAGATAAAATAGAGGTGTTGTAAAATTTTTAGAAGTTGTTTTAACTTTTTCAGAAAACTAAAATAACTTTTTGGGGGAAGCTCCAAAGTAGAGTTTCTCCAAAAAAGCATTTTTAGGAATTGTCAGAAAGTTGTTATGAGTTGTAATATTTTTTTGATCAAAATATCCATAATAAGATAGAATAATTACACAAAATATATTATATGATATAATTATAATATTTTATACCTTTATATTGTATTATACTATAAATATAATATAATATAATATTATATTATAATACATTAATATGTTAGATTAAATAATTTAATATTATGTTATATTATTCTACAGTCATCAAGAGTATAAAAAATTAATTTATACTAATAATTATAATATTTTATATCTTTATTATTGTATTATACTATAAATATAATATTATATTACATTATATCA